>CM076584.1:1450276953-1450703505 GCA_034641835.2 Pinus albicaulis
CCAGGGAAAGAATTTAAAGAACTAAATCCCTGGGCCTCGACAAATATCATCCACCCTTCGAAATAGGTGAGCAGGAAGGGTTGGGAGTTGTAGATCCCTCACCTTGGCGACTCCACTGTCATTCAAAGATAAATCTATTTGCAATCCCAGCTTCCCGAAAGCCACACCTGAGGTCAGATACATCCCAGTTGAGAACACCTTCAGTGTCTGATCCAGAGAAGATTTTGCACAAGAGAAGTTGGAGAGAAATACAATCAGCTTATACAAATATTCCCATATTCTCCCTGGAAGACTCTCCATCCTCCTCTCAATTAGCTCAAAATCAAGGTCTTGATTCTACTGCAAGAACCCTTGATTATACTTAAAATAGCCCCTCCCTGGAAAATATTGAAGTAAAAGATGAGGCTAAATCTATAGATACCACGAGCTTCTTTCTGCATCCCACTCCTGAAGCCGAAGAAGTTAAAGAAGTCACAAAGGTTTCCACTTCTCATATTCTAGCAGTTCAATCAACCCCTCAGGCCGTTGTTCAATATATCCCCATTATCATACATAATTATCTTCCACCACCTCCTATTACACATCAAACTCTCTCGCCACCTCCACAACCTCCGATGGTTGTTCATGGCTTCCTATTGAACAAATATGCCCCCCTAGCATTGCCTCAGATCTTGAACGACATGCCTCAGGATTACTTAAATATCCTACCTTGTTTCAATGGAGAAAATGATACTGAAGCTCAGAAACACCTGGAATTTTTCTGCGCCTTCGCAGAAAATTTCAATGTTGAACATCTGGATGTGGTGTTGAGATTTTTTTTCCAGTCTCTAGATGGAGAGGCCAGAAAATGGTTCAAGACCTTGGGGGACCGCTCCATTAATAACTGGGAGGAGATGGAAAATGCCTTCACCAAGAAGTGGGGAGAGGAGAAGGACCAAAAATACTGTCTTACAGAATTCAGTAAACTTAGAAAGAGACATAATGAAGATGTGTCTGAATTCATCAAGAGATTTAATAAATTATATACAAGTCTCCCATCTGAAATGAAGCCTCTCCAGACCACTACTAAAGTGGTGTTTGTAGCAGCCTTTGAGTCATAATTCGGTGTAGAAATTTGAATAACTGATATATTATTCACCGAGATTCTCTTGATCACACACTATTTTAACTTCATGCACAATACAGAATCTCTTCTACCATTGATCATTAATTGCGGAAATGAAAACAATCGCATGTGCACATTAAAACCATAAACAATCACACATATGAACACAGTATTTTATGGGAAATATTAAACCTGAAAATCCCCAACTATCTGTATATTATATGTCATAGATATCATGTAACAATCATTATACAAAACTCCTCACAAGCTCTCAGTATAATCTCCAATTGCTACACACTAATCAAGCCCCGATCTAGCAAATCACATGCTCCAATCTCTGCCACCTGATAGCCTACCTCTACTATGCAATCCTTGCTGAAGAAAGGCTCTAAATGAACTCGAATTGGTCCAGCCTTGACTGTGCAATCCTCATTGGCATCTCCAATCACTGGTTTTTGCAAATCATGCAACAGTATAGTCACAACTGATAGTCACACTGCTCTTTCACCTACCTCTTCACTGGTCTCCACTGAAACTGTCCATGCATTGTAGTTAACTGATGTATTCTTTAGTTGATTAATGATTTAATAATTAGTGAATTAATTAATAATTAATTCACACCACTCTCACTAGTGTATCAATCAATTAGACTAGATATAACTAGCTCAACTATGCTTAACTCAGTTAAACTGAACACAACTCCATCAACTACCTCAATAACTCCACCAAGCTCTGTCACATGAGTTCTAACTGAAGTATCCATGAAATAGCTCCACTTAACCCTCAGGAATAGCGTAATTCCTTCTGTCAGCTCTTGTGCCACGTTTGTGCACTTAACTAAAGTGCTCCAAGAGAATAAGATAATGTTTATAGTCCAAATATTATTAAGAGCTAATAATATTCGACATATCTATTTTTAGACTAGAAATCTAAAAATAGATTCTGCCCAATATGTCTGAAAATAGAAGTCCATCTATTTTTTCTGACTTGACCAACCATCCACAAATAGCATCCTGCAACTCATAGAATATGATCGACATGTCTAAAAATAGACATAGTCTAAAAATAGACTTGCGCCAAAAATAGCCTGCAGGCCCACTTAGTGAAGGCGACTTATTTCCACTAAGCTCATCATCTTGTTGCAATCTCAACATTCAGATTCTATTTAAGAGAAAGGAAGTCTGCTACACTGGATGAAGCCTAGACTGATGCATTGGAAGTAGAAGCCAATTTTCTTCTATGGGTAAATCAAAAGGGAGGTCAGACCATGATGCTAGACGTAGAGGGAAAGAAGAAGCATATACCTCAAGTCAAGATAGAGAGGTAGCAGATTACAAAATCGAGGAGATGAATAAAATGATCAAGAACCTTTCGAGCAAGCTAGTGAAGCTTGAGCTCGAAGCAAATAATTCCTCCTCCAGGCCACCTCAAAGCTCTGAACAGGGGTTATAACCCCCAATATAGAAAGCCTCCTTTGCAAATATTACAAAGAGATCGGAAGGAGCAGCAAGACCACATACAGCCCCCGCTATATCTGGAAGGGTAGATGGATGGCCCTGCCGAAGACATTCTCGATGGGCAAGATCATCAATATCTTGCTTACTTAGACGGCGATGAAATTGAGTCTTCTTTGCAAGAAGGTGAAGGAGTGAAGATTTCCTTGCAAGAAGAAGAAGAAAAAATATGTGCTGCTAAAGATCCAAAGATCGATGATTACTATAAATAATTTATAGACTTCATGCAAGCACAGTTTCATAGAAAATATGACCTCAGGTCCTCTAGAAAGAGAAACCTTACACAAGAACAAGAAGAAGAGATGCCTTAGAAGGAGATAGTTGTTTAGAAAGTCGGAGATAAAGGTAAGAAACATGTGACCGAACCTTTGCATCCTAATGTCTCTATTCCATCTTCTTCTAATATAGTCCCCAACTCAATTGAAAAATTCAAGCCTATCCCAAAGGAAGAAAAACCTCCAGCTGAGAGTAAAGAGTCAAAGGAAAGTCTCATATAGAAGCCTCCTCCTGTGTTTAGCCTTCAAAAAGAGCTGGAAAAAGTAAAAATTCCCGTCCCTTTGACTGAACTACTGAAACAGCCAGCCTACCAGTCTCAGGTGTCTTCTTTCGTGCTTCCTCAAGGAGCAGCCCCAATCCCAAATAGTTTAAACCTCCAGGAAGAAAGGCCTATGTTCATGTTCGGTCCTCATGTTGAGGAGTTACATGCTTCAACTCCTCCTTTCTATGTATCTTTAGTAATTCATGATTTGTTGTTGCACAACTATATGCTGGATTCCGGGGCGTCCCATAACCTGTTACCTCTATCAGTGATGGAGCAATTGGGGTTGCAGATCACTCGCCCATATAAATATCTCTACTCTTTTGATTCTAAAAGAGTCAAATGTTTGGGGATGATCAAGGATTTGGTGGTAAATCTAGCCCAAATCCTAGCTAAGAGCACGATAATGGACATAGTAGTGGCCGACATCCCAGCTTGGTTTGGGATGTTGTTATCAAGATCATGGGGTACAAAAATTGGAGGATCTATAAAGCTGGACCTAACCTATGTGACCATCCCTATGTTTGGAGGCCAAGAGAGGAGATTATACCAGGAAACAAGGTTTGTGAAAATGGTCACTAAAGCCAATAATTCAGTAAATTCACCGGTGTACAGCAAAGAGGGTGATTTTTCTTGTCTAATTCTTGAGGAAGACCAATATTACTTGCAGGAGCCATCTTTCTGTCAAGTAAAGACCAAGCAGTATTCAAGTAATGAATAAGGTGGGATTTGGACCTTGCACTTTGACGGAGCCAACTCAAAGGAAGGGAATGGAGCTGGGATTCTCCTTATCTCCCCTACTGGACAACTGGTCCCATTATCCTTCAAATTGGAGTATGAAGCCACTAATAATGTGGCTGAATACGAAGCCTTGCTTCTATGTCTACAAATAGCAAAGCACATGAATATTCAGAGCTTGAAGGTTTTGGGAGATTTAGAACTGGTGGTGAGACAAGTAAGAAATCAATGTCAAGTTAAGCACCCACGACTGAGGGCTTACAGAAATGAGGTATGGGACTTGGTAGAGAAATTATTCTTAGCATTCAATATTCAATTCATGCCAAGAGACCAGAACAGAATGGCAGACTCTCTTGTAGTAGCTGCAAGCACTTTTAAACCACCTCATAACCCCCTCCTGAGGTATGAAATAGAGGTTTGCTACTGTCCTTCCATCCCTGAAAATTTCAAACACTGGCAGGTGTTTGACGATGAAGAGCAAGTGAAAAGATTCATGGAGATTGTTGGGGAATTCTCCAATATGGACATAGATGCTGGCAATGAAGAGACTAAGGAGCTTCCTCAGAATAAATGGCAGGATACCGTAGTTGGGCACAAGGTGCTGCAGCTCAAAGGGAATGTAATACCCAAAGGACTGGTCCCCCTGGAAAGACTATTTGATAAGAATGATGTCCCAATCCGGCCAAGTAAGTTTGTTGAAGAAAATCAGGTAGATGACCTGAACCTTGGCACGGAGGCCGATCCCAAGCTTGTGAAATTGTCTAATAAGGTACCCGAAGAATACAAAGAGAAATATCGGAAGCTATTTCAGACATATAAAGACGTCTTTTCCTGGTCCTATCAAGATTTGAAGACCTTTTATATTAACATTATCTAGCACAAGATTCCATTAAAAGGAGATGCTAAGCCACACAAATAGAAATTAAGACAGATTAATCCTTTACTTCTTCCTTCCATTGAAAAGGAAATCAAGAAATTGTTGTGTCCCATTAAGATATTCTGAATGGGTGGCCAACTTGGTCCCAGTCCGAAAGAAGAACGGGGAAATAAGATTGTGTGTTGAATTTCGGAACTTGAACAGAGCATCTCTGAAAGACAATTATCCGCTGCCCAAGATGGACCATATATTGCAGAAGGTGGTAGGATCTTCACGAATGTCTATGATGGATGGATTTTTTGGGTATAATCAAGTAGCAGTGCTTTCGGAGGACCAAAAGAAAACCGCATTCACTACTCCTTGGGGAATGTTCATGTATGCTCGAATGTTGTTTGGATTGATCAATGCGGGGGCTACATTTCAAAGGGCCATGGACATTTATTTTTTGGGGGAACAAGACAAATTCTTGGTGGTTTACCTGGACAATATCACAGTCTTATCAAAGGACGATGCTGAACATATAGAGCATTTGCACAGAACCTTTGACAAGTGCCGCAGGTATGGATTGTCTTTAAACCCTCAAAAATCTTTGTTTGCTTTAGAAGAGGGTAAACTATTGGGGCATATTGTAACAAAGGTAGGGGTAAAAATTGACCCGAAAAGGGTAGAAGTCATAAATGGTATATCCTTTCCTAGAAACAAGAAAGAGGTCCAAGTTTTTCTTTGACGTATCAACTTCTTGAGAATATTCATACCGAACTATGCAGAGATAGTCCGGTACATAAATGAGATGTTGAAGAAGGATAATGAAGTAAAATGGACTACTGAGTCACGAGAAGCTTTTAACATAATAAAAAATGCCTTCGCAGAAGCCCCAGTATTAGCAGGACCTAATTATGCAAAACCCTTCATGATATTTTCATTCACATCTCCCCACACCGTCGCAGCTGTATTATTGTAGAAAAATGAGGAAGTTCATGAACAACCTATTTCCTTTTTCAACCAAGTGCTTCACGACACTGAGCTAAAATATAACATCCTAGAGAAACAAGCTTATGCCTTGGTCAAATCCCTGAAGGCTTTTCGGATGTATGTATTGCAGTCAGCTATAACTGCATTTTTACCCACAGTGGCTGTAAAAGACATCTTGATTTAGGAATATAGTGAAGGAAAGAGAGGCAAATGGATAGCCAAGATACAGGAGTATGAGTTGGAGATACACCCCACTAAGCTAATAAAGGGACAGGGATTAGCCAAGATCCTTTCCGAATCAAACTGTCAGGCTTTGGGGATAAATTGTCTATGGTGGCCAATGAAGAGCCTGGAAGAGAAGACGAGCAGCACGGGATAGAAACTGCTACACAAAAGACCCATATGAAGTACCTTCTCAGTGCATGGTACAAAGAAATTGTAGAATACCTCTTAACTCTTAGATGTCCTCCAAGCTGCGACAAGTCAAAATATAGAACGTTGAGGCTAAAATCTCAGAAGTTCATCGTAGCAAATGGCGTTTGTACTGGAGAGACCCATCGGGCATACTACTTTTATGTCTCACGAAAAATGAAGTAGAATAAGTGATGGAAAAATTCCACGAGGGAATCTGTGGCGGCCATTATAGCTAGAGGGCCACGGCACGCAAGATTCTGAAAGCAGGCTTTTCTGGCCTAGAATTTTTGGAGATGTTTATGCTCGGGTAAGGGCCTATGAAAAATGTCAGAAATTTTTTGAAAGGCAAAAGTTCGCACCTTTGACTATGATCCCGGTGCACATATAAGAACCTTTCCAACATTGGGGAATCGATTTCATCGGCGAAATTCATCCTGCCTCAAGCGGGCAACACAAGTGGATACTAACAGCCACCGATTACTTCACTAAATGGGTAGAGTCCATGCCAGCAAGGAATGCTACAGACACAGTGGTGATCAAGTTTCTGGAAGATAACATTATCTCAAGATTTGGCTGCCCTGCTAAGATTGTCACAGATAATGATCAAGCTTTTAAGTTTGTCAAATTTATCAGTTTTTGCCGACAGTATAATATTGCGTTAGGACACTCTACTGCATACTATCCACAGGGAAATGGATTGGCAGAATCTTCAAACATAACTTTGGTAAGGGCATTGAAAAATGCCATAAATGAAAACCAGAAGAATTGGGATTCACATCTCAAGTTCGCGCTATGGGCAAACAGAATCACTAGTAAAATGTCTACAGGAAAATCCCCATATGAATTGGTCTATGGTAGAGCAACAGTCTTCCCGATACAATTGGCCTTACCTGTGGCTAGGTTCATGCAGGATTGTCAAGAGGAACCAAACGATCTTACCAGAAGAATAAATCAGTTAGTAGAGCTGGAAGAGACTCGAAGTCTAGTAAATTAGAGGTTGAATGAGTACCAAGAGAAAATGAAAGACCTATTCGATCAGCATGCTAAAGATAAAGAGATGCAGGTCGGAGATCTGGTGCTAAGATGGGACATAAGAAGGGCTGAGAAAGGAAATCATGGAAAGTTCGATCCTCTATGGTTCGGACCTTTCAAAATTGCAGAAGTCGTAGGAAACAATACTTTCAGACTAGAAAATTTGCAGGGTGATCTGCTCGAAGCCCCTGTGAATGGGAAATTATTAAAACCCTTTTTCCAGTATTGATTTAGGCTGAAAGGTCTGTTGTATGATATTGTACATTATTCAGTTTCTCGTATTATGATGTTTGATGTTTTGATTTTTCATGATGAAAGAAGAGAAGGCATCAAGGGACTGTGTTCACAAGAAGAAGGTTAACAGATGGTCTGCAGAATTCTCGATGTGTTTGAGGACAAACGGGTCGTCCCCAAGTGGAGCCAATGTTGTTATAACATCCCTCACTAAGCTGGGATGTCTAATGATAAAAGCTTTTATTCTGCAAAGCAAATACAACAAGGACTGCATGGACTGTCAAAGCCCCTTTTTCACCTATAGAAACCCTTAAAAAGGCTAAAATCCACCTTTTTGATTTAAAAGCACTCATTTTTACATATCAGACCTCTAAGCCCCTTTCGCTTAAGCCCGAGCTCCTTTTCTGCCATGAGATCGGGTCCCGTGACCGAGCGCTAAGCCCATCGGCGATCACACGTCGCTCTTTCTAAATTCCCACTTCCAAGTTTTATGTTTCGCCGATGACCGATCCTCCGATAAGATCTGGACCGTCCATTCCCCAAGATCCGACGGCCATCGCATCGGGGTTCGCCCTTTCCCTTCTCCGCCGATGATCATCCCCCGCTGATGGAATCCTAGCTGTTGATCTCTCCCAGATCCAACGGTCCTCACCCCATTGCTCATCGCACATCGCAGTAATCCATTTCCACTTTGTATTTCTCCGTTGATATGCCTATATTCTGAGATAATCTCCACCGTTGATCTCACAAATCTAATGGTCCTCTCTCCATCGCACTTCGCCTTCCCAAAACTTTTTCTCCCGCCGATGCATTTTCCCGATCACATCTCCATCGTTGAACTCATCCCCAATCCAACGGCTCTCGTGCCATCGCATTATCTCTTTCCTCTCATCCAAGCCCCTTCTGCCTGTTGTTCTCCGAAACCATCCAAGCCATCGATCCTCCTGATCAGATGGTCATCGCTTCATCGTCGCATTTGCCTTTCACCCCTCCACTCGCACCATTCATGCCTTTGTGTGATTCCGCAATGCGTCCTCCACCGTCTAATCAACCCGAATCTACAGTGCAGGATCACTGCGGGGGCACCTGACCAAAGTGGCCTGTACTCCCCAATTCCCCCGTAGTTGACTCATTTGACTGCGGAAGATCTTCATCCAATGGTCCATATTCACTGCGAAGGCACCCGGCCCACAAACCCATCTGTACCCTCCATCCCCCCGCGTTTGATCTCAGACGTCGACCTTCTCTAGATCTGAAGACCATCAGCTCTCCTCCCATATAATCCCGCCGGTCCCACCCAACCGCGCTGGGATTTTCATCGTGCTTCCATTCAATCTCCATTGTTTTTTTCCCCAAGTCGGACGGTCCGCATTCATTGTCGCGTTCATTTCTCCCACACCCCTCCATAGTAGATTTTGAACGTGAAATAAGCAATTTTCCCGTGGACATGCGTCATCCACCAAGCCATATCGTGTTCATTTGGCCCATTACCACTAAACACCTTGACCCTGGAAAACCACTCGCGGTTTCCCGCGAAACTGCCCATCAATTCCGCGCCATATTTTAATTTAAACCCTGGTTTTCACCTCCGCCATGGTTTTACCTTCCATAACTGCATTCGTACTTCCTCCGCATCACTCCATAACCCCTCGCTGAGCCATATGAAGAAGTCAAACCATAAACGCAGGATTTCATAACAAGTTTATCATCGTATGCAAGTTTAAAATGGTGGCTTAATGTTGGAGGCCCTCCCACAGCCAAACACCAGTGACACAGGGTCGAGGTTGATGATCCTCCACACCCAGGAGCAAAGAAAAAAGATAAAGAGGGTCAATTCCATGTCCAAGTCAATGGATCATGACCATTGGCCATTCTACAGGAAATTCCAGCACAGAAGGCCATCTCTTCCACTACTAGAAGTACCGCATTCTCCAGCACAGTAGGCCAGCTCTCCCATGATTAACGGTATTGCCTTCGCCAGCAACAGCAGGGGCTCCACCTCATCAATCAACAATGATCATTCATGGCTGGGCCTGTTTGGCCTTTTTACCTCATGTTCTTTTCACCTTGTCATTTCGGGTGAAATCCTTATTTCACTCCTGCAGTTTTCACTTTCAGTTTAGTAAATTGTTTACATTTCAGTTAGAAACGGCTTTAGGCCTGCGTTGTAAGATGATGAGAGGAAATTTTACCTCATCATCATTTATGTTTTTGATTTAGACCTATAACAGCATACAGGCACGCGGGGAAGATATTTTCCCAAAATATTTTCTCACACATAGGAATCAGAGGTTATAAAAATAGGAAGAAAACACTAACAAAAGGTTCCAGATTTTCCAAAGGACTCACGAGCTTGAGTATTCTGTATGCATTTTGTATGAACTTTGATAGTAGATGTTTGAATATCCCGTAGGGACTCAGTAATAAGAAGTTTTGCTGGAATTGGGGATTCCGCTCTAGATGATTCACAGTTTGTAACTCTTCTCCATTGTTTTGAATACAAATGTTCATTTCATATCTCTCTACATTTCTTGTATCTAATGCTCTGGAATGCAAGTGCTCCCATGTTTAAATGTGAATTTATCATTACAGATACTCATATTTACTCATATATAGCGCTTTAAATATGGCTCAGGCATGATACTTTGTTTCACTTTCTATCTCTTATGTTGTTCTTCCGATACTAACTACAATGGATTCTTATCTTTGAACGAGCCCAGATATATGGATTCTTATCTCTGAATAAGCCCAGTATATATGGATTCTTATCCTTGGATGAGCCCGATTATAGTTGATATCTTACTCCATATTCTGCCATAATCATCGCTTATATATAACTTGATAAATGTGTATTCATTTTAGAAGTCGGCCCCCTTTATAGCATTTTGTTTTAGAGTTGTCTGATGCATTTACTTATTGCAGTTTGTACTCAGTTTCTGCATTTTTCCTAGTTGTTGTGTTTAAATTTGGGGTCTTGGTTCCACCCTTATTAAAACCATTTGTCTAAGTGATAGTTGCATGAGAGCCAAACATTTCCAACTGCAGTCAGTTGAGTCATATGCTCCTTGCATTTAATATGTCCTAGGAACTAGTCTTTATACAACTCAAGGCTATCTCTAGGAGCTACAACACCATCGATCATCATCTCACTCATGTCATCATGTGCCATCCCTGCATATTGTAACACCTATGTTGAGCACTGATAAAGATAATAATAATAATATATTGAGAGTGAATCACAAGACCTTACCACTCTCCACTGACAAAATTCAGTCCACATAAGCAGGAGTAGAACCCAAATCAAACTTGATCTTGAATGATCAAGTCCTTAAACATCATGAATCCTAGTCATAGGGAGTATCGCAGTACACGATGCATCCATCTATAGTGTTATGGCCCCTATCCTCTTTTCCCAACTCATTAGTCAGATGAGAGGTACTTCCCAAGGGCCCCGGACTACAAGGATAGGATGTATGTGAGGGCATCCATAGGAGAAGGTGAACCACTCATATTTATCTTACAATAAGTAAAACCACTCATCATATGCATATATCATTAGCCATAGGGGAAGGTGAACCACTCACCCTATGCTTACATATGTCATCACGGGGTGGGGTATCATGGGGAAAGTGAACCACTCACCTTGTACATAGCGCACCTATAAGGGAAGGTGAAAAAATCACCCTATGGTCAAACATAGCTCCAAGAATTACCCCAAGCTCCTAGGAGCTCCTAGAGCTTAATGTCCAACTCAAGTGGGACCCTCATGGTGTTGAAGAGTGTAACTAGTGTCGGTCTTCATAATTGTATTTGAGTCATAATGAAATATATTTTCAATTGAGAAATAAAAATAAATTGACTTATTAAATCATGGGTTTCATGCTTGGGTCAATGTTTTTTTAGGTCAAAGCCTCCATTGAAGGCTTCTAAGGTTTATGTCAAGTTTCCTTGTCCATGTCATATTGTAACAAACCCTTCTTGGGATTTATTTTTCAAGAAATAAATTTATTTTAATGTAAATTAGCTATTATATACCTCCTCCACCAATTTGGCCTAAAAATAGAGGTGGAAACTTCTATATAAAGGCAACAACTCGACCTCATTTGAAACATAGACTCAACGTGTTCGATGTCATTAGGGGAATTTTGAGGTCTAAAATGGGCCTCCTAAGGAAATAATAAAATAATAGCTAAACCAATAAAATAATATTTATGAATTTGCAATTCACTTTTTGCACCAAAATCAATGTAACCATGGTTAAATTCAATTCAAAAGTTGTACCAAAATAAAAATAATAAATAAATTGTATTGATGTGACTATAAATAAGAATGAGATTTTCAAGAAAAAGTCATTATCATTGCACAACTAATGCATTTTCCCTTTATACTTAACTAACTTTAAATAAAATACAAATATAAATTCATAAATTCTTAATTATAGAATATACTATTAATTATAATTTATTTTATTTAAATTATATAACATGATGTAATTAATATACTATATAAAAATAATATAATATAATATATTATTTTATGTATGAATTTTATATTGGATATTGAATTGATTTGACTTATAAATAAATATTTGAAAATATACAAATATAATATTTATTGAAAAATGTGTAAATACATTAAGATTGTGTAGGGATATGCATTGTTTCTTTCAAAAAATATGAAATGAAAATAATAATATTTTATTCAAAAAGTGTGAAATGACATTTATTATTAGTACTTTGCTTTATGACTTTAAAAGTATTTAGAGAACTACCATGGTTAACCATGAGTTTTTATCCACCATTGAGAAAGTGACAAGTAAGTACCTTTAACTCAAGAAATGCCACCTCAACCATTAGGGATGATGTCATCCCCTAAAATGTGATTGGTTCTCATAAAGTGAATTTTGATTGTACATTTTCCTTAGGAGGCACATTTTAGACCTCAAAATTCCCCTAATGGTAACTTCAAGGGCCAAAACAAAAAGTGTGAATTTCTAATGAAGAAGAGGAAAGGGCTAGCAAAGAAGGAGGACTTTATCAAGCAAGAGAAGTCAAATTTTTCTCTCTCATATCCCACACGTGTGAATTTTTGGAGTATCACAAGGGGGGGAAATTTTGCAATTGTTGGAAAGGCCGAAATTCTGAAACTACCAGAGAAGTTGGGGCCAAAATTTATGGGTTGATGATGAGCTATAGTTGTTGAACAAGAAAAGACTATTAAAGGTTGTTGTATCTAATTTGAAGGTTGGCTTGGTGGATGACGAAGGTATGTAGGTCTAAGGTCTTGGTATATCTCATTTTGAATCTACTGAAGAAAGAGTTATTTGACTGGCTTTTCCCCTATATGGGGGTTTAGCCCTGGATGAATGCCTACATTTGGTGTCCATGATCTTCATTCTTTTTATTTGATTATTTTTTATGAAAATAAGACAAAGAAGCTAATAATAATATAATAATATCACAAGTGATTATCAAAATAAGAAAATATTTCCGCATTTCTGATTTTCTAACATGGTATCAGAGCTAAGGTGAAATAAGGAAGAAAAAGGCAACATGAAGATCTAATCAAAGGAGAATAAGGAATTTCAAAGTCAGGTCGCAAAGAGTATAAGATATTGATGTAACAAATTCAATGAAGGGAGAGAACAAGATATAAGGAGCCTCTAACTGCAAGGCCTGGAAAAAGAGGATAGATCTTATTCTTGAAAAGAACAAAGTTTTGAATCTTGTTCAAGGAAAAATCAAGAAGCCTACAGATGATTCAAGTGAAGTAGAGAAAGAAAATTTCAGAGAAACGGAAATATTGGCTATGAACCTAATAGTGGATGGAGCTAAGGAAAACTTAATCCCATACATAACCAACATAGATTCCACTCAATAAATGTATGAGGCTCTTTCCAAAATATTCACAATCAAGAACATTGGTTAAATATCAAGTGTCAATAATGAATTAAGGACTATTAAGATGAAAAAATATGACATTGTGTCTTCCTACTTTATAAGGTTATTTAGAATCAGATATGAATTCAAAGTAATAAATAAAGTTGTCCCGGAAAAAGAGCTCGTAATTATTGCTCTAGGACTACCAAAATCTTGGAGTGCCTTTGCATTGGGACTTAACAGTTGGAAGGCCCACGCCAACATTTGAGAAAATGTGGAATGCATGTAGTCAAGAATAAGCCTCAGTATCATTAGTAAACAAGAATAAGTATGATGAATAATAAAACATATCTAATGTATATTCTTCTCATCACAAGAAGAAGGGAACCTTCAAGAAGTTCAAAGGACCAAAGAAGAAAGTTGACTTATCAAAAATTGAATGCTATAATTTCCATAATATGGGGCATTATCTAATACATTGTCGTGAGAATCCAACAAATAATAAGAGAGTTAGGGATCAAGAAAATATTTTCAATGAAGCACCACCAAAGAAGAATAATAGTGAGGAATCAAAATTCAAGGACTTATACTACTAAGTCTTATCCTACATATTCTTCTTAGTCTTGTATTATTTTCCTTTATGTTTTGATTTCTAGAATTTGTAGGTCTAACACGTTTTGTTAAGAACATTTTCGAATTATTTTCATAATTTGTAGGTATCCTTCAAGATTGGATTAAGAGGGAACATTCACCATTTTACTAAAGATAATTGTCTTATTATTTGTTTCATCTTTTTATGCTTGGTTTCCTCCTCACATCAAGACTTGTTTGTATTGTATGCTAATAACCTTTTCTTTATATTTTCCTTGATTAGGAAAGCTTGTTGAATTCTTAAGGGTTATGGAGGAGAATCCAAAGGATATACTTGAAGCATGGAAGAATTTATGTTGCAAAGGAATCCTCAAGAATTGATTTCCTATAAGGTTTTTTAAGAAACAACTCAAAGGTATGTCTTAGATTATAAGCTTTGTTATAAAGTTCTCTTCATGTAAAAGGTACGATCATTATTATTTTTGAAATTTTATTTACATTACTAACATTGTTATGTCTATGGTTTTGAATCACAAAGATTCTTGTTAGGGTGATTAATCATTAGATTGAATCTACCCTCATGATATTATTTTATCATTCTTGTGCAACCCTAACTCGAATGGTTCACTATAAAACCCTAGCCTCTTTTTTCTAAGGGTATGTCAACATTGTGAAACCCTAGTCTACTTAGGGTTTTTTTTTTTTTTTTACAAAAGCGGTTATGGATTTATATTAGATATTTGGCCAAAATGCCTTTCACCGGTTACAATAAGTCGGGCAAAGCCCTTGGGCTTTCTTCAACTAGCTGTTCATAGGCCCCAAAATTTGGAAACCCACGTTTCTTACTCAAAACTAGAGAATCTATCTCCATTATATTTCCTATCTTAAATATACAAACAAATTGTTTTAGTATAATGCAGTAAAACATGAAACACTTTTATGGTATGGAGTCCCACTCCTCAATTCCATCTTTCAAGAGAGAGCCAGTGGGAAGTGGCACCGCTCTGTTGACTTCCAGATCAGTGTCTTTATTGTTCCCCCTCAAAACATGAAGGAAATTTGCAATCTGAAGAGATTTCACCAGAATTTTGATTCTTGAAACCACTCTTGCCAATCTAAGATTTCCAGGAGAGGAATCCTCCAATAAGACTTTAATAATGGACTGAGAATCTCCTATAATATTTACATCTATTAGACCAATGGCCTTGGCTTGCTTGAGACCTTAAAAAAGTGCCAAGGCTTCAGCTTGGATGCTGGTGGATTGCCCTAATCCCCAAGCGAACTTAGTCACAATTCCGCCATCCTTGTTATTTATAACTCCTCTTGCCCCAGCCAATCCGGGGTTTCCTTTCGCTACCCCATCGAAGAACAGGGTATATCTAGATTACCTGGTGAGAAAATCAGATAGTTCATTCTCCTTCCCTCTGAATTGCCATTCTTTTGTAACCTTATGATGCCTTGTTTCTCCAGAGAATTGGAGATCCAACGAAGCGCCCCAGTCTAAGTCCTGCTGACTTAGATTCGAGTTCGACAAGTGCTCACCCAGACTTTCTTTCCATGGACTTTTTATCTTGATGATTGTGAACTGCGGATTTAAGCTTTCATCTCTGAAGACTCTTCTATTTCTCTCAAGCCAGATTTTCCAGCAAATAAATTTTGGCAAGGAGAGCCAAGCAGCATTAAAACTTTCGTTTTTTGGGAGCGTTTCTGGATAAAAGTTTCGCTAGTTTGCAAATAAATCAGAGATAGTCATTGGTAAGATGAATACTCTTTTCCAATGGCTCAAGAGATTCTGCCAGATTTCTTTTGAATATTTGCAGTCTAACATAATGTGTTGGGAATTCT
The DNA here is from genome assembly GCA_034641835.2 of Pinus albicaulis. Taxonomy (NCBI): domain Eukaryota; kingdom Viridiplantae; phylum Streptophyta; class Pinopsida; order Pinales; family Pinaceae; genus Pinus; species Pinus albicaulis. Next base: position 1,450,292,693 of record CM076584.1, read on the forward strand.
CTTCACTGTCACAGCACAAATGGCAACGTGAGGGACCTTGAAAACCTTTCTTCTTCAACCTGTCTTATGTAAGAATTCCTTTGTGGCATAACAGCCAGTAGAAAGAGTCCACCTTTGGCACAGTCTTGTATTTCCAAAGACCCTTCCACACAGCAGGGTCAGGAGGGACATGTGGGCGCTCTTGCAGATTTGTATACCCCTGCGCTACTGTAAACAGCCTTGGGGTGGCCCCCCAACCACGGGCGTCCTTCCTCCCAACGCGCAGAGGCGCCTTACCATTCAACAGTGTGAGGAGGAGGTTGCGTTCTTGGTTCAGCTCAGGAGGAACTGGAAGTAGGTTCCACCGCAACCAGTTGATGCCAGCCCACAGTGAAATGTCCCGTAGAGTATCGTAGTCAGCTCCATCCATCCACGAGCGTAGCGCTTGCAGTGAACTGAAGCTCGAGAGTGGGGGATGCATCATGATGATGTCATCCCATAGCTTGATTTCCTTACAGTTGCCAGGTATCCAGTACGCTCTGTGTTTAATTAGAGGAGCTGCTTTGTGACAAAGTTCAACCAGTTGTGATCCAGTGGTGGGCAGTGAATTGTCCAGACATCTTTTCCGCGTCCCCGTGAAGTACTTCCTCCATAAAGCTCTTTGCGCCCAACCTGGGTGAGGACCAATGATTCTCCAGAAAATCTTGGCTCCCATCGCTGTGTTTTCGAGACTGATATCTTTAAAATTTAGGCCTCCTTCATTCAGAGGCTTACAGATTTTATCCCAGCTTACCAAAGGGATTTTCCTTTCATTGTGATTGCCGCCTTTCCAGAAGAATTTGCGTATGAAGGCTTCCATTTTCTTGATGATGCCAATAGGAGCTAGGATTACAGAGAATTGAAAGATTGGGAGACTACTGAGAACGGATTTGATGAGAACAGTTTTTCCAGCGAGATTTAACCATGAGAATCCCCATGCTTGAATTTTTGCCCTGAATTTATCCAACAGAGGGATCCAGTCTCTGTTGTAAGCCAATTTATGGAAGATAGGAAGGCCCATATAGGTAAAAGAGGACCAACTGAGGGAGGCAGAAAAGCCCAGATTTCTGGAGATGGCAGAGAGAATGGAGATAGAGATATTCCAACAGAAAACTTTGCATTTACCTTTGTTTAAACTTCTGCCTGTAGCTTCACTGTAATCGTCCAAAACTTCCTTGAACCTTAAGGCGGATCGGACAGAGGCAACCCCTAACAAGAGGGTATCATCAGCAAACAGTGTATGATTTACATTTTTTACCCCTCTAGCAATGTTGAGCCCCAGGATCTCTTGATCAACCAGTTTCTGATCTAGATAGAAACTCAGGACAAAAACATGGACAAAGAGAAGCAGAGAGAGGGGGCAACCCTGCCTAAGCCCTCTTGAAGCTTTGAAAAAGTCAGCTGCTCTCCCGTTCACCAAGTAAGCGATCCAAGGATCAACTATACAAGCTCGAATCCAATTGATAAAGCTCATTCCAAAACCAAATTTATGCAAGACTTCCCAAAGAAAACTAAGTCTAACACGATCAAAAGCATTTGCCAAGTCTAGTTTAATTACCATACCTTTCTCTTTGCGTTGTTGACTCGAATGAATCGCCTCTTGAACTAGGATGAAATTGTCAACAAGTTGTCTCCCCTGAACAAACCCGCCTTGATTCTCCGGAATGATGGCGGGGAGGATGTCTTTTAGTCTATTTGCGATCACCTTTGTGATTAATTTATATCCAATGTTACAAAGAGAGATGGGGTGCAACCGATTGAATTCCTTAGCGCAATTTTCCTTGGGAATGAGGGCAAGGAAGGCAGAGTTGGTGTTGCCCCCTATTTACTGGCAATTTTGAGATTTCAACATCATTTTGTAAAGGTCTTTCTCCACAATTTGCCAACAGGTTTGGAGGAATCTCGCAGTGTAGCCATCCGGGCCTGGGGCTTTGTCGTGCTCCATGTAGGTGAGAGCATCTTTTATTTCTTTTATAGTGATCTTAGCTTCAAGGTGTTGATTCATTAAAGGGGAGATCTTAGGAGGAACCGCCTCCAAGAATTTGGAGTTTGGGTCAGTCACTCCTTCTTCACTGTACAGATTTTTGAAGTGATTGAAAGTTGCTTTCTTGATGCTCCCGAAATCTTTGTGAGTCGAGTTTCCTTCCTTGATTTCTACAATAAAGTTGAAGCTCTTTCTAGCTTGAGCTTGTTTGTGGAAGAAAGCAGAGTTTCTGTCTCCTGCTTTAAGCCATAAACTCCTAGACTTTTTTCTCCAATGCTCTTCCTCCGAAAGGCAAGATTTATGGAAAATTTGTTGTAGCTCAGCTTCCTTATGTAGCACTTCTTTAGTGATTTCTACATCTTCACTTTGAGCATGATGCTAAGCAAGTCTATCTTGGACCTGCTTTCTCTCTATTGCGGGGTTGGGGAGGGATTTGGCCCATGTTTTAAGATCAGCTTTCAATCTTCTAAGTTTTTCTTCCCAGATGAAGAAAGGTGAACCCTTCACCGGAAATTTCCAACTGTCCTGAACCAAATTCAGAAACTCAGGTTCCTTGACCCAGAGAGGATTGAATCTGAAAGGTATGGGGCCTAGATCCTTGTGATCCAGAATCTCAAACTTAATAGGCTTATGATCTGAAACACTGCAGGGAAGGATATACAATCTGGATTCTAAGCCCAACAAAAGGAAAGAGCTCTGCACCAAACATCTATCAAGTCTAGCAGCAATGTGGCCAGGACCTATTCTTTTATTAGACCAGGTGTACTTACCATTTTCTGGAGAGATATCGAGCAGATCCCAGTCCTGCATGAGATCCTCCACCCACTCCCTTGCTAGATCCCTTATGATAGTGCCTCCTCGCTTTTCCTCCGTGCACAAAGTGAGATTTAAATCTCCTGCAACAATGATGTTTTCCAAATTCTATGACTCCGACAATTGCCTGATGGAGTCCCAACAGTCCCTTTTCTCCCCTATATTTACTGGGACATAGAAATTAAAAAAGAATAATGTCTCCCTCGAGTCCACAGGTTGTAACTTCAGGAACAACCAGTGGGTATTATGGATCTCTGTGACCAACATATACTTGGAAGAATTCCAGAGAGAGCCCAGCCCCCCAGAGGCTCCCCGTGCTAAAACTGCTTGACCTCTGCCTCCCTTCCAAAACATTTTGTTGATTTGGAGAAACTCATTGCCCTCCATTTTGGTCTCCTGAATCAGAAGAATATCTGGGGCTTCTCTTCTTATAAGGCTTCTTGTTGCTTCTTCTTTCACTTTACTCCCCATTCCTCTGCAATTCCAGGAGACAATCTTCATCATTTATTTTTATGATGATGGGCCCCCTTGGAGCCTTGTGCTTGGTTTTTAGACATCTTTGGATTTTTGCCAAGGAGTTTCTCCAGAGTGGGCTAACTACCCTGAAGCTTGTCTTTGTAGGTTTCCTGATCTCTCTTTTCACTAGCAGATTTGCGGCCCCTTAATGATCTTCTGACCGATGTTTGTGTATCTCCTATTTCTCCTTCCTCCTCTGATTCCTCCGAGTCTTGTTCCTCCTCGAAGGCTTCTGTTTGTTTTTCCTTATTTCTTGTTGTAGCACTTTCTTCAGGTCTTGACCCTGCTGAGGTCATTTTTTCTGAGGTTTTATCTTGCCTATCCTCTTCTTGTGAAACCTCTTCTGCAGAGCTTAAGATCTCATACCTGTTTTCTTGACTTTTTGGCGGAGGTCCATTTTGGGCGGAGGCAGGCTGGGGGCCTTGGCCCTTTGGGGCCCCAGATTTCTTGTGAGAGGTCTTTGGCCTCTTAACTTGATTCCAGTCGTCGTCCTTCCCTTTCTCTGCTTCCCCTTTGTTCGGGCACCTTCTAGCAAAATGTCTGTAGATATGACATTTACTGCATTTGAAAGGGAGCTGCTCGTAGTCCAACACTTGCACATCCATCCAACTGCCAACATTTATTTTGATAGCCTCTGGAAGTCCCACCTCTAAGTCTACCTCGACACATATTCGAGCGTAGTCATACTGGTCATTGTTTTTTTCTCTGTCAATGAAGTTTCCCAAGGCATTGCCTATATGCTTGAGGGAATCCCAGTTCCAACAGTGCATTGGGAGATTTGGGAGTCGAACCCAGACAGGGACTATCGTCGGGACATCCACGGCAGGATCGAAGTCAGGGGTCCATTTATTGAGATAAATACCCTGGGGTCCTATGAAATAGGGCCCATTCCTGAATATCAAGTCTTTGTCCTCCTTAGTATTGAACTCAAACAGGAAGTAGCCTCTTCCCAAGAAGTATGAAGTGATTTTGTTCTTGATCAGCGAGATCCAGTTCTTGACTACCCAGTTCTCCGTTGATTTTGGCAAGGGCCAAAGACCCGTGAATTGACCCACCAGAGCTCGATCTGCCAGGGACAAAGCGACCTGGATCGGGCCCTCAGGAGGAAGGTTTACCTCAGGAACATCAGCAAGCTTTTTGATAAACTTGGCGGCTTTAGACTTCTTCTTCTTAGGTAAAGAAGCTAGCAATGAAGTGAAGGCAGCTTCTGCGTCAAGGGGAGAATACTGCGAAGGAACAAGGGGCAAGCCCTGGGTCTCCATGATCTAGAAGCGAGCAGAACTGATCAGCTGCAGCAAACCCAATTTGCGCTATGCAACAGCAGAAGGCGAAGCATCTCAGAGCCGAAGAAAAGTTGGATTGGATCCAATCAAATCCAGCAGAGGCTTGAGGCCCCGAGGCAAGAACAGACAGGAAGGAGCGGATCCAAGCAGATCCAGAAAAGGGGAGGCCGATCAAACAGAGCCATCAGGGCGTGAGACCCTGAGGCTGGATCAGAAAGGTAGAAAATGGATCTGATCAGATCCAGAGAGGGCATGAGGCCCAGGATTGGGAGCAAGGACGGCTGTGAGGGCAGCAGCCCAGGCTCAAGCTGCGCGCAGAGTAGCAGGACGCAGCAGGACGCAGCGATCCATATTTTTTCGTCTACTTAGGGCTGTTGATGAAATATAGAATTCCTATTATTTTGATGTTTTGGTATTTTTATGATAGAAAATCTAGCCCTTTAGGGTTTGTTGTTAATATATAAGTCATGCATTGAGACCTTATATCTTTACGGTTTGGTAATTTAGGCTTTATGAACTAAACCTGTGTAATATTTATAACAAGATCCTAGGAATGAAACCATAGGTGTATATTTTTATGTTTGATTAAATCCCTAGTTTGAAAGAAAAATTGTTGTATTTCTAACTTTAATGTATTAATGTTTTTGTCTTGAGTTTACCTAGTAGATATTGATGTGAAATGCATCTTATATATGCATATGCAATTATGTTTTCATAATTTCTAATGTTTACGTTTTAGTTTGTGAAACCTAGGGCATGTAAAGCTCTAGGAGAGATTGATATTCTATGATATAATATTGTTTTTGATATGATTTAGTTTTGATGATAAAATATAGGGTTTGCAACAAACCCTAGCATATTCTAACCTGTAAAAAGAATTTTTTGTTTATACCTTAGATATATTGTAGGATTGAATTGTTGATATCTAAGGCTTTATGTATCGAAGATGGATTCTAGGGTTTGCAATATATCATAGAATATTTTTTCATATATCTCTGAAATTAATATTGAGGCCCTAGATATAATAAGACTGATATCTTTATTGAATTGCTCAAAGACTTGATGATGAATTCTAGTATCTCTTAGAGCACAATTGCATTCCATTTGAGAAGTCTTATCTTGCTGACAGCTTGTATCTAGAATTGTTGACTTGTAAGCAATCATTAATTTATTATTATTGTTGACTGGAAGATTTCTATTCCATTGAAGTAACAATTCCTTGCAGCAGAAATTCATCATAATTGTGAACCATTGCTTTGAAGAAAAACTGGAGATTTTGCTTTTCACTGTCACTAGTAGAAAATCAAAAGCACTTTGAAGTTTGTCCCTTGGAGAATTTCTGAAGCATTTCAAGAAGGATATTTGAGGGTATCTTGTTGCATTATTGGTAATTGGCATAAGCTAATAAATTTGCATCTCATCTTTCTAACCTTCTACTTATCGTGGCATATTCATCATTGTGGGAATTACATATTTCCTTGCAACGTTGCTTACCTTTTAACTTGAAATAGTTCCACTTTGTAAGTGGTTTAATATTTACTTGAGCATTGGTTACTAAGGAACTGGTCTCTTATTTTCCATCAAAGGTATCTTTTGGATCTAATCGAACATGTTTATCTTATATTGCTCAATTTCATAGCCAAACTTTCCATTGAATCTTAATTCAAATTATTTAGGGAAGTGATTTCTTTGCCTCCTTGTCTCCTAGGACTTGTTGTTCCAACAATTTTTCCCCTCGTCATCATCCTTAGGGACTACCCCCCATTGACTTAACTAGGAGAGATTCTAAATGGAGTGAGTAGGGATCAAGGTGACAGCCCCTACTCTGAGCATTATGCCTTACGTCTACACTTTGGGCGACAACATTTTTTGGCACCATTGTAGGGGACCATCTTTTTCTCGACGTTTCAACAACATTTTTCTAGTCATCTAATATTTTTCGCCATTCATTAGCCCATCAAATGGCATAGCATTTTTTGGTGTCATTGTCAGGGACCAATTTATTGGACCTTGGCTTTGCGACATTTGTCTTAATCATCCTCATCTTCTCATTTCTTGTATTTTCATCAATGCCACATTTTACGGCACTATTGTATCACCATATTGTTCGCCATCTCAATAATCCTTTCATTTTCTCGATCTGCACCTTTATCACGTGAACATTTCGGTTGGTTTCCTATTTGGGTGGTGAATCCACTTATTTCATTCATTAATTCTCAAACAAGAAGCCCTACCTAATATCCATTTTCTTAACTAAATTTTTGGTTCTTACCTTTTGGATTTTAGAGTTAGATTCATGTTCAAGTGGTGACTCCACTTCTTTCATTTCTTACAAGAATATTTGCTAGAAGCTCGTTTTTTGTGAATATCTTTATTTTTCTTGAACAATTATCTCTCTCTCTCTAACATCCATTTGGCCTTTAAGCAAGTCATCATGGATGACTTGTTTTCTCCTTCTGGTTTTACTAACATGCAGGGAGCTCTGCATGATTATCCTCATGAATTTGGTGAAATCGTTGATGGATTTCCTCTTTTTCAAGGTGACGATACTTTTACTGTCAAGACTCACCTTCATAATATTAGCCTTTGTATAAGCAAGTGTCGCCCATATTCCAACCATGAAGATGTGAAGATGAAGATTTTCATTCTCACCTTATACGGAGATGCTTTAGAATAGTGCATTGAGTTTCCTGATAACAACTTCAAGTATTTACAATTAATCATTTAGGCCTTTGAGAATAAATATGGAGATAAATAAAAGGTCAAACCAAAAGTTGAATCAAAGGAAACTAAATAATATGACAAAGAGTGTATTCATGAATTAACTCAAATGGTTAAATATATGCAATTGAATCATGCACAGGTAATCAAGAATATGGAGGTCAACCAGGCTCAATTCATTAAGAATATAGAACTTAATCAAGCAAGATTAATAACAGATCACGCAAGGGAAATGGGATCTATGCAGAGCGGGTTATTGGCTATAGAAGAAAAACATGCTAAGGAAATGGAAACCGTGATGACTACCATGAAATCATTTGATTACCATATTTGAAAATCATATCAAAGAAATGAACTCTATGCAAAATTGTTTGATGACCATGAAATCGAATAATGATAAAGTGATAAAGATTGTTGAAGAAAGTCGTGCAAAGGAAATCAATGCTATAAAAGTTAAGCATTCTAATCAAATGACTATTATTCGGGATAAGTTGGACAAAATGGCAAGATCACATATACAGAGGTTCCAACCCAAGTCAGATAATAAAGATTTGTCACCAGATCATAAGCCTCCCAGTTTGTTGAACCAAGCTCCATCTTATTATGAGGAGGTCATCTCTTCCATTGAAAAGTGGCTAATTGAAGGCGATCCGGATAAAAAGGAAACTGAAGGAAAACAGGATAATACATGTAAATTTAATCCATCACCATTAACAGAACAAATGTAGAATGAAGAAAGGCATGTCATGAATATCTTGGATACTTCATATGAAAAATTTCGAGATCAAGGAGAATGTTCTACATCATCAACATTACAGCCACCACAAAGAAAAGTATGAAACAGAAGCAAAAAAAGATAAATCTTGATATATCTGATGTCCATATACAGCACAACATTGGGATAGGTCAGAGTCCTAAAGTTTTCATAATTGCACATGGAACATCAGAGAAACAACCTATGGATCTTCCATAGAGCAAGAAGATGCTCAAAAAGGACTTCATTGAACATATATGATGCCATAGGGCATCCTCTGTATTGTATTTCTAACCCTACACCTTGTTATTTCAGCATTTCATTTCTATATTAAGATTAGATTTACTTTTCATGTTAGCATAATGGTTATTGGTTACAAAGCTTCTAATTCATGTACTTAATGTTATATGATGATTTTTGGATGAACAATACTTATATGATTTTGTGTGTTGTTTGGGTGCAGATTATGGATTCTCACATTCCTTCCAACTAGAGCCAAATGTTGACCACTCCATGTCAACGATCCCTACAGCAGTATACCCCCTTTTCTCGCAAAGGGGATTTCATCATGTTCATGTTCAAGTATTCACATCATCAAGGATTCGTCATCATCAATAAGCAATTTTTTAAAGTTGTAAACCCATTCTGCATGTTTTTCATGTAAATGATCTTAGTAAGACCATGTATTTATGTAATAACTTACGTAAACCTATTGTTTTGATAATGATTTTCATCCTAGGAGGTTTTTCATCTCACTGATTCAACTGTGTTTATAGACACAATTGATCAACAATGTTTTTCCCTCTAACCTCACCCCAAAGTTAGGGTGAATTTTGTCGTCAAGATCTTAGTCGAGCCCTAGCGTTACTTAATCGAGTATCTGTAAAGGTGATTTGGGAATATTTTTAGCAAATAAGTTAAATTATTTTATTACAAATCACTTAGTTTACTAGATTATATTAAGTCGCATAATTGGGTAAGATAATGAGGGTTTATAACGAACAAGTGTTCCCCTTTCATGGGTTAAATTTATTTATCTTATGTATATATTATTTTAGCCATGGTGCTCAAATATTAGAGGGTTGGAAAAAATTATTAATTCCCTCATGTTCCAATTAATTAAATTTTCTCGCAAAAATAAATTAAAAATCCTAAGTCAAAAATATAATTAATTTGAGTCAAATGGTTAAGTCTTAGGTAAAATTAATTCTTCAAATAAAAATTTGTGGGTCCCAAAGAAATTAATTTTTGGAGGTCTTCCACCAAGGGAATATTGAAAATTTCAAGATATTTTGGACCCTTGGCCCTTGGTGGTCAAGTCAAAGTCAATTTTTTGAGGAAATTAACTCAAGATAATTAATTTTGAGTTAATTAAAAAGAAAAATTAAAAGAAAATTTCAAATTTTCCTCAAAAATAAATAATTTTGACGCAAAGATTAAAATATAATTAAATATTTATCAACGATCAAAATTACTTTGGCGGGGATCAAGCCAATTAGCCATTTGAAAATTTTATCTATAAATTAGGAGCCATTTTTCACTCAAAAGATCTGATATTTTAGATTGTGTACTAGCTCTCGAAGCTCTTGTGAATTTTTCTGGAATAATACAACGCAGAGTCTTTGGGGTTTTACTTGATGGCAATGTTCCTCTTTGCTATTTTATAGTAATTTGTATTTAATATTTTGTTGACCTTGTTTATAAGCTATTGGTTAATAGCTCTTGTAGATCAATTTATTGCACGGGTATCTTGCTTAAAATGTTGGGTTTTAAGATAGCATTAAAAAATTATTTGATTAGCAGGTATCTCTAATATTTGAAGATTTAATCATTATTTTATACCTCTATTAATTTAACAGTTTATATTCCAAGTGTGCAGAATCATCTTTATTCATAAATCTTTGGACGTTTGGGGAAGTCCTCGGTTGGACTAGCCGACTTCTGAAACTTAAGATCTGAAGAGCCTTCCGAATTAAAACTTTGATATTATCTAACAAAATATATCATACAGGGATTTTTTGGGCTAGTGCCTAAAATTAAAAATTTATTCATCTCCAAAATATTGCGTTAAGTAGTTAGATATGACTAGAAAGAGTTTCAAATCTACAAATCTGAGAGCAGAGTTGGACTGATACTCCTCAGATCTAATAAATTTGTAACCTATTTGTATATATCTGTAACTTAATATTTGTATAGATTTGTAATTTACTTGTGTAGATATGAGGTTTTGTAACACAATTTTGAATTTTAACACTTGGGTTTTTTGGATTTTCTCTACTTTTGTACATAATGGGATTGAATTTTCCTCATTTCACTTGTGCAAAAATAGATCTGAAAAATCAGCCAAGGAAATTTTCAGATCTGAGCAAGATCTAAACCCTGGAGAGCAAGATCTGAGTTCAACATTTATTTGTCGGTAAAATTCATCAGGATCATATGATGAGAATTTCATATCCGGGTTTGATAAATATTCGGTGAATTTGGACAAATTTTGTTTGGCCCCAAAGGCCTAACGCAGACCCTTTCTTTTTGTTATCCGGGCTATATTCAGATTTGATTTAGTTACAGCAAGAGAAAAGTCATTTTTTGGGTTGGTACTTCATCAAAATTTGTGGCATTCATTGGAAGAGACTTGGAAAATTATTTCGAAGCCTAGGGCCTCAAGTTTCACTTCTAAATCCTTATCCATTCACTGTTTGATCATTCAAGATAATAACATCTAAAACAGTGACATTAACTAAACACATTGGTAAAACATTTTTGGATAAAAGTTACAATTTTGAGTGACTGGCATACTTTGCCTGAAGTCTGGTCATAACAGAAATTTGCATCTTTGAAGAGACAATTCATTGGGGATTGTTTGACATATTTGTTCATTGATTAGCATTAGTTTGGCCTCTGAAACTAGTGTTGTCCCTAAAGAGTTCATTGTTGTCCTAAATACCATCTCTGAAACTTAAGTGTTCTAACATGATTGTGAAGGTGATTGTCACAAGTTTTAAGAGGACTGACATATTTGTTTGCAGCAAGCATTTCTCTGTTGTCATGGGGTCTATTTGTTGAAACTTACTGTTGTGATAAGAAGACTCACTGTTGTCATAAAAAGAATTTTTTGTTGTCCTAAATCTAATCTCTGAAAACAAGTGCTTTTAGGTGATTGTTTGCATAAGTTCAAGTTGGAAATGTTTGATATAATTATTGGCATTGGTATTGGGGAAATTTTATTGCTTGCTATCTTTTAAGTTCTGGAACTGAATTTTACACACATAATGTCTCTGCCTAAGGCATACAGTGAGTAAGGTTTTTCACATAAATAATTAAATAATTAGGGGCTTGAAAGAAGCAAAGGTTAACAATGCCCTGTGGATAAATCATATTCTTTTATTATTATCTAAAATTTGACTTTTTGTTGACTGTCATAAAAAGTTTGATCTGAAGCACTTCATTACTGACCTTAAGTGCAAATTTGACTTCTGGTTTGACTCAAGATTAATCCTAAGTGTTTGGTTACCATTTTGTGCATATTTGTATGACTGGTTTTGACTGAATAAGAGAGCTGACACACTATAACAGTCCGCTGATTTTTGTTGACAGCCGTATTTTTGAGGTCTAAATTTTCTTCCACAGTGGTATCTTTTGACTTATATTATAATAAAACCGTGGGCCTGTCTTGAGTTCTGGTGCAAGTATATATTTCTAAAGTATATCATACATTTCCTTGTGTTCTCTGTTTGACATTTTAGCAGTTTGAAGAGCAGTATTGATGGTAGGTAGCTAAACTTACTGTCAAGTTGTTTTTCATATAGTCACTACAATCTCAGAGTTATTTGTGCTTGTCTCTAATAAATACGTTGCATAAAGTGAATAACACTTTAATAAAGCACATAACTAAAAGATATATCTATTATCAATGATTCATTAAGCAATCCTAAAGTCTTTCACTATCTACCATCGGAATCCCATAATCGTGAAGAGATAAAAGATGACATGGTTTGGTCAAAAAAAAATCCACACAATGGAGATTTCACTGCAAAACTAGGATATGAGTCATTGATCACCTCTCTCTTCCCCAATGAACGATAATGGTGGTGGGAATTTGTGTGTCAACTCCATGCTCCACTGAAATCCAAGATCACATTTTGGCTAGCTTTCAACAATAAATTAATTACATGGGAGAATCTCATCAAGCGTGGATGGGAAGGACCCAGTAACTACATTTTAAGTCAATCATCCTCTGAAAGTATTGGTCACATTTTTATGTCTTGTGCATATATAGTGGATTAACCCACGGGACTATCAGAATTGCATTTATCAGAACGTGGTCATTAGATGGTCTGGTAGATTGCTTTAACACATGGCTCAAAATAAGGTTGTCACCTCATTTGAATGATTTCCAAGCACTTTGATAAACTTTATATGGTGGGCCAGGAATACAACAATTTTCAATTACAGTTTAATTCCTCAGAAATTACCAACAGTCTGTTGTCCAAATTGTGCTTAGATCACAAAGTGGACCTGAAACCCATGTGGAGGAACTCTCCCATCTTGCCTCCCATTACTCCAGGATATGATGATATCCTTGGAGGATTTTTTACGGTGCCACACAAGGACATTTTCCACAATGTGTTGTTGGTGTCGTTCTTTTATTCACTCCATCACATAGTATACAGGTCATATATGTTCCCAGTCGAAGAACCAACAATAGGGTTGAATTCATCACTCTTCATGTCCTCCCACATACTGCATGATCAAAAGATGTAAAGAGATTATATGTAATGGACGACTCGAAATAAATTATTCACTATGAAAACAAAAAAGCTCAGGTGGAAAAAAATTACCTTCAGTATATCCTACATGACATCAAGGAAGCTCTTACCTCTTTGGAGTGGATCTCCTTTACACACATCGTGTGGGAATTAAACACTACAGTCGATGGCCTCTCTAAGGAAGCTCTGCAACTCATGACTGGAACTTTCATCCTCACAAGCCTTCAAGATGTAATGGAGTGTGACCAAATGCCCTGCCACTTACAACATGTTTAAAGAAAATCATTATTTTCTCTATGTCCCTTTATCCCTTTTGAGTCTGGTAATCTGTCAACTCTATGTTGTCTCTACAGTGTTCTTGTGTTTTGGCCATAGTGCAACTATGCGCACCAGTTTCTATTGATGATATATCTTTCATAGCATGATGTGTTGAACCTTTAGTTAAACTGAGAGGGGGGGGGTGAATCAGTTTAACACATTCCTGATCTTTTAAAACTTTTCATTAAACTTATTTACACCTTCATTTCATATCCAATTTAACGTGTGAGTAATCTTAGAATGTAAGCAACAAGTATTAGTATAATATAGCAGTAAACTTAATATGAGAGCAGCAGGTATTAAGTAGATGATACATATCAGATCAATACATAAATATCATACACAGAGACACCAGATATAAGTGGAAACCCATAAAGGGAGAAAACCACATCTTATTATTGTTATGATGCAAAGGCAAGCTCCAACTCCCTCTCACCACTGTTTTTCTGCAGGCACCAACCTACAGGAGACTCCAACCTCAATTCTACAAGTTACAACTTGCAAGGAAGCACCAACTCCCTTCAATTTTTTGCAGGCACCAACCTACAGGAGGCTCCAACCTCAATCAGCTACAACTGACAGCTATTAAGCAGCAACTTGATAGGGAAGCTCCAACTTCCTCAATTTATCAAACTGAATGTTTGTTGATTTACTCCAGATATCAGCTCTGTTCTGTATCTACTCTTCTTCTCTTAATCTTCTCTGCATTCTTCTATATTCTGCATTCTCTGTATTTGCTCTCTCTCTCTCTCACCTCTCTCATTTTGCATATCAAGATGATATTACTTATAGAAATTTCTTGATGACTGTTTGTTTTCCTCTAGGAATTCGAAATGGATGGTCATACCCCTTGGTCTTCTGCCTCCTCATTTCTTTATCCAACTCAATTTAAAATCATAAAAATATGTACAAAATTTCATGCTACAGTGGGATTTTGACTTTTCCTTAGAATACTTGCCTTTGCATCACAAACAATAAAAAATTAATTACAACATTTACATTCACATTTTTAATTACATATTTCAATTTTACTCAGCTCCTTTTCTGGATTTTGGCTTTACTGGATTTGTCTTTTCCTGCTGCTGTTAAGGACCTGTTCTGCATACTCTTTTTTCACTGTCATCTGCATATTACCTGTTTTCTGTGCTTATTCTCCTGTCCAACTCATTTCTGTACATATTCCTGTCAAACCTGTAATCTCGGTGTATCTCTGCATGCTCTCCTCTTTTTTTCCTTTTCCATAATTGCATTCAAGTTTTATGCCCAATCATTTCCCAATCCGGGCAATCTCACACTTCTCTTTAATTCCACGCTGGCAATTTATATAAACGAGTCTGGGTTATTTTAATATCTCAATTCAGAGAATTGTGATATTAATTCAATACTCCTCTATAGTTATAACCCGGCAATCTCTTATGTGTACATATGCGCTAATTCTGCATTTACAACCATTCTACGCAACATAATAATTGACCCTCGACGTATTAAACCATATTCACAAATTCCATGTTTCGCCACTTCACATATACAGTCATTATACATAATATATCCTCACATATATTACGCTTTCTTTAATATTGGAACCATTACAACGGAGTCCAAAGATAATCGGTAATCTTTTATTAATTAGAAACCTTAGTCTTCCACAGTGTGTTAATAACCCGTCAAACTTTAATAAACATCATTAATATAAACCAAATTCATTGTATATATCTCCGCCCCGGGCCCACAGTACAATTGTGAATGCATAGACCGTACCTTTGTTAACTCACGCGCCCATCCGACGGCTGTCATTGCATTGCCCGATCCAACAGATATCGCACGGGCAACTTGCGCGAAAGATAACGAGCGATGGCGCGTCACATCTAGACTATCGTTCGCGCACCTTGGTTAAACTCCGGGCAAGTCCGACGCACGATCACCGTCCGATGGCCCTCTTCCAAATCAACGGCTCGTGTCAATTTCGCTCGGCGTCTCTGGTCGATAGTTAATGCGCGATAGGGCAAGTTAAACGGTGGTTTTACTGTTCATCCAGAGACACGCGTTGATCAATCAATGGAATCGCTGCGAAACTCCAAAATACCGCCTTCCGTATAATAGTGGTGCGATGAAATCCACCGTTCGCTCCAAACCACTGCTACTGTTCATCGGGTCATGGTTCCACTTCCCCGTTCATGGTTCCATCCGTCTTTATTATTTAAAAAATTTCTTATTTTTCAATGTATTATTATGATTCGAAATCACTGTTGACGCACAATTCTACCATATATACAACCCTTGTTTTGGTTCCACCTCCATTCATGATTATGGTTCTTATACATGGGTTAGTGAGATTCGATTTCTTTGACGCAGAGCTCACTACAATGTACAATTTAAAACACAGCATCGACCAGAAGTCGAGTTCTTCAACTAAATAAAGAGCATTTGAATATAAAGTCCGGAAATTATTTTATATTATGTGTAACGCCCGGCTGTATAAAGACTTTTAATATATATATATATATATATATATATATATATATATATATATATATATTCTTGGAATAACAGTGGTTTCTCTGCAATAACAGCTGTGGCTCTGCCTCTGCCGCTTCTGTCACTCTGCCTCTGCTTCTACTGTTGTGATAACAGCTCTGTCTCCGTATTTGCTTCCTCCGCCTCTGCCTTTCTCCTTTATATTCATTTCCTCTTTGCTGCCTCCATTGTCTGTCTTTGTCTCCTTGTAACTGTTCCTATTTCTGCTTCTACTACCTCCTTTGCCATCAATGACAATATTTCCAACATGATGTTATCAGATAACATCAAACTTTGTCCAATGTCAATCAACAATACATCTTGAATGTTTATATGCAGTTTTTGTGTTTTGTAAAGCAAGATAAATGCTCTCAAGTCATACATACAGTTTTGGTCTGGACACTGCCGGAATGTCAAACTGATGTTCATAACTCTAATTTTTTCCATGTCTGTGAAGTATGTGGACATAAACTTGTATATTCTCTTAGTGAATATTAAGCCTTTTTTCCTTATGAAATATTTTAACTAATAATATCAATAATATTGGATGGTTATTTTAGGCTTTGCTCTGCACATTTTAGGGTTTCTTCTACACAATTGTCTATGCTTGGCCTCGTAAGAGGGGGCTCTACCCCCTCCTTTAGCCAGATTGTTTTAGGAGTTCATAATGAGTCTAGATCTACTAGTATTCCCTATCAAGATCCTCATTTTCAACGATATTTTCATAGAGAAGTTGGACTAAGTGGGATTTCTGGTTTCACAGTAAACCCTCCACTGAGTGGATCATGGAAAGCTAGAAATCCAAGGTGTTTCTTACCAAAAGAAATGCAGGATCCGAAATATGAGGTTAAATCTAGCAAGACTCGAGAATATATCCAATATATGTAGAATCTTGCTCTGATCTACAAAAGTATTGGATTATGGCCCTCTAAAAAGGAATTGATTAAGTGGATCTAAAATAAATGGAACCCCCAAGCTCAAATTGAATTGGAGCAAGGGGCCAAGGGTTTTTTACAATTATTTTCTCCAGCTTATAAGACAAATCAAGGGTTTTTAAAGGAGGGATATTTTTCACAATGCAAGGCTCTTCATGTGATTCTGGAAAGAGAATTACAATCTGAAGGAGGAGGAATTTCTTGCATCCCTAGTGTGGGTCCATGTCTTTTCTCTCCTAAAGGGATATTGATAATTGGGTGGAGGAAACCCTTGAAGGAATCAGTGATTCCATCAATAACCTTGTTAAGGTATCAAAGGCTACCAAGAGAGGGAGGTACACTTTATATGCATAGATCTATATTAACATGAATATCTCCCAACCTCTTATAGCCTCCATAAATATTTATTATTGGGATAGTGTTTGGAAGTAGTCTCCTGATTATGAACAAGTCCCCTCTGAATGCAGACAATGTCATGCATATGGGAATTTTATTAGGGCTATCTAATGAATACCAAGGAATGGTTTGAAGAAGATATTTCTCGGAAAGATCCAATTGATTCTAGAAAATCCCCCAAAGAAGCAAAAACTTGAGTCTCTAGGGTACCTCAAAACCTGACCATATCCCTAGATTTGAAAACATGTTTGAGTCTCTCTCCTATCTAAAGGAGTCTCTAGAGTAATCAACATTCACTAAAGCATGCAATCAGCAAAACATAAATCATGTAACCCTACAAAGGTCATGCAAAATTCTCTTGAAGAGAACTAGCAAAATCCATTTCCATAGGATATGATTAGTTCCCATTTGAAAGACATTGAAGCAAGCCCTGCCAGAAGATATGGATATTGATGACCCACAACTAGTTGTCCTTGCAGAAGAATGGCATGGAAAATATGTGAATGACATGCTAGATCATGAGGCTAGGATTTTGTATAAGGCCTATCTTTGAAACAAGTAATTGGGCTCGAGTTCCTCAATCTAGTCTTGGGGTTCATATAATGGATTTCAAGGTGGTCTCCTCGCAAGAAAAAGAAGCCAAAAAATGAGGTCATAAGAGCAATAAGGCATGGATCCAAGAAGACACTGAACAATTAGTCAACTCGAGGAAAGTCACACAAATGTTAGAGGCATTTCCACCCTTGAAACCTTGAATCCTCAAATCATGAGCTTATGTTTACAGGATTATTTGGAATATTTTTATGTTTGTCTATTCTTTTTTGAGGATAGTTTGTTAAATTCAAGCATTCTTGGATTTTAACAATTAGAAAATTGCTATATGTAACTTTTTCTAATTAATTAAAGGATCATTTTACCCAACATATATATATATATATATATATATATATATATATATATATATATATATATAATTTCTTAATAACATTTATCATGTTAATATTATCATTAAATTAATATATACAAATTATTTAAACTTCATCTTTTCCCAACTAATTAATTAAGAATATGAATTAATTTTTAAGAGATAATTTGACTAACAATGTTGAATATAATATTGATTAAATATTATTAATATAAATATTAACAACACAAATTAATAATCTTAACTAATAATATTAATAATATAAATATACAGCTTGAGTGGGCATAATGGTTAAGAGCGTGTGTTTCCTCTTAAGAGATCATAGGTTCAAAACAGAGGGGGGTAGATTATGTATGTCTTTATTTCGCAGTGAAATCGTTGGGGGGAGGTGGGTCCCTTGTTAATAGTCAAAGAATTTTAACTCTAGTGGTTTGGTGAACAATCCGTTTCCACAGTGGTGTGGATTCAAGTGTCAAAAACATGTTGTAATTAATTGGCATGTTGGTGGTATTTATGAAATAGTTGTACCTCATATGTGGCTTGTTTTGTACAATAACACAGAGTCTAACTAATAGACGAAATGGCATTTTTCTGATTAATTTTAACCAAAATCCGGTAAAGATTCTTAAAAACTTGTTACATATTATTAATTTTCTCTTTTGTTAGTTCGGTTGACTCTCTACCCATCTATTATGATAAAATCCTATAAACATTATTAATATTGTTTTCTCTTTTATTAATTGGGCACATTTTCTTCCCCTCTATTCTTCTTGGTCAAATCTTAACATTTGAATATCTTCATCTGGAAAATTTAATATTAATTCAGATCAAATCCTATAATTGAACATTTTTTTCTTATAATTATGCCTAGAGGCCCTCTCCAGCCCTGTATGGTAGAGACATGTAATGTACCATAATAAAATCAAATAAAAATAACCCTATGTGAAAACATTTTTACTTTGTCAAAATAAAATAAAAATAATAAAGTAAAATGTTAATATAAAAATAACTTCATGTTATTCACCCGTGGTATGAGAAACTATGCTATTGACTCATGATATTCATGTGGAATGTGGCTTATTTAAAGGGGGGAATTAAACTAGCCTAGATTCATCTTAATTCTTGATCTACCAAGCGCCATCAAATCTAGATCAAGCGCCATCAAATCTCTTGAGATGCAAACCGATTTTAGAGTGAAAAGATATTTGATCCCTCTTAAATATTGGCAAATCCAGAATTAAAATAGATCTAGGCTGATTTAAGATACATTACATTCACCAAATTAAAAGATATCCAACAAAAACATAAAAACTCCTAAGAAAAATAGAAAATAACCTTCTGGGTCAAAGATTTATTCTCAAAACTAATGATTAAGCATTAAAAAGGTCACCTTTTCCTAACATACTAGCATATGCATATGTTGACCCATCCTTGTAAACTTCACAAATTGTGTTCATACCCAAAGGTCTGGTAAACAATATGGGGAATCCGATCTGTTCCTAACAAAACTACCCCATTTCAACTAGTAATAAAAAATTGTGGGTTAAATAGTCAATCCCAATCGTCATGGGAAATTAGTATTTTAACCCTAAGAAGCCCTTAGTTATATCGAGTATTACAACACAACAAAAGCTACAGGATTAAATACAAGAAAATTTTAAACTTGCTAGCAAATTCCATCAAACGGAAAGGCTTAGATTATAGATTTCAATCCATTGGTAATCTAATGTGGTTCTTGTTGAAGATAATGGAGAATGTAATTTAGGAGAGAGTTGGTTCACCTTTAGGAATTAGTTCCTATTCCTTAGGTAAGTTGTTCTAACTTCCCTATTTGTGTGAACATTATATATTCACACTTTGTAATGTGTTTGATGTAGAGCGTCTGCAGTGGCAATCTCCAGGTGGAGTCTCTCATCTTAGAGTTGCCAGTTTCATTAAAAAAGTCAATTCTTGTATTTTTATCTTGGTATCAGAGCTCCAAGGTTGGTCAATCAAAGCCAGAGTGTTTTGATCCCTGTGTGAGTTTCGTGAGTGTCTCTAGGGTTGGTGAGTCAAAGCCAGAGTGCCTTGATCCCTCTACGAGAGTTTAGGTGGCAGAAGAGAGGCCCCTAGTTGTGAGGAGGCAAAGTTGTTTTCTCTGTAAAGCAGTTGGATCAGCGCCCATTTTGGCAGCAAAAGAGTGTTGATCAGTGCTGATTTGTGAGGCAGAAGAGAACTAATCTGGCCGCACTTCTGAAATTCAATTTTTATCACTATCAGCGCGGATTTGTTGATTGGGCCAGTGTTGAGCCTGTGAGCCTCTGCGAGAGGAGCACCATGGCAAAGAAGGGAGAAGCATGTTTCTTAATTGCAGGAGAAAGTGTCTGCTTGTTGCATCGGCTGAGGAACGTCGTGGCTATGGAGGTTGAGCCTGCGTGAAGGTCGTGGCAGCCTGTGACAAAGATTTGTTGCTCGTTGCTTGCCAGAGGGAGAAGTATTGTTTTGCGGTGAGCGCAGTTGAAGCGTGGTGCAGCCAATGCATGCTGAGCGACGTGGTTTGAGTTGCATTGTGCGTGCTGATTGTTGGTGCGATCGATAAGGTTGTGGAGGCCGTGAAGGCAGAGCCTGGAGAAGCTGATGCTAATTGTAGGTGGAGTCTCTCATCTTAAAGCTACCCAGTTTCATTAATAAAGTCAATTCTTGTATTTTTATCAGTTCTCACACTCTATGTTACCAAGGGTCCAAGGAGAGAGGGTACCTTTGGAAAATCAAGGAGTGTGCCCTCCAAGAATAGAGTGTCTGCTAAAGAAGAGAGAAATCGTGTACCCACGCATGAGAATCTATATCATGCATTCTGCACCTTCTAGGGATAACCACCTTCACAAACCTTCACATGCAATGAGCCTTAACTCTACAAAATTCTACGCCCTTCTAAATCTAGTCTATGCATGCCCTTCCTTGATTTAGGTGTCGTTTCTTTCTAAATTTTCCTCTTGCTTAGAGGCTTCTCTAATGTGCCTTCAATTCCTTAAAAAAACACATTTTACTCAATGGTTTCATGGTTGTTTTAGATTCACTTAATATAACGACACAAAAGGGAAACTATATAAAAACAAGTAAAATCTAACATTGTATGAGAACATACTAAAAGTTCAATTACTGCTTCTCTATAAACTCACTTTTTATTTTTAAAAATGGGACAAAATGTTGATGTGTTTAAAGTGATTGAAACTCACTTTTTATTTTAAAAAATGGTACAAAATGTTGATGTGTTTAAAGTGATTGTGAAATATAGCATCCAATTTGATTGTCACGGTGGATAATACTAGGCTCGAGTGTCTTATTAATGAACCTTTTAATCAACTTGCAAATCTATATGGCCTCACAACAAGCAACTAAAGTTCCCATGTGCTTTGCCTCTGTTAAATTGAATGCAACTATGCCCTGCTTCATGTTCAACCAAAAAGTCATCCTTTTGCTCAAACTTAACAAAACCAAAAGTATTCTTCCTAAAACAAGCATTTCTAGCCCAATCAAAATTAACAAAACCATGTAACAACAGCTCACCATCTCCCACATACCTCATGTCATCTTGCACCCTTCAAGTATCTAACCACATGCATAGAAACAATCCAAATGAATATGTCTATGTTCAAAAATGAACTAGCGTAGATGATTCGTTGCAAACATATATCAGCCCCAATGTTCACAATATATGTAATACCCTCGACTTGATCCCCGAATTGTAAATGTATATGTACACATGATACTTAAGTTGGTGAGCTAGGTTATGCTAAGCCTAGAGTGTTTGTGTGCTTAAAGGACAGTGAGCCTAGTAGGTGTAATATGTAAACATACTCACATTAATAAAAATAACAACACGGTTGCAAATCAGGGGAAGAAAAGAGTATGGGGAGCTACAACTCTACAAAAGGAGAAGGTGAGGAGGTTAAAGGCCTTAGCCAAGGGGCCAAACAAGGAAAATATTATTTTATTCCCAACCTAAGTTATAAACCCATAAGATATATTCCTAAGTAAAAAACTATATCCTAAGCCCTAACATTAAAATACATTATATTATTATAATATAATTCCCTAAAACAACAAGGATGTTTTATCCTAAATTTTAAATATGGGAAGGGGGTGCTACATGGGTGACATGTGTCAATGGACACCATATATATATATATATATATATATATATATATATATATATATACACACACACCCCTCTACCATTCAGTTACTAGATTTTGCTACCAAGGTGATCATTGAGCTTTCTCTAAAGAGAGTCAAAAGTGTGTCTGGCCTATGTACTTTGAGGATCCTAGGTGCATCTAGGTACGAGTGCACTTCTATTTGGATTGCCTTGGAGAAGGTTAGACACCTAGAGGAGAAGTGTAGGGATAACTATCCCTGTGTGGGGCTTAGAAGGAAACTAGAACTTGTGGAGCCATCAGGCTTTAAAACTTCCTAGTTGACATGTGTTGGAGCCTTGAAAGGGTAGTTGTGCAACCTGAGGGACTACAGAGGCAAAGAAGGGGGCACACTACCTTAGGTTGGGAAAGTTAATGAGGAACGAGGGACTGTAAGTTGGAGCGTTAATGGGTTTTAGCACCTTGGCCTTGACCATGTTGGTACTTACTATGTGCCATAGCCCATTCTAGACAAACCTTTGAATTGCTAGAATCATAACCCTATCTTGGGGGTAACCCATTGTTGAGAGAGACCTCAAGCAGTGGAGTCTATGGCTGGGAGGAACATCCAAGATATGCAGTCAATTGGTGCTTATCAAATAAACGTTCTTATTATGTGTTTAATTGATTTATAATGTATTATGCACATAATTATACATATGATGGTGCATAAGCGTTTTTGTTCATGTTTATAGTACTTTTTACATCATGTTAGTGTTGCATATCATATGACATGAAGGTGTTATGCATAATTCTATATTAGGTATGTGGGACCCAACATTAATTATGGTATTAAAAGTTGATTTTGATTATCATGGTATCACATACAAATTCATGTGACGGCACTACCTCAGTGAGGTGGTTGGGAGTGTTACAAGATACATCAAGGAGCCAATCATCTTCGCATATACACAAGGAACTACCCAATCATAATTGGAATTTGTATATAATTTCAAATTTGACCATAGAAGGGGCCAAGGGTTTGCAATCCAACATTTGAAATCTCTTTAGGATCTCTATTGTGTACTCCTACAACGAAGACCTTACCTATACCTTACCAAAATTGAAGACCCGTAAATTAATGCATAAGGCCAAAGTCCTTCATATCAAATTTGTCTACCAAATTCTCATTACACCATGTAATGAGGTTCTCATAACTCATAAGAATCAAGCCATCTACATACAAAACCAAGACAAGCAAATCAAGTTTACCACATAAATAACAAATGTTATCATTTGAATCAATCTTGGTGAAACCACAAATTCAATAAGTACTCATCAATCCTCAAGTACCATGCACATGGTGTCTACTTCCTCTTATCAAAGTGGAACTCTAGCTCTTTGGAAGAATCCTCTTGCAACAAATCTACCCTTGTACTTATTTATGCTCCTGTCAACTGTGTACTTGCTCTTGTACGACGACTTGAAATATATCGTGGATTCCCCCACTAGTCTTGACACAATATATCAGACATCATTCTTCAAAATGGAGATAATACTCCATAGTCATGGTATCCCACCATACATGATCTACTTTTGCCTCCTCAAAGCTGGAAGGCTATGTGTCAATGAGAGAAGACACCAATGCAACATAAGTAGAAAACATCTTAGGGGGGTTACTCATGTAAAAAGAATATTTTGGTGCTCTTGCTTGATACTGTGCCTCCTATAAATTCAAGGTAAGGCATCCCAATTTCTTGGTTGAACTAGATGGTAAAAGGGTCTTTCCTCCATCATAACCTAGATGTTTTGAATATGAATTATCTTGTTCTTTCAAATCATTATTTGGGACAGCAATTTGTTCTCCCTCCTCGATCTCTGTAGGAGATTGTTGAGACTTGGAGGAACATACATCCTCGTCAAATTTAACAATTATGCTTATTGTTGTGTTCCATTGTTCTAAAATATAAATATGATGAACCTTGCAAGTCTCATTGTGACCAACAAATATACTCTTAATGCTTGAGAGATCAAATTGAGTCCTCTTCTTGTCATGCGCATGAATATAAAAAGGGAAACCCAATACATTATAGTGTGATAATAATAATAAAATAATAATTTAATTTTTAAGGTCACAGTTGAGTCAAACACAAAATTGGTGTATGAGAATCCCTTTGATTGTGGGACAAGGGGCCCCCTCCATACAATGAATTAACTACTAAGGTCTACGGAGGTACACATACCCTACCCCTCCTTTGGATTTGAATCGGTGACCTCTTAGGAGGAAACACATGTTCTTAACCATTAGGCTCACTCAAGTTCACAAATAAAGTCTCATATTGGTGTCTTGTCATCAATTTCCTACGTCATATACTCAAAGTATAGATCATTATGTTGCACACCTTGGCCCAAAGACACACGGGCAAATCCATGCCATTGATCATGGCTTTGGTTGCCTCTATAATGTATCATGGCATTGGTTGTCTCTATGATGGACATTTCTTCCTCTCTACAACCCCATTTTGCTACAAGTTGTATGGCACTATTGAATCCATCTTGTTTCCTACTTTCCTACAAAAGGCATCAAAGCCCTTGAAGGTGTACTGTCCTCCATTATCAGATCTCAACACTTGATTTTCTTCCTTTATGATTCTCAACCAAGGCCTCCAACACTTGAAACTTAGAGAACACTTCACCCTTCATCTTCATAAGTATATCCAAGTATTTTGAAAGGAATCACCAATAAACAAGATATAGTACAAATTCTCTATCAGTGAAGCTAAATATTTTAGTCCACATTCATCTAAATGGATTAGATCAAGGATATCTCTTGATGAGCTCTTTATTACATGGAAAAGTAGTTTTGGCATGCTTCTCAAGTGCACATCCCTTGCACATCCAAGTCTTCTCAATCTTGAAGTCTAGCAA
The DNA here is from genome assembly GCA_034641835.2 of Pinus albicaulis. NCBI lineage: Eukaryota > Viridiplantae > Streptophyta > Pinopsida > Pinales > Pinaceae > Pinus > Pinus albicaulis. Next base: position 1,450,317,679 of record CM076584.1, read on the forward strand.
TCTCCACGCCATATCCTTCAAGAAGAGAAGTGCTCCATAGCACAAAGGACCAAACCTCGTGTGCCACAATTTACACATGTTGTCACTGTCATGCACAAAAGTATCATGCTTCACTAGATCTCCTAGCAACATCTAAAGGCCACCTTCCTAAACTCTTCTAGCCAAAACTCAACCAAGTTCATGGCTATGGATTCTAGTGATGAAAATTTGATCATAAACTAAAAGAACGCACTACAAATCTGTCACGTGAGACACAAAAATATTTTTCTTTGTCAAAACAAGGACATACAACATGGATTCATCTAATCTTGTAACAAATTTCCCTCTAATTTTCAAAATCTAGTGAAATAGCAGGTCAAAGTTCCCATCGATTCATAATTCTAATCAAATTTTTAGTGATATAATCAATTCAAACTTGGGTGATGATGTCATTTGTATTGTTCCACCATGCAAGGAACTTGGATCAAAGTGGAACTCTACTAATGCCTAAATTTTATGTTGGATTCTTCCTAAACTTGTGATTGAAAAGAATATCCTCATGCAACAAGATTAACTTACTCCCATACAAGAAATCAAGCATCTCTAAAACATTAGTTTTAAGCATGCAAAAGGGCACAAAGTCCATTCCAATAACTAGGTAAGTGGGATCATCACTCAACTCTTCCTATATTCCATCCTTTCATTCTTGAAGCTGTGAAAATTTCTTAATTCTCTAAACAGAAATCCTACTGCAATAAATCTGGTTTACTTCTCCTACTTGTTTATTCAACTTAACAATTTATTTTTTGAATAATTCATGAAAACATTGAAGTAAATACACTGCAGCCTACACAATTATACAGATCAAGTACTGAAGAATAAGAAACCATGCAGACAAAAGTCACAAATTTTTCGGACAAAGGAAAAACCCAATGCGAGAAAACCAGTGCAACAGCTCTCGAGGGTTTTTATTATTAAGTAGATTTTTGAATACAAACTAAAGTGTCAATATGGCTCACCCAACAGAGAAAATCCTTGATAGAAGAACCAATATCCGGAGAGAGATATTATGGCAATCCAACCACTGGATGAAGAAACCCCACAGGTGGCTGCGCAATCCCCAGTGTTGCTGAGTGATGACTACAGCGAGCTACACTGCATCACCTTCTCTAAGAGTTGCGTCACCTTCTCCAGGAGCTACGTCACCCTCTCCGTGAAACTTCCCAGCTCATAAATCAAAATGTTGGATGGATGTCGATCTGCCCCACAGAAACCCCAGCGCAGCTCTACGAGTGATTGCATCACCCTTTATCGCTCTGCGTCCCCTCTGCGTGAGCCCTGCTGGCTCTGCGTCACCCCTCCTTGGCCTGCGTTGCCTCTCTGCTATTGTATTCTCGGCCTTGGATGAAAATCTCGTTGTCGAACTGCCCCTCACTACATTGCAAGCTCACTCTAAAATTCGCAGTAAACCGCGCCCCGAAATTTCGACTTTGCTCAAAGTGTTGCTGCTATGTGTGTTCTCCAACTGACCCCGAGCCTTCTTTTAATACTTTTCCAATTGACGAATCAACAGTCGTGATCTAATCTCTAATCGACGTCTAAGATTAGAAAAGACTTGATCCTCGTCACTTAGAACATTCTCACCCACATGTTTAAATTAATTCACTTTAATTATTTAATTTCCCTAAGTTAGACTTAGGGTCTCCATTAAAATAATTAATTATTTGAATAACTTAAACTCTAGGTGGAATTTCTCCAAACAATTTCTGGCTCTTGGAGATCTCATATGTTCTAGCCCCTCCACAAAGTTTTGGAGCTAGAGCACATTCGATGGTACCCAAAAATCAACACTCCCTCTTAGCGAGGAATGTGCTCTAGCAACACTTCAACCTGAATCATCACCCTAATCTACGGCATTGGTCCTATGCATTGTTGATGCTCGACTGCTACCCCTCATCCACTGCGTTGCTGCTATCTATACTATTGTCCATGTCACTGCCTCATCTGTACTGCAGCTCCCTCTCAAATGCTACATCATGTTGCCTATACAACTGCCACTGCTAAATGTTGCACTGCAACTCAGTTGCTTAGAAGTAAGCAACTGAAAAATCCACCCAAAAAGTTGACATACAAGTCAGTCTGGGTGCACCTCGATACTGAAGTACCATCTCTTGTTAATATGCGATGTCTTACTGGTGCCTCTATGTTGTTACTGCTCTGCACTACCCCCGCGTTGTTGTTGCCTTTGTTCTGCACTGCTCCAGTCTTCAGCGTTCTAGCTCTACCAATGTTGCTCCATCATCCTCATACCTAATGACTCTAGTCATCCTACTACTATCATTAAGAGCTCACATAGCTCGTATGTGATCCAAGAGTTTGGACACCTCAAGGATCTTGCCCCACACTATTCTCATACTCCTCCTAGGTATGGTGCCCCCTTCCAAGCCTAGTCCTTGGTTGGGACCCTTCTTCTTTTTGCAACTCGCACTTCCTTCGCAACTGGAAGTCGATCTGCTGCCCAAATCCGTATTTTGGATAACTCGCGCAGCCTTCTCTGGCAATCTCATATGTTCATCCCTATAGAGCTGCAAAAATATGAAAACTCAAATTTGGAGAAGGAAATGATCTCACCAAAATGTCCACTACCTCCTCTCTCCTCTGTGCAGTTGTTGACTGACTATTAGGAGAATTTTGAGGTCTAAAATGGGCCTCATAAAAAAAATGTATAACCAAAATAAACTTTAAAAGAACCAATAGGATTCAAGATGATGATGTCAACCATGGGGGATGATTCACCATTTTTTAAGTAAAAAGGAAAAAAATTAAAAAATAATAAAACTACTTTTTCAACTTGTATTTTCAATTTATCTCCCAAAGTTTTTACTCAAATTTCAAGCGGGAATACTCGTTGGAAGCAAAATTTAATTCCTCATCCAAGGAGTACCCATGTTGCATACTTTTGATGGACCATGATACACGAAAAATGAGAAATACATGAAAAAAACATGATAGCAATCATGTTTTTCATGTATTTCTCATTTTTCATGTAGCAAGATCCATCGAAACTATACAACATGGGTACTCCTTGGATGAGCAATTAAATATTGCATCCAACGAGTACTCCCACTCGAAATTTGAGTAAAAACTTTGGGAGATAAGTTGAAAAAGCAGTTTTTTATTTTTTCCCTCTAAAATTTGATGATGTAATAAAATCTTATTTTATTATTTCCACTATTATTTTATAATTTCCTTAGGAGGGCCATTTTAGAACTCAAAATTCCGCTAATGCTCTACGCACTCCTTGCTGGAGTAATTAGATCCGCTCTCGGCTAATGCTGCTCTACAGTGAGAAACTGAATTCCTTGGCTCGGAATTCTCTGAGGAAGACATTCCCTCAGGGTCATGCAACCCACTGGCTGCCATCTTTGCTGCCAACTGTTGAGCAGGTTCTCTTCTCCCTCTTTTGCTTCTACCCTAGCAAAACTCGGATCTAGGTTTCTTGACACTAGGAACCCTCTAAGGAACACGCTCCCTCTGAAAAATGATTTCCCTCCATAAAATCCTCCGCCAACTAATGTCGAATCAGCCCTCTCCAATCACTCTTTGATGTCGATCAAACATTGGATCTAGAGTCGTTAGCAAGAAGTCCACTGAGGAACGGCTTCCCCTTCCTTTGCCACGCCTCGCTAGACACTGTTCTACACCAACAAAAACAATGCCCCACCAGCAACTACTGAAGAAAAACTGAACTGCTCTTCTAACCCCGGCAACCGGGAAGACGAAGGCTCAAAATTTCTACGATGTCCCAGCAAGCACTATGTTGCCTCTTCGTCACCCTTTTTGGCTAACAAGGGCCCTACGTGAGCCCCTCTGGTGGCTGTGTCACCCTTCCCTGCCTCTTTCTGGATCTGCGTTGTCACTCTGGACCGCTGCCTTCTTGCAACAAATATTTTTCTCTTCGTCTCTTCGATGATGGCTTTAGCTCTTCCTGATCTACAAATGCTCTGATACCATGTGAAAATTTCTGAATTCTCTAAACAGAAATCCTACTGCAATAAATCTGATTTACTTCACCTACTTGTTTATTTAACTTAACAAGTTATTTTCTTAATAAATAATGAAAACATTGAAGTAAATACACTGCAGCCTACACAATTATATAGATCAAGTACTGAAGAAGAAGCAACCATGCAGACAAAGAACACAAATTTTTCGAACAAACGTCCTCAGAAAAACCCAATACGGGAAAACCGGTGCAGCAGCGCTTGAGGGTTTTTATTATTAAGCATATTTATGGATACAAACTAGGGTGCCAATCTGGCTCGCCCAATAGAAAAAATCCTCGGCAAAAGTATCTCTATCCGAAGACAGATATTATGGTGGATCCAACAACTGGATGAAGAAACCCCACAAGTGACTATGCAGTCCCTATTCCTATTGAGCGATGGCTACAGCAAGCTAGACTGCGTCACCTTCTCTAGGAGTTGTGTCACCCCTTTGTGAGCCTTCCCGACTCGGAAATCAAAACGTTGGGTGGATGCCCGATCTGCCCCACAAAAACCCCAGCACAGCGCTACGAGTGACTGTATCACACTTTCTGGCTCTGCGTCCCCTCTACGTGAGCCCTTTTGGCTATGTGCCACCCCTCTTGGCCCTGTGTTGCCTCTCTAGTGCTGATCTGCCTCTCTGCTATTGTACTCTCGACCTTGGATGAAAATCCCACTGTTGAATTGCTCCTCGCTACACTGCAAGCTCACTCTGAAATTCTCAGCAAACCGCACCCCAGAATTTCGACTTAGCTCCAGTGCTGCTACTATCTGTGTGTTCTCCAACTGACCCCAAGTCTTCTTTAAATACTTTTCCAGTTGACGAATCAACAGTCGTGATCTAATCTATAATCGACGACTAAGATTAGAAAAGACTTGATTCACGTCACTTAGAACATTCTCACCCACATGTTTAAATTAATTCACTTTAATTATTTAATTTCCCTAAGTTAGACTTAGGGTCTCCGTTAAAAAAAAAAATTATTTGAATAACTTAAGCTTCGAGTGGAATTTCTCCAAACGATTTTTGGGTCTTGGAGATCTCATGTGTTCTAACCCCTCCACAAAGTTTTAGAGCTAGAGCACATCCGATGCTACTCAAAAATCAACAGAAGCTTGCAAAAAGTCTTAATTGATGAAGATCATGTGTCTAGATGCTGCAACATCCACATACTACCTTACACAAGAAATGGTGTAAGAGAAAAGGCACAATACCATATAGAAAGTTATATCAAGCCTAGATGTTAACTCACCCACTCCACTCGAAGCTTCTTCTACACTCCCATCAAATTGTGTCTATTGTTGCTTGACTTTCTTTTTCTCAAGACACTAAGATGCATAGTGGTCCATCTTGTGGCACTTGAAATAATTCACACAACTCAAGTCTTTATTCCACTGATTTGAAGAGTTTAATTCCTCCCTCTTGCCCTTCTAACCCCTCCAAGTATTGATCCAGATCCTGGGGGCCAAGATTTGAGAACACGGAGAGAGAAGAAGAAAATACAAAGAAACTTTTTATTAAAATAAAGGAAACCATTACAGCTACATTAAAGTGGACTCATCTATGCTTTTACAAAGTGAGGCCCATTATTTATAGCCTTTTTGAGTTACAATACCATGGGTAAATACCATTAGCAGATACCATTGGTAAATACCATGGGTGGATGCTACTTTCCATTCAGATCATTCCTCCCCCCTTAGAAAGCAATGGTCCCCATTGGGTAAAGTTCCCTCCTAAGAAGCTTTTTTCGAACATGACCCAATGAAGAGAAGGGCTTTGTGTAGCTAACCCATAAACGTGGGTTTGTGGATGACCCGAAACCATCGTGAACGAAGATACGAGGATAGAGATACCCTGTAATGCTTGTGCTCCCATTGTGATACTAATAGTGCGCGGCCTAGCAAATAAACTTCGATGGAAAGAGTTTTGTGTGGTTGACCCACAACCATGGGTGTGTGGGTGACCCATAACCATGATGAACAAAGGTTCAAGGATAGAGATACCCTGCATTGCTTGTGGGCCAATTGTGATGCCGACAGTGAATGGCCTAGCAAATGGACTTCAATGGCAATGGTTTTGTGTGGTTGACCCATAACCTTGGGTTTGCGAGTGACCCTTAACCCTGATGAACGAGGGTCTGAGGATAGAGATACCCTGTAATGTTTGGAGGCCAACTATGAGACTAACAATGCATGGCCTAGCAAATGGACCTCGAGATAATTCGCTTGTCGATCTACCTGGTAGAAATTTGATGGTTTATCTAAAGGCTTATCTTTGTAAATTCTCACTATCCAATGAGATGTGATAAGAGCTTCCTCCAAGGACTCAATTTTCACATTTTTTATTCCCATTGTTGTGATTTGATAGTCCCACCATGGCATTACCTTGGGATCAGGTGGGGTATTTTGTTGCAGTCAGAATTACATTTCAGGATAGTCACCAAAGATAGTCTAATCACCATGGGCACCCCTAGCTGCTAAATGCAGGGCTAGAAACGCAGAATACAAAGCTTCAACATGCCCTGCCTTTTGACCATAATTGCATTTTTTTTTTATTTAACAAATAGAGCTCCATATGTTGCCTTTCTTCTTTTCCATGTAGAGATTGTGTAACATCTCCTCAAGCCTCTCCAGGGATGGGCTCTTCACCTCTTGCAATAGAGCATAACGATCTTCCATCGGTATAATCTATTATTCTGCTTCAAGGTGATGTGTTCCAGTCACAGAGCTTCGCTTCAGTTATCTTTAAGGCCTTCAAAAGCTCCACTACCTTAGTCGGCAGGGGAAAATTGTCTACTACATGTTCGTAATTAATCCCCAAACAATGAACACCATATCCATTTCGCAACTAATCCCTAATTGTATAAACTGGCGGCATTGAATGTAGTGTAACGGTGCATTGAATGTAGTGTAAACTAGTGTGCCTCTTTAAAGGTTTCTCTATGTGCCTTCCAACAGCAAACACATTCTGCTCAATAGTTTCATATCTGTAGCAGATCTGTTGAATGTGCCTGTACTAAAGGAGAACAACTACAGAGCATCAGGTAAAATCTAACACTTTGCCTATTTTAACAACCATTAAATAATAATGCTGAAACTTTTACATTTCAATAAGTTATTTCTCACTTCTCCAACAAATCATCCTCTCCTCAGAACAGTACTTCCTATGGAAAAAGAGATCTACGATTGAAATATTTTGTGAGAACAGTATAGTTCCTATGGCACTAGAGATCCTCGATGGAAATATCTGTAAGAACCCAAACCAAGTTGTTCATATGCCTTCCAGAAAACATATAGTTCATGAATATGCTTGGATGAAAAGAGCTATCAAATGCCATGTATGATGTAACATGATCCATGATTAAACATTCTTTAAAATGCCATGTCACATGATCCATGGTTATACATTTTTTTAAATTCCATGTCACATGATCCATGGTTAACATGTTTTAGCATTATCCAAATTCAGGCTTCTGTGATCCATAGTCGACAAAACACTTATGATGTGATTTTTACCAAAAATTTTCTCACTATTCATGTTTTAGCATTAGCAAGAAAATGGGCCCTGTCTTATACATGTGGACAACTTTGGTATCTTCAGGCTCTTCCTTACATAGCATCAACCTTGCACAATGCTTGCCAATTTCCTTATGTTTTATTAAAATAAAACATCACCCCCCTAGACTTAACAAGTAAGACACTTGAATCACAAATTCTTGACTTGCAAAATGTTTTGATCCTAAAACAAGCTTCTTTTGAGAAATCTTAACAAATGCCAAAGAAATGGAACAAACTCTATAGATCTGATTGTGATGAGAACTGGTGCATTGCAGAGTCCAGACTGAAACATTGTGGCATTTGTTAGCAAGGGGAAAGGGTTCTTTTTCGAGATGAAAACTGACATAATAATGAAAGATTGTCACTGCCTTCTTACCAACATTACAGTCACAGAATGTAACAACGTTTTCAGTTATGGAAGAATAGGGATGAACAAATCAAGACACCACTGGCAGAATTAGACGCACACAGAAGGTAGGATTGGGAGGACTGTAATACAAGACCCAGCTGAAATGTCATGAAGTAATGAACATTTCAGCAATAATTCTGGTCATATTTTGCTAAATTATTTGTTCGTCATATTTTGATCTATTCATTGGCAGGCTACATTCTATCAAACCTAACCGTATTTATGTACCGTATTTACGTGCAACTGGATTTGGAAGTTGAACCACGGCATTAGCCAAGACAGCTAATTGTTTTTGCTATTTTTTTTATATCCCTGGATATGACAGAAAAATTCTAATCTTCTGCAATCATAACACAATCTGTAATAAATGAGGTGTCGATCGATAAAGTGCACCTAAAACATTATATCATGAGAACAGCAAACATGGGATTCCAATTTTGGAAAACAACTAGAAGGCCAAACCCCACCTTGGAGTCCCATCAAAGTGGAGTCCCCTCTGGATGTCAACCAAGATGCCAACAAAATTACTTTGGTCAGTGATCAAGAATTTTGTCTTTACGCTTTCCCATGCCACTTCAGATATACGCTGTTCTACTGTGTGTTCTAAAATTTCGAAGGCCTTAACGCCTAAGAGATTATATGTATGTGTGTGTGACAGTCATCTGAAGTGTTTATTGATGGGAAAATGGTATAGACAGCCTTGAAAATTATCCAAAATGATTTTATCGTTTGGAAAACTCTGGAAGCTTCTTGCCCTTTAGTTGGTACGTGGACCATATGGTGTTGGAAAAGTAACTAAGTTCTGTCTTCATAATTATCCTAGTCCTCAAGATGAATTTGATGTAAAGTATATATAAGAAAGTTATTTATAAAGCATGAGTTTCATGCTTGTGTTGTTGGTCAATTAGGTCAAGGCATCCATTGCATGCCTCTAGGAATTGTCATGAATAATCAATGCAATATTGTCATCAGACCTTTAGTTACAAGTCAACATAATAAAGCACTACAAGTCAGCCTCAAGACCAACATTCATTTCGGCCCAGATCGTAATCATGTCGGCCTCATAATCATGCCTTTCCGTCACATTGGAACAAGCATTTATTGGAGCCTATTCGGATCCTTTTGGATATATACTGCAATCACAAAAACAGAACAGTCGAGACCAAATACAAGATTATTTGAAGCATAAAATGAAAAACATAAAGGAGTCTGTCTCTAAACCGTTACTGCAGAAGAACAAAGGTCCAAAGCTGCAAGTATATTAGTCTGACTACAGAGGAACAGAGGTTCAAGACTGCAGAGGAACAGAGGTATGAAGGCACAGTGAGAAGTCCAAGACTGCAGAATGAACAGAAGTCCAAAGGCACAGTGAGAAGTCCGAGACTGCAGAAGGAACAGAGGTCCGAAGGTACAGTGAGAAGTCCGAGACTGCAGATGAGACTGCAGAGGAATAGAAGTCTGAAGATTGCAGCAAGAGGTACAGAGGTCTGAAGCTTGTAATAAGAAAAGTCTTGAAGAAGTGTTGACTTGTGGCTGGAAGGTTTAACTTGGTCATTGGGTCTTGAAAAATCTCATTTTTTATCTGATTCTATAAGAAGGAAATTGTTTGGGTTTTTCCCGAAGAAGTGGGGTTTTGCCCTGGCGTGGAGCCTACATTTGGTGTCTTGTCTCTTGTGTTTACATTGTTGTAATTGCTTGGTGTCTTCTCTCTTGTGTTTACATTGTTGTAATTGCTTGATGAAAGAGAATTAAATTAACTAACAAAAGGAAAACAAACTTCACAAGTAATTATCAAGCTAAGGAAAATCAGTCTTGACCTACAACAACTTTGATTTTCCAACATGACCGTATTAGAGCTCAGGTGAAGAAGAGACATCACACCTAGAGAGCAGAAAGAAGTCCATCATTGTAGGAACTTATTATTGTTGCAGAAGGTATCCCTCAATCAACAGTGTCTAATCTAATGGCTTATACGTGCAAGGAAAGCAACAAGTTAGAAGGAGCATCCAACTAGAAGGCATGCAAAAAGAGAATTGACTTGGCCCTTAGAGAGAATGATGTCATGAAGTACGTTCTTGGAAAGATCCCTGTTCCAGATTCAGAGGATGAAGAAGAAGTTGAAAATATGAAAAAGGGAATGTCGAAGCTCAAAGAATTCTCTTTGAGTCTATCAAAGACTACCCCCCCACCCCCCATTAATTTTGTATCAGAACTGTCTACATCCAAAGAATTCTATGATACCTTGGTGAAATTATACTCTGTCAACACAACAGGTCACATGATAGCCTAAAGGACTCAACTATATCAATCAAAAATGACAAATGAAGACACTATAGCTTCCTTTTTTATGAAGCTATCAAAAATCAGAGATCAACTCCTTGAAACTGGTGAGAAAATATCTAATTCATAATTAATCACAGAAGCAATAAATGCTTTACCTAAAGAGCAGGACGGTTTTGCATGTAGCATCTGTGAAAGGAAAGATCCTCCCTTGTGGTGGGTGGGGTCTAAAGGATTTACACACCTTTGGGAGGGCACTTCTCATGAAATCTATGTGGCGGGCTCTGATGTCGAATGGGATATGGAGCGAGATTATAAAGTTCAAGTATTTAAAATTTTAAATGCTTCGGGATTGGAGCAGCTATTCCTACTGCGGTGGAGAAACATTAAGGGGGGTTCAACAATATGGAATGGATTCAAGCAATGTTGGCCAAGCTTTGCAATATTCTTGAGGTGGAAATTTGGGGACGGGGGCAAGATTCTCATCGGTCACTCGAGCCTATGCGGTGACTCGGGTCCATACTCATGCAGCAGTCAGCTTTTAAATCACATAAATGGCAAAGGACTTTTCTATATGTCTCAAATTGTCAAGGAGGAAATCAAAGGAATTTCTATATGGATGTCAGCGGAAATCCTTCAGTTGTCGGAACATCTTAAAGAGGAGTGGGCAGACTACATTGCGGATTTGAGAAGCCGGGGTTTACTTTGGACCACAGGTGGAGACAAGGTGACGTGGAATGGGCCGATGAAGGATGGAATGCTGATAGTGGAAGATTTATATAACAAACTACACACCCATAATCCCCAGCATACTGAAATCAGAACTTTCAAGGGTATATGGGAAAATAATTGTTAATTTCAGCTCATGTTCTATGCCATTTCAGATTAGGGCACAATACTGAAGAAGATAGAACATGCTAATAGATTGATAGAAGACAAGCCAGAACAGAGATAGGAGATGGTGACGTTACGGCGATCAGCAGGATGCTTCTACCAGCAAAGTCTTCAATAGGTCATTCAGCCAAGCGTGTCACACATAACCCCAGAACAATCCAAACAAAGAATACGCAGCTCCAACGCTATCCAGGGAGAGAATTCCTCCACATCGATGTGTGTCAAATGAACTGCAAGTCTCTCCAATATATAGGAATCTTTGGGGGTGTGTGACACGTCCTTTAAGACATTAAAGTCAATATTTTATTCTGTGCCGACCCAAAGACATTCAAAGTACATGTTCGGGTTTACCTGGACGAGATGATCTTTAGATCAATCTTACACCTCCCAAAGAGGAATCTAATAAAAAAATATTGGGATCGGCTATCTGAGCATCATAAACTGGAGTTTGGACCCAGTTGTCCAATTTGCTCATTCTCCTTCAACTAGGGAGAACCTTACCACCAGTGCAATCCAAACATCGTGCGTCATCCCGCCGTAACTGCTTTACTAGCCTCCTTTATTTCCCACTGCATGGCCTACCAAGCAAGACACTGGCACCCTACCGATGACTGTACCCCGCAGGTCCGAAACCTCTATCGTACTCACAAAGAGTCTCCAACCAACCCAAAGTTGGTTCATCTGACCCGAAGTCAGTAGGAGGTCTGAAACCTCACTATACTTGATCCCAGATCAAGTGGTTGGACCATGCCATCCTAGATAGAGAGTACGAAATTTTTTGACGCATCCATCAGTCTTTGCTACTAGTCTCTAGCCTTTCCCATCTCATTGGCCAAATGAGAGGTACTTCCCATGAGCCCTGAACTCAATGGGTAGGATGCATACGGGGCACAGATAAATGAGAGGCGAACCAACTCAATAATCACAACGATGGGGCAGAAGCACCATAAGTGCTTATAGCTCCAAGAAGCTATCTCCAAAACCCCCTTTGAGCTCCCAGAGCTCATCGTCCAACACGACCCTCAGAATAGGGTCGTTCCATGATTCCAAGATTCTCACGGAAGGTTAGGAACATGACCTTCCCCAAGGGCATTGTGAGAATATCCGCGACCTGCTCATCAGTTCCTATATGATCGAGCCTTACGGCGCCTCGCTGTACCATATCTCAGATAAAGTGGTACCAACCATCTACATGCTTGGATCAATCGTGGAACACAGGATTCTCAGTCATACGAATCCCACTCTGGTTATCACAGAGTATCACAGTGGTATCTAGCACATGTCCAAACAGCTCACTAAAGAGCTTTCGCAACCAAACTGCTTCACAACAGGCCATACTTGCTGCAATGTATTCGGCCTCAGCGGTGCTCGAAGCCACCGACTTCTGCTACCTGCTCATCCATGAGATCGAAGTAGAACCAAGATTGAAGCAGCATCCCGATGTGCTCTTACGATCCACCACACTGCCAGCCCAATCGGCATCAGTATATCCACGGAGTGTCATACTCCCGGCAGTGTATCTCAGCCCATGGTCTATCGTGCCTCAGAGATATCTCAAGAGTTTCTTGGCACCAACCCGGTGAATGTTATGATCAACCATGTGTTGACTCAAAGTGTTCACTGCACAGCATATGTTCGAACAAGTGTTCATTAAGAACATCAGGGTCCCCCTATGAGTTAACGATACTCAGTAGGACAGGCCCAGCAACGCTGCTACTCAACTTCTTAAAGTTGAGTTCCATGGACTTACAGTCCATCATACCAGAAAATTCATAATGTATTTTCCTTGAGAAAGGAAAATCTCGCCAGGGTTCTGCTAGACCTTCAGGCCTAGACATTAGTCCTAGGTCCTTCATCTCGAACTCAGCAGCGAGCTCCCTCTTGCACTGATGAATGAGAGGGTCAGCACCTGTCAGAAGAGGTCATCCACATACAGCACCAGAATGAGAGGTTTTCCCTTGACAACCTTGAAGTAAGGGTTCGGATCAGCATTACTTCGAGTGAAGCCCAGCTTCATCAAGTAGCTATCTATCCTCTTGTACCAATCTCAGGGTGCTTGATTCAGCTCATAGAGGGCTTTCTTCAACCTGCAGACATGGGTGTCCCGATCCTGGACTTCCAACCCTAGAGGTTGCTCCACATATATCTCTTCCTTTATCACACCATGCGGAAAAATGCGGTCTTCACATCATCTGATGAAGACTCCATCCTTGCGCAGCAGCAAGGGCTATAATAGATCGAATGGTGGTATCTCTAGCCACAGGTGCAAATATGTCATCATAGTCTATATCTTCCTCACAGGCAACGAATCTTGCCTTGAACTTTTCAGCACTTCCAACAGATCCATGGTCAAATTGTACAAAAGTACTCATGGCTGCTAGATATCCTGTTATTAATATGGCTTCTTGGTTTTCCTTCGGAATTTCCCCCTCTGAAGCCATATGTCCCTGAGCCATGAGGATCTTCTTTCGTTGAACAAAGACATCCATTCAGGAGCATATACAGATATATCTCCCTCTTAATGTCAGCTGCCCTCTCGAGAGAAGACAGCTGTTTTAAATGAGGGCATCCCAGACACCATCTTGGAATTGGGACCTGATCTCCCACAGTCAAAGCCATCCAATAGTCTTTGCTGATCATGATCCAAGATTCCAACCATGTGACCAAAAGCTGCATAAACTTCCCAGTTCACATTTTAAGTTTACCATAACGCTCCAATGTAGGACTGATACAGTCACATGCTGCTGCTACATAGGTGTCTATCTATGTCACTGACATACAGGGAGAACATATCAACAAGCCTCAACTTGTGTTAGAAGTCCTTTCAGCCACTACCTGTTATTCTGTGAGTAGCTCCTTCAAACAGCCTTCTAAGATTGCAGCTTACAGAAAACAAGGGATCCAATCTACCTTGGTTTATCCTGCACATGAGGCATTGCACCTTGAGTTGCTTCTAGATCAGCCCATTTCTGGTTATTTCAGCAGACAACTCCTAGGGCTGTAAAAAAAATTTTGACCACTACATAGAATTTCCTCAAGAACTTCAGCAGTCAACCCAGCTTCAACATGGGTGTCTGTCTATGTCAATGTCATGATGACAGTGACATAGAATCACAAATTTTGAACTATCACACTCATCACTGCTTGCTGAATCACTGATCTGGCCAAGATTGCAGATCTCAGATCTGTGATTTTTCCCTGAATTTCACTGATTTAGGAACCAATCATACAGACTTTATACCCTTCTACATGCCAGTCCATGCAGATCCGGCACAGACATAGTGGCACCGCTGCTCATCAATGTTACAGCCCCAACCATCCAACAGGAAAAATTAGGACAAGGCACTTCACTGCTCTTAAAGACCCTGTCAAGTACATTAAAAACAATTTCTTTGTCTTCACTTGAGATCCAGTCTGTGCCATGTGCACAGATCTGGGAATTATGTGATAGGTCTGCATCCAAATTAGGCTTGAATATGTGGCTGCCTCAAAACACAGTCAAAAAATATCATGTGATAACCACACGGCTTGCTGTTGTGGTATGGCTTGCGGCCTGCCACAACACTCATCATAGTGCCTACAAACAAGATTCAACAAGTCTGCCTTTACAGAAATAGTGCAACAAAAGGACAAGTCCAGGAAGACCTGGGACTTATGTTACACCATGCATCAATTTGAAAGGTTCCGAGTAGATTAGCAGTAGATGTAAATTGATCACTCCATTCTTTCACTGCGCTGTCTGCAACTCTCAATTCGATCATTCTTTCTATAAGCCATAGCAAATGCCTTAACAGTTGCCCCATTTGAATGACAGTGGGTTGCAGTAAATATTAAACCATGTAGCATATCCTCCAATACATTGCCCTTTACAGGAGAGATTCTTGCAAGGAGTTCTGCAGCCTCTTCGTGCTTAATGATAAGGGACCAATTTCATAACTTCTCTCTCTTCCGCTATGGCACAGCCTCTAAGAACCGAACACAATAACTCGGAGATAGCAGCTCCAATCTACAACAGCATACACTGCCATTTTATCAGCGTACTTAATTTAAGCTGCGGCTAACCTTCACTTCACTGGGAGGCTGCACCCTACAGGTATACATAGAGCTGCCCTCTTAAGTGATGTTACACACAGACATGCAACAGCTTCTTCATCATGAGCCAATTTGATCTTGTAGATGTGTGATTTGGCATTAATACCCAACAAATTTTAAACTATAAAATCCGAACTATAATATACGGTTTTAATACATCCCACTGCAATTTGGGATTTATTTTTAATATTCTGGAGGACCCACACATGGCACTTTCTGTTAACGTCTATATGGTGTTGTATTCACCATACAATTCGGTGCAATTTTCAGGCGTTATTTTTACCAGAACCCCATCTTCTTCTGCTAAAAAAAATTAACTGGTAATTTTAAAATCGCACGTTCGATTTCATATTCCGCTATAATTTTCAAGAGCATGAATGGCTACATCGTGTGCGGAGTTTTACATCCTTCAGCCTTCGACTCTGCGCTTAAAAATCCTCTTTGTGTACAGCGTTATCCACTGCTCGTCTCGGTTGTGTAAGAATGCACACTTTTTAACGTGCAATTTCTTCCGGCAACCTGTAGAAGAGGATAAATCGGCCGACGATGATGAAAGAATTTGAGGACACCCACATCCATTTCCGCTTTCAGGAAATTTCTATTCAATATACTTGCTTCTCCTGCGTTTGGTTACAGCAAAGATTCCGCAATCAGTGATACGGACCAGTTAGCTGGATCGTCGAACACCTGGGTATCCTTTGCAATTGTTTACGTTGCCGATGGCTCTGCAATTTCCAATACCAGTGACCAGTGCGGGCTTCTTCCAGCGTCGGGCTTCTCCTGTCGTCTAGCAATTCGGACGAATCAATGGTGCGGTCTCCCGCAATTAGGGCCAAAACAGATGAATGAGATCGACCCAGTTTCTTCTTCGTAACGGCAGCAACCTGCATGCCTCTGCTCGGGTTGATCCTTAATTCACTTGGAGGAATGGACGGAGACGGGGCATCCGCTGACATGGCTATGCTCTGCAGCGGCCTCTGTTTTTTTTTTTTTTTCGTCGGTCGGTCTGTGCCGAGTATTGTCCACCGCGGGAGTTTGATTGCATAGACCATGATTCGATTCGGGTAGAGTCAACATTCTACCTGGATAAGCAGCCGATTTGCTCTATAAAGAAGAACAACAACACATGAAAAGCGTGCTTGCGGCATAGACACCGTCTGCCCCCGAAATTTAGCGGTTCCGATAGTTTGAGAGTCGCAGGGAGGAGGGGCGAGACTGGGACTTCAAAAACGAGCAAAATAGAAATAATTAGCACAGTCCACTCATGCTGAGAGCGCCGTCGGCCATACCGGAAACCGTCTATGGGATTCTCAGCAGCACTAGTGAACCGTTGATGGGATTCTCGGCAGCGGGGCCACCGGCTTTTCGATTCTTACGCTTTTTACGGGCGGTATAACTTTTAGTCAGGCAAATTTATTTGCTCCAACGAGGCTTGTATTTGTTGCGGCAGAATGCCTCTAGGCCGGAGTATGCTGTCACCTACGCAGTCTAGGGCACAGAAAAAAACTGCTTCACCATGTCCTTTTCTAGAAGAAGCGATGCACAAGATGATCAATAGATCGGGGATCAACACAAATGGGCATTGTCTTCCCCTTTAAGCTCCGATTCCATGTTAATTTCAGCTCATGTTCTATGCCATTTCAGATTAGGGCATAATACTGAAGAAGATAGAACATGCTAATAGATCGATAGAAGACAAGCCAGAACAGAGATAGGAGATGGTGACGTTACGGCGATCAGCAGGATGCTTCTACCAGCAAAGTCTTCAATAGGTCATTCAGCGAAGCGTGTCACACATAACCCCAGAACAATCCAAACAAAGAATACGCAGCTCCAACGCTATCCAGAGAGAGAATTCCTCCACATCGATGTGTGTCAAATGAACTCCAAGTCTCTCCAATATATAGGAATCTTTGGGGGTGTGTGACACGTCCTTTAAGACATTAAAGTCAATATTTTATTCTAGGCTGACCCAGCACATTCAAAGTACATGTTCTGCTCATCCGATCGAGATGATCTTTAGATCAATCTTACACCTCTCCGAAAGAGGAATCCAATAAAAATATTGGGATCGTCATCTGAGCATCACAACCCGGAGTTTGGACCTAGTTGTCCAATTTTAACAATAATGCACAGCTTAAAATGAAGTTGTTTCTGTGGCTAGTTTTGATGGACAGAAATCTCACCTGGGATAATTTGATGAGGAGAGGGAAGATAAGGCCAGGGTACTGTAGGCTATGCATGATGGAGGGAGAAGACAATTCACATCTATTTTACAAATGCAATTATGCCAGGAAAGTTTTACAGGTGATATGTGAGTTTTTTTAAATGAAGTTTCCAATTTTAGAGAATACTAAAGACTTCATATTATGGGGAAAAGAAAAGTCACAATCTCAGAATTATCCCGGCTTTGTCCCACTAGTTCATTTGGTGTGGCCGGAATAAATGGATTTTTGAGGAGGTGAGAAACAGTCCAGAGGGGACTGCTACCATTATCATTCAATATTGGGAAAAATTGAACACAGTGCAAAGGCCTCCAGTGGATCTTTCAAAGCCTATGCGACCCATTGAAATACACTACCCCGGCAAGTTTCTTCAATGGCGCATCACAACATTCTAGATGCGGGTGTGGTGCCTGGTTGATGATATCGCCACACTGTCATTATAAGATATTTTGGTATGGTGGATTAGAGACAAATACGAGAGCAAAAGTGATGGCTTTGTGGGGATTATTATGGTTTGCCTCTCAGCTGTGTATTGATAACTTTTGGGTGTTTGGTGACTCGAAGGTTCTCATTGAACATCTTAATAGGGGAACCTGTCTTTTCCCAGGTCATCTTGTGACTTGGCTAGAGCGCATAAAAGTCTTAAGGAATTCTTTCACCGCTATTAACTTTAAGCATATCTTCCGTGAGAAGAACTCCCGGGCGGACAAGTTATCAAAGAAAGGTTTGAATGGTGTTTTTGGAAAAATGCATTATGAGCTGACGGATACGGAAGGGGAAGGGGCAGTAGGAATGGTGAAATTCTCATGATTGTTGCTTTGATAGGTCAAAGAAATCCAGATGCCATATGTCTATATTTTTTGGGGTCACTTGCCATGCTTCTTTTTGGAGTCGTCATATTGCTGCAGATGGAGGTCTTCTGTAATCCTGTTTATAGATTATAGTTTTGAAAGTTTATTGCTGGGGAAACATTTGGGACGGGGGAAAACAAATACTGCTGGTAACAAATTTCGCTGTGACTGATAGGGTGAGATATCTCCGATCCAGCATGTTTTTTTATCTGTTTTGGCATTATCTTTTGTTTACAAGATGACAATTTCAAAATAACTTTATGACAAGAGGTAAACCAGTAAGGAATGTAAGAGTTTTTTAAAAACTTATCAAAGAGAACTATGTATGACTTTTAAAAGTTTTCAAAATAAACTAGCACATTATATAAGCCAGAGTTTTTTCTTTCTGAAAAGAAAGGAAAGATCCTCCATCATTTGAAGAACTATGGTCTCAATGCTCAACAGAAAAATCCAGAATAAAGGCTAGAAGTAATGTTCATCTTGACAATGAAACTTCTCAAGCCTTTGCAGCTGAGTGAAGGAAGAATTTTGTTAAGAAAAAGAAGAACAAAAATAGAGACATGTCCAAAGTCCAGTGCTTTGGCTGTCATGAATATGGACATTACAAATCAGATTGTCCTAAGAACAATAAAAGGAAAGAAAGGTTTGAAGCTTTAACAGCTGAAGTTGTAGAATCCTAAAAGAAGCACGAGGAAGATGTCAAGGACCTCTTCTATTAAGAGTAATGACTGGTGTATCATACACTAGGTTTGCAACAAAAAGTTTCGAAAATGGTCTAGCATGATCACATGCATAGAAATTTTGTTTTCTCTCTCATCAGAACTAGTAAAAAGAGGAAAAAGCAAAGCATCTTGATTTGACATTGCTCTTAGAAGAATCATGGAAGTAAAAACTACCTTGGATTGAGATGATGGTTTTGCAGCAGCTTCCAATGATCATGAAGAATAAAGGTATGAAGATACATTTAATTGTTTTATGCAAATAGGGTCTAACTGTCTAACATGAATCATGTTAGGGTTTTTTGGGACAAATTTGGTTCTAGGGTTTGTAGTTTTCATCTTATTTAAAGTTGTTGGCATCTAGTAATCCTCTGTTGGTATTTGGAAATTCTATTCCAAAGAGAAACCCCAACCCTAATCGGTTTGTTCCTGCACAAAAACCCTGGCCCTTGGTCTCTAGGGTTTGTAAATAGGCTAGGATGTGTGGCAATCCCTAGTAAGGGTGAAATTGGTTTTGAGAATCAAACCCTAGGGTTGATGTTTCATAAGGAAACATCAAGAAACTTGGGGTTTGAATCTGAAAATCCTGAGATCTCCCTCTCTAAGATTCCATAGAAACCCTAGGTTGTCTAAAACTGCCACCATTCTCTTCTACTTTTATATTTTGCATTGTGGAACTTGTCATTGAATGTTGCAGGTATATAATAGAGGAAGCAAAATGAGAAATATATGTTGATCTTGTCCCATGAAGAGCATGATGAATGGAAAGAATGATAACTCGGTAATCAAGTTGGATCCTTGAGCACTCTAATAAAGGTAGACTCATATAACGGACCATGAATGTTGATGAAACTGTCATGGTGAGGCAAGTCAAATGTTAATATCTATTGTTGCTTATCTTGTTAACTTGTTGCTTTTTCTACCTGGAAAGATGTTATAGGTATACATGATAAATGTTGAGGAAAAACTCAACATTTGGGAATCAAGATGTGCTCATCTTGGGATTGAAAGGTAGTAGTGTGAAGGTAACCTAAAGGTCTAGAAGGGAAGTGTAAATTTATGTAGATGTTCTATGCTTGATGCAACTTTACTTTTCACTACAGCAATCGCATAAACAATCAAGTAAAATGCTAATAGAACATATCAGTGGATCTACAGAAGACAAACCATAAACAAAAAAATGTGGTGGTGCGTTACGGCGATCAACAGGATGCTTCAACCAGCAAAGTCTCCTTGGTCAACCAACCCAGCATGTGTCACAACAGCCCTCAAAACAGCCACACGGTCAAGTCAAAGTCAACCCTATAAAAGTCAACATTGTCCAGAAAAGTCAACTCATGGCAGCAGCAAGAAATTCAATGCAGCTTGGTCTTCGGTCAACCTTTTACCTCGGTTCTTGTGCCAATATGTACAACCTTCCAAAATCGAAGTCTCCACCAATTTTCAGCCTATTTGGACCATGCGTTGACCAAAGTCAACGCTGGTCAAACTTGCATGGAAACCCTAACTGCAGTGAATTTGTCCAAACCCTAGCTGCAGTAAATTCGTCCTTTCCACGTGTGAACCGAAACTACTTCCAAGGAGCTCGTACTAAATCAGAGGAGGTGATGATGTGTGAGGATGAGTGAAAAATTCCTCCAACGTTGAGTCTATTTATGTCAATCATTGAGGTGTGTGACACATCTGCTGGGGGTGTAAGACCTTAAGGCCGACCTGCACATATTTGAAATTGTTAAAAATAAATTCAAAATAAATGTTCTGCTCATCAGATTAAGATCAATTTTAGATCGATCTTACACCTCTTCGAAAGAGGAACCCAATACAAATATTGGTATCTTCATCTGAGCATCACAACATGGAGTTTGGACCTAGTTGCCCAATTTTAACACTCCCTATCAACTAGGGAGAACTCCATCCACCTGTGCAATCAAACATCATGCGTCATCCCGCCGTAACTTGCTTTGCTGGCCTCTTTATTTCAGAACAGAAGTGGGTCAGTCACAAAGACATCATTCCTCGGCTGACAGATTCAGCCCAGAGGTCTGAAACCTCTATTGGACTCACAAAGAGTCTCCTGCAGCCAGTTAGTTTATGGCTGAAGTCGGTAAGTCAAAACCTCCTTGGACTCCAAGAAGTCATATGTAACAGAAGTTAGTCTCAGCGACACAAGTCGGTTGGAGGTCCGGAAACCTCACATGGACTCAAAGAGTCACATACCAACCCGAAGTTGGTTTAAGCGACCGTCGGTAGGACGTCAAAGCCTCCTTATGGACTCAAAGGTCACACATACAGCAAGTTGGTTTATCATTAAAGTGATGGGAGGTAAAACCTCATGGACTCGAAAGATACCAATGCCAACCAGTTGGTTTATCGAACTAAAGTCGATGAGAATTAATAATTAAAACCTCACTGAACTGATTAAAGTCCAGTGGTGCCCAGTTGGTGCTCCTAAATGGGAAGATGCAACCAATCTCTGATGCGTCCATCAGTCTTTGCTACTAGTCTCTGGCTTTTCCCACCTCATTGGCCAAATGAGAGGTACTTCCCATGAGCCCTGAACTCAATGGGTAGGATGCATACGGGGCACAGATAATGAGAGGTGAACCAACTCAATAATCACAACGGTGGGGTCCAAGCACACCAACAAGGTTTGGCAAGCCTGGCCTTGTGGTTGCTCATAGCTTGAGTATCCCAGAAGCCCCAGGAGTTTCGAGCTCATGGTCCAGCGAGGCCTCAGAATAGGGTCATTCCATGATTCCAAGATTCTCACGGAAGGTTAGGAACATGACCTTCCCCAAGGGCATTGTGAGAATATCCGCGACCTGCTCATCAGTTCCTATATGATCGAGCCTTACGGCGCCTCGCTGTACCATATCCCAGATAAAGTGGTACCAACCATCAACATGCTTGGATCAATCGTGGAACCTGAGATTCTATGACAAATGAATCCCCCTCTGGTTATCACAAAGGATAACGGTGGCATCTAGCACATGCTCGAACAGCTCACAGAAGAGCTTTCGCAACCAAGTGACTTCTAGCAGTCTACATGTTGATATTGACCTCGTGATACTCAAGCCTCAAGGCTTGATTTCTGCCGGCAATCTCGTGTGAAGTAGCATCCAAATGTGCTCTTGCGATCCACCACACTGCCAGCCCAATTGGCATCAGTATATCCATGGAGTGTCATACTCCCGGCAGTGTATCTCAGCCCATGGTCTATCGTGCCTCAGAGATATCTCAAGAGTTTCTTGGCACCAGCCCAGTGAATGTTATGATCAATCATGTGTTGACTCAAAGTGTTCACTTTATAAAACATACGTCACGGACGGGTGTTCTCATTTCATGAGGCCCTACAAGTTATTTCATTGATTTGTGTCGTGCTGTGTGTGCCCTCAACTTCTGAAGTTGAGCTCATGCATGGTGGAAACTAGGACTTCTGGGTCCATCATAATCTTTCGAAGCTTCCTGATGTATTTTCATGAGGAAAAGGAAAATCTACTTGGTCTCTGGACGGACCTCCGAGGCCTGAGTAGTGCATGGTCTGAGTCCTTTATCTGACACGTACTTGAGCTCTCCCACTTTGACTGGAATGAAATTTGACACAATGGAGAGGGTAGATCCACATCTGACACTAGAATGAGAGGCTTTTATACTCATCAGCCACAGAGTAAAGGTTCGGATCAGCATTACTACGAGTGAAGCCTGGCTTTATCAAGTAGCTATCTATCCTCTCGTACCAAGCTCTGGGTGCTTGCTTCAACCCATAGAGGGCTTTCTTCAACCTGCAAACATGGGTGTCCCAATCCTGGACTTCGAACCCCATAGGTTGCTCCACATACACCTCTTCCTTTATCGCACCATGCAGAAATGCAGTCTTCACATCCATCTGATGAAGACTCCATCCTTGCGTAGCAGCAAGGGCTATGATAGATCAAATGGTGGTCACAGGTGCATATATGTCATCATAGTCTATGCCTTATTTTTGAGAGAAGCCACGGGCAACGAATCTTGCCTTGAACTTTTCAGCACTTTCATCGGATCTATGCTTGATCTTGTAGAGCCATTTTGAGGTGACAACTGCTTTGTCCTCCGGTCTAGGAACCACATCCCAGACATCATTCTTCATTATGGACTCATACTCTTTGTGCATAGCATCCTTCCAGACTTGATGCTTTACGGCTTCCTCAAAAAGATCCAGGCTTGGATTGTACAATAGTATTCATGGCTAATAGATACCCTTGGTATCTACTCGGCTTCTTGCTTTCACAAAATGTCCCCCTTGGGGCCATATGTCCCTCAGCATCCTCGAGAGTGTCCCTGAGCCATAATGGTCTCTTTCTTAGTGAAGGAGGTGGATCAATCAAGTCCATTGGTCCTTCAACATCAGGCATCGTCTCATCCTTCAGTTCCTCTTGATTTCCAGGCCTTGCTTCATGATCTTCCTCAGATCTCAAAAGATTGACTACTTTCCTCAGGGAAGCATCTTCATCAAAGGTGACATCGTGGCATATCTCCACTTCCCTTTGACCAGGCACATAGAATCTATAGGCCTTCGAAGTTTCGCTGTAGCCCACAAACATTGTGGTCTCCCTCTTGATGCTAGCTCCTCTGCAAAAGTTCTTGAACTCGTTCGTCTCTTATTCAGTGCCATTATCGGTCTGTCGGATAGCATCTCATGTCATTGCTCCTAGTGGACTTCCTCCAACCTAGTAGAGTGTATCAATTCTAGACCCAAACATGATAGCTTCCTTGAAGCTCTCCTTCCACATGCGCACCTTTCCATCAGTGAATGCCACATTGAAACCTTTGGTTCTTCTTCAAATTAGGTACATATAGTACATCCTGCAAGTGGAGGAATTGACCTTGAGACAAGTGGAGGGTCACAGTCCCTGTCCCTTTAACGGGATATGTGACATTATCTCCAAGGATAATTTCCAGATTAGTATCCTTCTCAACCATATCAGAGAGTGCTTCCTTGAACCCAGTGATGTGCCTTGAGGCACCACTATCTATCAACCAGACATCCATAGTGTCAAGTGGAGATGCAACAGAGAGGGCAGATACAAGAATGTATTCATTTCTTTTATCAACAACATTTGATTCCTCATACCTGGAATTTCTTAACCTTTTGAAAGGTTGATCATTTCCGCCGGAGGGAGCCTTCCTTGGAACCTGTTGTTCCTTTGATTGTCATCCCTCCGATTGTTGTTGTTGTCATCATCATCAAGAGAATCCTTCTTGAAAGGGCATTCTCTAGCATAGTGACCTGGCCAATGACAAGTCAAACACTTGCCCTTCTTTCCTTGGGTCCCTGCTTTTCCTTTGTACTTTGGACCACCAAAGTTCTTCTTTCTAGAATGAGCAGCATATGCAACATTTCCTTCATTTCCATACTCCTTCATTCTTGATTCTTCTTGAATGCATCTTGACAGTACTTCGTCAAAGTCAGGTATCACATTATTATTTAGAATGGTAGTGTTGAACACATGCCATTCAGATGAGAGTCCTCCAAGTGCGGTGAGTAACATCTCTTGATCAGTTATTGTCTCCCCAATAGCTAGCAGATTGTTCCTGATTTCAGTCAGCTTCAGAAAGTATGATTGGGCAGACTCATCCCTGCCTTTCTTCAGATTCTTCAATTGATTCTTGAAGAATAGTACTTGATTCGCATTGTTGGCCTTGAACATGAGGATCAATTTATCATACATCTCTTTGGATGTGCCCAACTCAGAGATGTAGGCCACCAGGCTTTTATGAATGGATTCCCTGATTATCAACTTTGCTTTGATCTCCCCCTTCTTGTACTTTGTTTTGGCAGTAGCAGTAGCAGTGGATGGAGGTTCTTGGATTTTACCCTGCACATAGTCCATGACATCTTGGTCTTCCAATTTGAGATCCAGTATCATCTTCCAAGCATGGAAGTCATCCTTCCTAGTCAATTTGTCATCCTCCTTGAAGGCATAGTTTGAGGCTTCATTTTCCTCTTCGAGTGATTACCATGAGCCTAGGGTTGTCTTCACCTCGGCTCCATTACCATGTAGAACATGTAGATGTTCTATGCTTGATGCAACTTTACTTTTCCTCGGCAATCACATAAACAATCAAGTAAAATGCCGATAGAACATACCAGTGGATCTACAGAAGACAAACCAGAAACAGAAAAATGTGGTGGTGCGTTACGGCGGTCAACAGGATGCTTCAACCAGCAAAGTCTCCTTGCTCAGCCAACCCAACATGTGTCACAACAGCCCTCAAAACAGCGACACAGTCAAGTCAAAGTCAACCCCAGAAAAGTCAACGTTGTCCAGAAAAGTCAAAGTAGGACGGCAGCAAGAAAGTCAACGCAGCTCAGTCTTCAGTCAACCTTTTGACCTCAGTTCTTGTGCCAATATGTACAGCCTTCCAAAATCGAAGTCTCCACCAATTTTCAACCTATTTGGACCATGCGTTGACCAAAGTCAATGCTGGTCAAACTTACGTGGAAAACCTAGCTGCAGTAAATTCATCCAAACCCTAGCTATAGTAAATTCGTCCTTCTTTCCACGTGTGAACTGAAACTGCTTCCAAGGAGCTCGTACTAAATCAGAGGAGGTGATGATGTGTGAGGATGAGTGAAAAAGTCCTCCAACGTTGACTCTATTTATATCAATCACTGAGGTGTGTGACACATCTGCTGGGGGTGTAAAACCTTAAGGCCGACCTGCACATATTTGAAATTATTAAAAATAAATTCAAAATAAATGTTCTACTCATCAAATTAAGAGGAACCCAATACAAATATTGGTATCTTCATCTGAGCATCACAACATGGAATTTGGACCTAGTTGTCCAATTTTAACAGGTAGTCACTTTGGTAAAGAAGCTATGATCAGTTTGAAATAGAATGCCTTCATTGATGTGTAAGATGGATGACCTAGAACCTATCATGAGAAAATGGTTCCATGATACATAAAAGAAAACAAGAAGCATGCTCTGTATAGTGAGATGCAGAGGAAAGAGGGAGCCATGCAAGAACTAATAGCTAGTGCTTTTATGAAAGACAAGGAAGAAGACTTGTGGCTGTGAAGTCGAGAATCTCCTCTAGGCCTGAGAGGGAGTAAAAGGAGTCTCCTTGAATAGGAGCAAGAACTATTCTCTGATTAAAAGGAGAATAGGGATGTCCTCCCTGATTGAGAGGGAGTATGATTGGACACTGGTTCTCCCTGTGTCATGTACTAGACCAAGACTAACATCCGTAAGTCTAATGCATGCATCACGGATAGGGAGAATGATAACTTGTTTGGTTCTCCTTGTGTCAAGTAGGTCTATGGATTACGACTAATGTCCTAAGTCGAGTACATAGACATGGATAAGGAGAATGTTGGATTGGATAAGCATCTTGGACAGACATTCTTAAATTCATGTAATGTGATGGATTAGGATGGAGATCCTAATTCACATGGACTTGGATAAGAATGTTCTGATGGTAGGATTACTCTGGGTATCCTAGGTGGAGTATGTACCATGATGAGGCGGTATGGTGTCCTATGGAATGCCTCCTTGCATTGAGCTCTAATCTTGTGAGAGATATAGTGTACCTATCAAGGCCTTGGGTAATGTGACAATTCTAGTTATGATGAGTGATGCTTATCAATCTGGATCCCTTCTTATGAGAATATTTCAACTTGAGATAGACCTATTGAGTCATTATGAATACCTCCCTAGTTAAGTGGGAGTGTTGGAAAAGTAACTAGGCTCAATCTTCATAATTATCCTAGTCGTCATGATGAATTTGATGTAAAGTATATATATGAAAGTTATTTATAAAGCATAAGTTTCATGCTTGTGTTATATTGGTCCAAGGCATCCATTGCATGCCTCTAGGAATTGTCATGAAGAATCAATGCAATATTGTCATCAGACCTCTAACAACAAGTCAACATAACAAAGCACTAAAAGTCAGCCTCAAGACCAACATTCATGTCAGCCCAGATCTTAATCATGTTGGCCTCATAATCAAGCCTTTTCGTCTAATAAAATGTGCAACTAGGGCCAAATTCCACTTTGGGCAGCTCATTTGAAGAATATGATTATTGCATTGAATTCCTCTTTTTGAGAGGACCAAAATTGACCTAAGGATCACTAAATTTGGACAAGGAAAAATATGCTTTTGAAGCCAAACCCACACATGTGTCATTTGTCAAGGTTGGCTTGGGGTCAAGTTGGACAAATTGACCCTCCTCCATCTCATATAAATAGAAGAGACCTCCAACCTCATTTGGCACATTCACAACACATCATTTTTCTCTCTCCTCATCTGATTGGATCGTACAAAACACAGGCAGCCTTGTTTCATCTCACACTTGCAAGTGTCTGGAGGACAGTTTGACTGGTCGTTGACTTTCTGTTTCAGCCAGATTTGACCAGTGTTGTGTCTTGACCGAGCCTTGTTTGACCTCATTCGACTTTTGTGGGAGAATCTCCGTTTGGGCAGGCCACATATTCTGGCACAAGTACCGAGATTTTGTGGGCAGGTTGACCACAGGCCTGTTTGACTGCAGGGTTGACTTCTGTTTGACCAAGTTTGACCCTCCAAAGTTTACTGTT
Source organism: Pinus albicaulis (assembly GCA_034641835.2). Lineage (NCBI taxonomy): Eukaryota > Viridiplantae > Streptophyta > Pinopsida > Pinales > Pinaceae > Pinus > Pinus albicaulis. The sequence goes on from CM076584.1 coordinate 1,450,345,318, forward strand.
TTTGCTGCTGTTTAACTGTCAAGAGAAGCCGAGTTTCTCTCTCCTTTGACCAAGCAGTTTTGGAAGAGTTTGACCAGACTTTGACTGCTGTTGACTTTCTAGTTAGGGCAAAATTCGACTGCTGTTGACTGAGAGCAGGATTTCAGATTTTGATTGGGCTATTTATTTGACTGAGGGCAGTGGTATTGGATCATCTAATTGGAAAGTCTAGTCACATTGACTTTGACTTCATCATCATTGTATATTATTGGACTCTCTCTCTCTGCTGAACATTTGATATTTGATAATAAGAAGGATTGATCAAGGGTTTTTCCCTGGCTTGAGCCAAATTCTTGTGTTCTCTTGTCTTGGCTTGTCTTCTGCAGTTTATTGTTTATGTTCTATCTACAGTTACTGTCAATATGAATTATTGGTTTATGTGATTGCTATTGGAAATTATCATTGGGCAAATAAAAGGAAATTGAAGTAATTGTTGCAAGCATAGAACATGCCATTGATATCTCAAATTTAACATCGTCACATTGGAACAAGTATTTATTGGAGCCTATTTGGATCCTTTTGGATATATACTGCAATAAGAAAAACAGAACAGTCACGGCCGAATGCAAGATTATTTGAAGCATAAAAACGAAAAACATAAAGGAGTGGGTCTCTAAACCGTTACTGTAGAAGAAAAAAGGTCCGAAGGTGCAAGTATAGAAGTCTGAGACTACAGAGGAACAGAGGTTCGAGACTGCAGAGGAACAATGGTATGAAGGCACAGTGTGAAGTCCGAGACTGCAGAAGGAACAGAAGTCCGAAGGCACAGTCAGAAGTCCAAGAATGCAGAGGAATGGAAGTCTGAAGACTGCGGCAAGAGGTACAGAGGTCGGAAGCTTGTAATAAGAAAAGTCTTTAAGAAGTCTTGCCTTGTGGCTGGAAGGTTTAAGTTGGCCATTGGGTCTTGAAAAATCTCATTTTTTATCTGATTCTATAAGGAAATTGTTTGAGTTTTCCCCCAAGAAGTGGGTTTTTTCCCTGGCGTGGAGCGTACATTTGGTGTCTTGTCTCTTGTGTTTACATTGTTGGTAATTTCTTGAGGGTGGCTGGTGATGCCTTCCACCTCTCTGAAAACCTTGTTTGGTCTCTCAACGAAGCTGGAATTTTTTTGCTGATGGATGCAAACACCCAATAACCATAGGAATTAGGCAGAAGGAGTTGGAAATCAGATTTGGATATAGGCCTGCGGGGAGGAAACTGCTGAATAGCACAATTATGTTTGAATTTTATGCTCTTGCTTTATAAGATTATGTGAAGATGAACAAGATTTTACAGCTAAGCTTGGATATAATTCTTAGATTGAAATTCAGTTTGTAGGAGAGAAAAAAATGGTGGTGGAAATAATTTGAAGGATCCATGGGCCTCTAAAATGTAAAATAGTTCTCTGCCTGGCTCTAAAAACAAGCTTCTTACGTGTGATAATGCCACTAAGAGAGAGTAGTGTGATCCTAATAGATGTTCTCTTTGTAAGCTTGATGTTGAGTCGGTTTCTTATCTTTTCCTCTCCTGTCCCTATGCAGTTCAGGTCTGGGCGCTGGTGGGGCACTCCTCTCCAAAGGCATCTTGGAATAGATCCAGTCCAAAGAAATGTATGCAGGACTGGTTCCAAGATAAAGCAGTTGAGTTTGGCTCTTTTCAAGGTATTATGGTACATTGTATTTAGTGGGCTCGTAATTCATTCATCTTTCAGGACAGAGAAGTTCCTGTGGTGGTGACAGCAGGTCTTATTGTCAAGCTTACTAGAGAGTACAGAATAGAACCAAAGAAAAAACAAAGATCTCCTCTCCTGCCTCTTATTGATTTTGATACTCCTTGGGGATTCTTTGATGGCACTAGCCAAGGAGAGCCACCCAGGTGTGGTTTTGGGGTGGTTCTTTTCTTGAACCAAGCCATTATTTTCACATCAGATATGCTCCTCGCAAAGGTTCCAACTCCAAAGCAGAATTCTCTGTGCTATGGTCTCTCCTGTATTTTGCATTAAATAAAGATATAAACAAGAACCAAATAATAGGGGATTCTAAAATTGTGATTGATTGGGCTTGTAAAAAAATAGAGGTGGAAAATATTTGTCTTGATCCAATGCACCAGGATATCTTCTCTTGTTTACAATCTTTTCAGTGATATTCCTTCAAGCATATCTACAAAGAATTGAATCAAAAAACTGATGAGTTATCAAAAGAGGCACTTCTTCTGTCCATTGGATCCTCTGGTTTGTATGAATTCAGGGATGGACATGAAACAGATGCCATGGATTTCTTGATGCAAGAGCATCTTGTTATTATTAAAAAAATATATGTATTTAATTTTTGTAAGTCTACGAAGTTCTAGAAGTACTAGATTATGTAAAATTCTAGAAAACTATGTAGTTGGGACTGTTTGTATTATTTAGAATATAGTTTAGAAAGGCTCCTAAGTTTGAGGAGATTACTATAAACTTTCTCCAAGTTTATACGAGAGGCATTATCTCTTAGAATTTCGAGATCTTTCCTTTCTCCAGAATAAATAGGGATGCAAGGCATATATTGGGGCAAGCATGGAAGGTCCCAAGGTTCATAATTAAATAAAAATTTGTTTGTGAACATTCTGTGGGTTTTGTCTGAGTTTTGGGTTTTCTGTGCCATCATTTCCATTTTTAGTTTTGTTTATTTCTGGTCTAAGTTCAGTTTTCTGATCTTTCGTGGGGTATTGAATGTTTCTCAGATGTTTTGGCACCCACTGCTGAGCTCTGGTTAAGTTTAATTGTAATATTGGTTCTGAATATGCTCGTAAGTCAATTTTGGTCAGTCAGTTCATACAGTCAAGCTCAGTCCCAGCGAGACAGCAATATGTATAATTATTTTGTGATTATAAAGATTTTTTCTTTGGAAAAAAGAAAGTATTTCTGACAGTCATGTTGGAAATCCCCATTGTTTCCTATTTGAACTGAAGGCCACAAAGTCAGTGTCCCAAATTTTCTGGTTCTGGGTCAGTCGTGTTGGGAATTCTCACTAATTCCTTTGGATTTCAATCTGCCAACATCTCTAACAGTCTTTGCCTTTCACACTGAACGCATCCAAATTGTGCTAACTGACTGCCTGGTGATTTCCATCTAACCTCTACCCCACTTTACTTCAAAACTAATTTTGGCTGTCACTAGCTCCTTATCTATACTATGAAAGCTCTGAACTTTTAATCATATTTTGAAAGTCAATGTAAATATAACTAACTCCCAAAGATGAAAAACTCATAGTCTGTTGTAGATCTCTGTCAGATTTCCCAATTTACTGACAGGGACAGCACTAAATCAAGTTATGATTCAATTTTGCAAAGATGGCAACTAAATACTGTTTACATGTCAACTGCACAAAAATCCATGATTCTGGGAATGCAAATCACAATAAAACAGGAGGCATTTTGTGATTGAAAAGAAATGGAGTCCAAACAAATCTTCAAAACAATGGCTGTATAGATCATATCACATAGATACTGGCATGAGGACTAGTAGAAAAAAATGTCTTCGATACTCCCCATTGTGTGGGCTGCTTTATAAGAGAATGGATAATTTGATACAGCTTTACAAATGTTAGGACAGAGACCCCATATAAAGTTTCAGTTAGCTTAATCAAGCAGACATTATTGAATAAATTACTTTCAGTATTATATTTTGTAAACTTGACTAACTCATTAATCAAGAGATAAACAAGCACTGAGAACTAAGAAAGACTAAACAATGATAGTAAAGAGGAAAGAATAAAACAATTGACCAAGCTGACGGATGGCAGGAATGGTAAATTGAACATAACAACGACAAGCTCCGGAGACATGGACTGTTCCAATTATCAATTTACCAAATATTATTCACAATACAAATGAATCCTTATTTAGGGCTTCAATGTTCAGTTAATACATGTTTCTGCAATAATATAATTATAGCTATTCAACATGCAAATTGCAATCAGTGGAGTGTTCTCTGGAAATCAAAGTGCCCCTCAAAGTTTCAGCTTCTAGTGTGGTGTGTCATCGAGGAGAAAGCCTCCACTTGGGATTTAATGCAGCACAGAAATAAAGTTGGTCCAGGCTGGTGTGCACTATGTATAGGCTGTGAGGAATCCAATGATCATCTTTTTATGTGATGTTCCTTTACAAAACAAATCTTGTCGGCCTGTAGGGATCTGCTTGGACAGGTTTGCTCTTGGGAAGGGGTCTCCTTTGTGGAGTTTTGGAAAGTTTGGGTCAAAAACAGGGTGACTAAGCCGTTTAGAGCCCTCCCTCTCATCCTCAATTGGGGTATCTGGTTGGCAAGAAACAAGTCGAGTTTTCAGGACAAATCATCCTATCTGGTTCAGGTTGCTGCTGATGGTTTAGCTATTCTTTCTCACTATCCTCAGTCAAAAGCTTCTGCTGGGGGCAGGACTGTGTTAAATGAAAATCCTGATGCCAATAATCCGTGGTGGTATTTCGATGGGGCATCTCAGGAGGAGGGATCCTTGGCGAGGGCGGGGGAGGTGTGGGGCCAGGTGGTTTGTACTAAATCTCGCAAAACAAAATTCTTTTCATCATCATGTTAAGATGGATTTGGGTCAGAGCACCACCAACAAAATCCACGAAATTCTGATCTGCTAATATGAACAATCTGAAAACAAGTTTGTTTTCATATAGACACAGAATTTCTCTACCAAATTTGCGGTGGAATAGGAACAGAAATAAATCACAGTCACACAGTAGCAAAACACAATACTTTTCTAAGGAACCCAAGTGGGAAAACCCTCTGCTTGCTTGAGAATTTTAGTGAAGAAATTTGAGCAATAGATCTCTAACAAATACAACTTGTTTCAATAGAGAATACAATCTGATTCCCTCTGCTTGTACTAAGTTGAAACTATCTGCAAGACCACTAATCTGCTTGCCTTCTTCAATATTCGCACAAACTCCTCTTGTACGTCATTTTTCTCACAAGCTCCACGCATAAACCTGTGCAACCTTCTCACAAACCCGTGAGCTCTGTTGTCTTGTCTCAACAACTTGTGTTCAAAAGACAATGATCAAATTGTCCCTTTGTTCCTCCTTTTAAAGGAATTTGAATAGCTAAGTTTAGTGAGTTTCTAATTAAGGTGTTTTGTTAAATTAAGATAGACATGGAGTGTTCTATGCTTAATGCAAATTTACTTCAATCTTTCTTAGGCCCGATTCAAATTAGCAATCACAAACGTGAATGTAAAATGCTGATAGAACTCAATAATAAATCAACAGAAGACAAGCCAATAATATAGATCAGATTTTACAATTCTTCTTGTCCAGCAAAGATATAGGATAGTGTGTGTTACGGCAGGATGCTTCAGCCAGCAAAGTCTCTCTTAGATCAGCCAACCTCCAAGTGTCACACCCACAGCCCTCAAAGACAGCTCATCAAAAGTCAACGCTGGTCAACCAAAAGTCAATGCAGGAGAGTCAACAGAAAGTCAATGCTGCAGATTAGGGCTTTGGTCACTCCTTTTTCCTTGATTTTTGTGCCCAGCTGTATGGCCTTCAAAAATTGGAATTTCAGCCAAGATTGGAGGTCAAACGGTCAAGGGTTGACCACGGTCAACACTGGTCAACGCTTAGCAAAACAGCCCTAAACAGATCCGCAGAAAATCAGCAGCTTCAGCTCTGCACATGTGAGGGAAAGAGGCCTCCAAAGGCTATCGAACCAATCAAATCACAATGAGAGAATGTGTGATGAGTTGATGAGCAAATGACTTCCAAGTCTCTCCAATTTATATCCATCAGTGAAGGTGTGTGACACATCTATTAGGCTTGTGACCCTACATTACAAATCTGGCCGACCTTGCACATGTGTGGAAAATAAATTCAAAATATATGTTCTACTCATCCAAACAAGATGATCTTTAGAGCAATCTTGCACCTCTCAAAAAGAGGAATCCAACAAAAATATGACCATCATCATATGAGTAGTGCAACATGGACTTTGGACCTAGTTGCCCAAAATTAGCACTCCCTCTCAACTAGCGAGAACTCCATCTGTCCACCTGTGCCATCCATCAGTACCATTGTATACTATCATCTAGCATCGTGCGTCATCCTGTCGTAGCTTGCTTTGCTAGCTCTTTTTCTCAAATAGAACAAACGGTGAGTCACAAAGACATCACACTCAACTGACCCGAAGTCAGCTTAGAGGTTAAAACCTCTCTTGGACTTAAAAGAGTCTCATACTAACCCAAAGTTAGTTTAATGACCTGAAGTCAGTTTAGAGGATAAAACCTCAATAGACTCAAAAATGTCACATACTAACCCGAAGTTAGTTCACTGACCCGAAGTCAGTTCAGAGGTAGGAACCTCATCATATTTGATCCCAGATCAAGGTGTTGGACACGTGCCATCCTAGACATAGAGAGTACGGCAATCTTTGATGCGTCCATCAGTCTTGCTATTGGTCTCTATCCACATTTCCCACCTCCTTGGCCAAATTAGAAGTACTTCCCATGAGTCTGAAACTCCATGGGTAGGATGCGTGTGAAGCATAGATCAAAGAGAGGTGAACCATCACAATACATAACGGTGGGGCAGAAGCACAACAAGGTTCGGAAAGCCTAGCCCCATGTTTGCTTATAGCTCCAAGAAGCTATCCCCAAGCCCCCTGGAGCTCCCAAAGCTCATAGTCCAACTCAAGCAGGACCCTCAAAATAGGGTTTTTCCACGATTCCAAACTTCTCACAGAAGGTTAGGAACTTGACCTTCCCCAGGGGCTTCGTGAGAATATCCGCGACCTGCTCATCAATTCCTATATGATCAAGCCTTATGGCGCCTCGCTGTACCATATCCCGGATAAAGTGGTACCTGATATCAATATGCTTGGATCGATCGTGGAACATGGGATTCTCATAAAGACGAATCCCACTCTGGTTATCACAAAGGATAACGGTGGTATCTAGCACATGTCTGAACAACTCACTGAAGAGCTTTCTCAACCAAACAGCTTCACAACAGGCCATACTCACTACAATGTATTCGGCCTCAGCGATGCTCAAAGTCACCGACTTCTGCTCCCTGCTCATCCAAGATATCGAAGCAGAATCGAAGGTGAAGCAGCATCCAGATGTGCTCTTGCGATCCACCACTGCCAGCCCAATCAACATCAATATATCCATGGAGTCTCAAACTCCCAGAAGTGTATCTCAGCCCATGGTTGATTGTGCCCCGAAGATATCTCAATAGATTCTTGGCACCAATCCAGTAAATGTGATGAGGATCAACCATATGTTGACTCAAAGTGTTCACGGCAAAACATGCGTCCAAACGGGAGTTCACTAGGAACATCAGGGCCCCCACGAGTTGTCGATACTCGGTGAGATTTGCTAGCACGGGCCCAGCAGGGTTTCCACGCAACTTCTTAAAGTTGAGTTCCATCGGTGTCAACACAGACTTACAGTCCACCATACCAAATCTCTCCAGCAGCTTCACAACATTTTTCCTTGAGAAAGGAAAATCTCGCCTGGCCTCTGCCAGGCCTCCAAGCCTAGGAAGTAGTGCATCAGTCCTAGGTCTTTCATTTCAAATTCGGAAGCTAGCTCCCTCTTACACTGATGAATGAGAGAGTCAGCACCTGTCAGGAAGAGATCGTCCACATAGAGAACTAAAATGAGAGGCCTTTCTCTATCAACCTTAAAATAAAGGTTTGGATCAGCATTACTTCAAGTGAAGCCCAGCTTCATCAAGTAGCTATCTATCCTCTCATACCAAGCCCTGGGGGCTTGCTTCATCCCATAAAGGGCTTTCTTCAACCTGCATACATAGGTGTCTCTATCTCGGACTTCGAACCCCAGAGGTTTCTCCACATACACCTCTTCCTTTATAGAACCATGCAGAAAAGCGGTCTTCACATCCATCTAATGGAGACTCCATCCTTGCGTTGCAGCAAGGGCAATAATAGATCGAATGATGGTATAGCGAGCCACGTGTGCAAATATATCATCATAATCTATGCCTTTTTTTTTAGAGAAGTCTCGAGTAACAAATCTTGCCTTGTACTTTCCAACACTTCCATCAGATCCATGCTTGATCTTGTAGAGCCATTTCGAGGTGACAACAAATTTGTCCTTCGGTCTCGGAACCACTTCCCAGACATCATTTTTCATAATGGACTCATATACTTCGTGCATAGCATCCTTCCAAACTCGATGCTCTACAGCTTCTTCAAATGATCTAGGCTCAGATTGTACAATTGTACTCATGGCTGCTAGATACTCTTGGTATCTATTCGGCTTCTTGCTTTCATAGAATGTCCCCCTTGGGGAAATATGTCTCTTGGCATCTGCGAGAGTATCCCTGAGCCATGAGGGTCTTCTCTTATTGAAGGAGGTGGATCAATAGGATCCATAGGTCCTTCAACATCGAGCATTAGTTCATCCTTTAGCTCTTCCTGCTTCCCTGCTTCTTCATCTTCTTTGTCTTCCTTGGAGCTAGGAAGATTTCTCACTTTCTTGAGGGCAGCATCTTCATCGAAGGTGACATAGTGGCATATCTCCACTTCTCTTTGACCAAGCACCTCAGTCACCTGACACGGGGATTCAGGATTTGATGGACACACAGATTCGAGAATCAGATTCGGGACATGGTGACCCCCGGAACAGGACACGTCCGGATACGCTATATATTATTTTATTAAAAAATATATATATATATATATATATATTAAAAATTAGATATTTTTTACACAAATTCATTGATTCAAACATAGATTTAAGATCTTAGATACTCATACATGATACATTGATACCTTGATAGTAGATACATCATACAATTCTCAATCATACATATTACAATTTGCAAATTTACTCAAAAAGACAAGATACTAAGATACTGTAGTTTTCTCATTAATTCATCAAAATCAAAATGTGTTACATAAGTACACTGCCAATGGCAAATAGAAATAGAAAATACAAAACAACTATAGTCTACAATCCTCAATGAGTCAGAGACAGAGTCATCAATCCTCATCATCATAATCAGCATCACAGTCCTCATCCTAATCATCATGCTCACCACTGCTTTCCTCTGTTGCATCCTCCTCCTCTGTCATCTCTACATCTGCTGGTGTGGAGGATGACGCCTCTACTATATCGCCATCATCAGATGCGACAAGCTCTAGCACTGGCGCATTGAGATCCAAGTTGGCTAATGCCAATTCAACACTGTTGTCCAGACCTATATTATTAGGAAAGACATCCCACATCTTTGTCTTTCCCTTCAACCAATCCTCCCTCTACCTGTAGATGAGACGAAGGTTGGTCTGCACATACACCATTGTCTCTACCCTGGACTGCTCAAGCCTGCTCTTCTTCGCACTATACAAATTCGCATATGTGCTCCAATTCCTCTCGCAACAAGAGGATGAAGTCACCTGAGAGAGGAGCCTCATTGCTAATTGTTGTAGAGGAAGAATTGTTGCCCCGTGAGTTGCCCACCAAGAATAGGGCTTCTTAGCCCCCCTGTCTCCAATCACGTCATAGCCTACAAATTGCCCAGTGCCAATGGAAAACTCTACAAAGGCATCCTCCACCTCATCAAGGGATGCCCTCTCCTGAAAAATCCTCCTGAATGCATCTTTCCTCCCCTGTGAGATTTCACCATCCATGTGAGGAGGGAATCTGCGGGAAGGTCCACCATTCAGTCACTCATGGCTGTAGTATTTTGGGTTCAAGGAGTGAGCCAAACAATGTAAAGGTGTACAATTCTTGTCCCATCTGCTGATAGGAATATCCTGTATGCTGGTGAAGAAGGCCTCCGGTGACGTCTCATACTCTAGGCACTGACTCTGTAAAACAATGGTCCTCACAAACTCAATCATGGAATCCCATCCCTCATAAACCTCTCCTAGGATGGATTGGTCTGTATCTGCAAATCGAAGCAAGGAAATGATAGGCTCCATGATCTAAATAACTAGATCTACCTTCTCCCACCAAATATCATCCAACACTGTGCCCTTCACTTTCTTTGAGGTTGCTTGATCCGTCTTTCTCCAAAAAGACCAAAACTCTGAAATAACCATGGCCCCAAGAGCAGTCTTGACCTCCCTCAATCTCTTCAACATGATGAATGAAGAGGCAAACCATGTATCTGCAATCTTCAACAATGATAGATTGGTGTACTCCTTGTTGATAGTGAGGGCATTTGTATGGTTTTGTACAAAGTTGCGGATATACCGTGCATCCTCAATAATGGCTCCAATCCAAAGCACACCAGAGGCAATAGATTTCAGTGCCAAGTTCAATGAATGGACAATGCAAGGTGTCCAAAATATTTGTGGATATTTTGCTTCCACAATCATGCCAACAGCCTTGCAAACAGGGGCATTATCTGAAATGATTTGCACACAAGAATCGACACCTACATCTTCAATAATTTTAATAAATAATTCACCCATATATTGTGCATCCTTGTATTGTCCAAGTGCATCCACTGATTTCAAGAAAACTGGACCATTCAAGAATGACACCATGAAGTTGATGAGTGGGTGGTGTGCTAAATCTGTCCATCCATCAGAAACAATGCTAACCCCAGATGTTGGCCATGCTGATTTAATAGGCTCAAGCATTTTGTCCACCTCTTTCTTTGCCTTTGTCAACAATGTGGTTCTGAGCTTCTCTGACCCAGGAGGCACATACCTTGATGAAGCCCCATGACTAAGAGCTCGACACATCTCAATAAATAGAGTTGACCGTGCAACATTAAAGGATATGAAGTTCTGACAGAAAAAAATGCAATGGTGAGATCAAACTCTTCCCTCTTCTCTTTTTGAAAAATTTTGTCCATTGGACCAACTGCAGTTACCTTTCTCTTTGCTGACTGTCCCCTACTAAAACTCTCAAAAGGGAACTTGTTGTTGCTTTTCCTTAAGAATGGAAGGGGGTCATCATTCTTGTTTTGTTTTGATTTTGATGCCACAGTTGCCGCACCAACAAATGCCTCTTTCACCAATTCCTTCCTCTGTGGCGATTCAACTACTCCACAAGCTGAAATGCCACAACCTGGCAAAGCCAACAAATGAGCTTTGACACAGAAATATGTGCTAGTGAAATGAGAGTTGCAAAAATTACATTTCCATGAAACATTGCCTCCTCCCTTTGCCTTGTTGTCTGGCCTTGCCTCTCTTGTCACATATTTCCACAATGGGTATTTGGGGTCATGAGTTTGTTTTCCCTGAACATTTGAAGCTACTGTTGCAGCCCCACTTCCAATAGATGGAATACTTGCAGACCTTGATGAAATAGGGACAGGAGGGGCATCTCCAATGGGGACATTCTTCCCCTTTCTTTGCCCCTATCTTGCTGCCCTTGATTGAGCCATGAATACTGTAAAAAATAAACAAAAATGACCAAATATATAAAACATATGCACATGCAAACTCTAACAGCAAACTAAACGCAAAAACATAGAGGGGCAGTGCACTTACTGGATGCTCGAATCTCTTTGAAAAAACTCCCTTTCTCCTTGCCAACCCTTGCTCCTTGCTCACTTCACAAACAAACAATTATGAGAAAGAATGGTCGAAACCCCACTTTTATAACTTAAACCTCGCACTTTTTCGCTAGTCGAATCCAGCTGTACGAGATTCGATCGTGTCCGTACAGGACACGATCAGGATTCGACGTGTCCTGTACGGACACGATAGAATCCTGTGAAATGGGTCTGAATCTGTACGTATCGTATCTGATACGACGGATTCAGGACTCGTGGGCCCCACCCTACGAATCCGGTTTCTTAGACAGGCACATAAATTCTATATGCCTTCCAAGTTTCATTATAGCCCACAAACATTCCCTTCTTTCCAGAAGCATCCAACTTGCTTCTCTTTTCTTTCGGCACATGAAAGTAAACAAGACAACCAAAAACTCTAAAATGAGAAACATCAGGTTTCTTACCAGAGAAGACTTCTTCGGGAGTTTTGGAGTCCAGAGCGGAATGTGGGCATCTATTTTAAACGTACACAGCAATGTTCACAGCCTTTCCCCATGGAAACTTCGGAAGACCTTGGTCACATAGCATGGCACGGGCAGCTTCCACAATGGTCCTGTTCTTTCTTTCAGCAACACCATTTTGCTCAAGAGTATACGCAGTTGTGGTCTCCCTCTTAATGCCAACTTCTTTGCAAAATTCATTGAATTCATTTGACTCATACTCGGTCCCATTGCCGGTCCTCAAAACTTTGATTCTCTTCTCGGTTTGATTTTCCACCAAGGCCTTGAAAGTCTTGCGAGAGAAGTCATCTGTAAAAGTCGTGTAATAGGAACATCCTCCCAAGGATGTCACATGCAACATACCAGATAAATCAGAATGTATCAACTGCAAGATATCAGTAGTCTTTGTGACACTTGAGGGGAATGGTCCCCTTGTATGCATCCCTTCTACACAACCCTGACATATACCTTCATGATCATCTTTAAGTTTGGGCGTCCATGTCACCACCTTCCTTGCTTCGAGAAGGGCTTTGTAATGAAGGTGAGCAAACCTCCGTGCCATAACTATGTTTGACGAGTTGTATCACATGACATAGCCCCCAATGGACTTCCTCCAAACTGGTAGAGTGTATCAACTCTAAAACCAATAGTAAGAGCTTCCTTGAAGTTCTTCTTCCAGATACATACCTTTCCATCCACAAATGCCACCTTGAACCCTTTGTCTTCCATTGCTGAAATAGACAAAAGGTTCCTCTTCAAATCAGGTACGTACAGCACATCTTGTAAATGGAGGACTTGACCTTGAGATAAATGAAGGGTCACAGTTCCTGTCCCTTTCACGGGATAGGTGGCATTATCTCCAAGGATAATTTCTAGATTAATATCCTTCTCAATCAAATCAAAGAGGGCTTCTTTATAACCAGTGAGGTGCCTTGAAGCACCACTATCAATCAACTAGACATCTAGGGTGTCGGGAGGAGATGCAGCAGAGAGGGCAGATACAAAAATAAATTCATTTCTCTTATTATCAACAACAATGGACTCATCGTACTTGGAATTTCTTGACCTCTTGAAAGGTTGCCCATTTCCACTACGATCAGAGGGAGCCTTCCTTTTTCCTTTGAACCTGTTGTTCCTTTGATTGCCATTCCCCCTAGAGTTGTTGTTGTCATCATCCCTGGGAGAGTCCCTTCTATTAGGGCACTCTCTTGCATAGTGACCAAACTTGTTACAGGTGTAACATCTTCCCTTCCTTCCTTTGAGGCTCCGCTCTTCCATCGTTTTGATTTCTTAGACCTCCATTGTTCCTCTTTTTTGCATGAGCGGTGAAGGCAGTAGGGTCACCTCCATTTCCATTAGAGGGATGATCTCTCTCCATCATTCTTGTCTCCTCTTGAGTGCATCTCATCAATATTTCATCAAAATCAGGAATCACATTATTATTAAGAATAGTGGTATTAAATACATACCAATCACGAGGGAGACCTCCAAGCACAATGAGAACCATCTCTCGATTAGCTATTTCTTCTCCAATAGCTAGAAGATTGTTCTTGATTTCAGTGAGCATGGTAAAATATGATTGAATAGATTCATCCTTGCCTTTCTTGATATTCTTCAATTGATACTTGAAAAAAAGAACTTGATTAGCATTGCTAGCGCTGAACATGCTAACTAGCTTATCATACATCTCTTTAGATGTGCTCAACTCATAAATGTAAGCAACCAAGTGCTTATGAATAGAATCCCAGATAATCATCTTTGCTTTGATTTCCCCTTTTCTATACTTCGTCTTTGTGGCAGCAACTGCATTTGATGATGACTCTTGAATCTTCCCCTGCACATAATCCATGACATCTTGATCTTCTAGTGCCAAATCCAAGGACATATTCCATGCATGATAATCAGACTTATTAGTCAATTTATCATCAGCCTTGAAACCCTTGCAGGTTGAGGAGGCCATTTGTCCTTGATAGGATTCCTTCTTCAGTGATTGCTTCTAACACTAGTTTGGACTTTGTCTTCACCTCAACTCTGATTACATGTTAAATTTAAATAGACATGGAGTGTTCTATGCTTAATGCAAATTTAATTCAATCTTTCTTAGGCCCAATTCAAATTAGCAATCACATAAACATGAAAGTAAAATGTTGATAGAACACAATAATAGATCAACAAAAGACAAGCCAATAATATAGATCAGATTTTATAATTCTTCTTGTCCAACAAAGATATAGGATAGTGTGCATTACAGCAGTCAACAGGATGCTTCAGCTAGCAAAGTCTTTCTTAGATCGGCCACCACTCCAAGTGTCACACCCATAGCCCTCAAAGACAGCTCATCAAAAGTCAACATTGGTCAACCAAAAGTCAATGCAGGATAGTCAATAGAAAGTCAACACTGCATATTAGGGCTTCGGTCAAACTGCTCATTTTTCCTTGATTTTTGTGCCCAACTGTACGGCCTTCAAAAATCAGAATTTCAGCCAAGGTTGGAGTTCAAACGGTCAAGGGCTGACCACGGTCAACGCTAGTCAATGCTCAGCAAAACAGCCCTAAACAAATCCGCAGAAAATCAGCAGCTTCAGCGCCGCACGTGTGAGGGAAAGAGGCCTCCAAAGGCTATCGCAATCAGATCACAATGAGAGAATGTGTGATGAGTTGATGAGCAAATGACCTTCAAGTCTCTCCAATTTATATCCATCAGTGAGAGTGTGTGACACATCTATTAGGCTTGTGAGCCTACATTACAAATCTGTCGACCTTGCGCATGTGTGGAAAATAAATTCAAAATATATGTTCTTCTCATCCAAACAAGATGTTCTTTAGATCAATCTTGCACCTCTCCAAAAGAGGAATCCAACAAAAATATGACCATCATCATATGAGCGCAACATGGATTTTGGACCTAGTTGCCCAAAATTAACATGTTTGCATTTGTGATTGATTGAGTTAGCATGAGTTAACTACTCGTGCAACTCGTCCTATCTGAAATAAAAGACCTGAGACTCAAACACATGTTCTTTTCCTCAATTAACTCGCACTAGAAGACTAATAACTCGGCCTTCCACTTTAATACATCAGTTAACTCCTTCCTATCTCCTAACTTTTAAGAACAAATCCTAAATTATTGGAATTTATCCTAACTTACAGGAAACTCGAGCATGCCAAGGAGAAACTCGTTGTGGTTCCTTTGATTAAGGCACAAATAAAGGAACCCTTTCTCGCTATGATTTTCAACAATTGTAAGCTTGCAGATCTCTCATTGCCTTTGCTCAGGAAAAAGGGTGTGGACAACTTCAATTGTTTGGGGACTCTTTGTTGGTTGTGAATTGGGTCAATGAGACCCAAGTCTGTCGGAACATTTCCCTTGCTCACAATTTGGAGAATATTTTATTATTTTGTGGCTGAAATCTGTTTTTAATTCATTCATGTGCATACATGTTTTCAGGGAGTAGAACGGAATTACTGACAGGCTTTCTAAGGAAGGCTTGCACACGGATCAGGGGCTTTGGCAGGTGACAGAATTGGTCGGTGTTGAACACTAACAGTTTTTCCATCGTCCTTTTATGGACAAGATTCATACAGCTTCTCAGGATTGATCTACTGTTTATGTCCTTCCCTTCAGTTTTTTGCTTTCAGGTTTTTTTTGGACTCACATGTACATATTATAGAACATCTTGATTAGGTCTTTACTTTTTGACTGTTTAAAATGTTTGTTGCATACAGCACAATAACATAATTAAGTTTTTATCTGGCATACAGCATATGTAACGTCCCTAGTGGACAGTATTGCAAAACATTTACTGTTTATTCTGTTATTTATGCCACTATAGGATCTGGGCAGATCCTAGTGAATGCACACTTTTGTGTGTATATGCAAAATGTATTTTTCTTTCAAATATATAAATGAAAGTATGGTTTTTTTCCAAGGAAAAGAAACTGGCAAATTACAATCACTACGAGTCTTCAAATAATCACTGCAATTTTACAGCCTCACTGACCTGTGAAATTTCAACTAACCATAAGTGGATACCATAATATAATATGTCTACTGTATTCAGTATCTGAAAGGACTACAATAAATTGGGGGTCTTAATGGTATCTTTATATTTCAGGTCTACAGAGAGGCGTTTGCCATAATAAAATAGCGTATTCATGTGAAAGAAAGTAAAACGGCTTCCATCTTGAATCAGGAAACATTTGACCGGAAGGCAAACCATATATGTAGATAATAGCTGACAGTGTGGAGGGCAATACAACATTATTGTCCTGAATAACATTCAAGTATCAACATCTCAATTTTCGAAGTTGGAATCTGAAAGTGAGTCAAAACAAATTAGATGTCAATAAAAAGGGCATTAAATCAACTGTTAAACCTTTTGCAGTAATAGATGGAGTTGGCACACATCCTGCTGAAAGCAATTATCAACGTACATTGGTGAATCCATACTAAACAACCATTCCGATGTGCATGCACTTCTCATGAATATTATAGTGACCATAAGAAACAACATAACTCAAAATAATCTACTTGCTCATGGTAAGCACATGATATTCAAGACTACTTTTGCCTATAAAATGCATCAAAACAAGTCAATTCAAACTCCCACTGCGACAATTTTAGGTATCCGCTGACTGAAGATTACGAAATAACTTCTCAAGTTACATAAAAGAAGGCAATAAATTCAGAGGAAGACAGAAAGGGAGATATTTTTCAGCATGCATACCAGCACACATGCCTGCGCGGAGAGAGAGAGGGGAGAGAGGGATTCCCAATTATCGCAGAATTAAGTTTTCATCAATTAACGCATATAGATAACAGTTTTATAGCATTTGCTCAGTTATTACTAACAAGCAATATAACAACAATTTATGCAGACAATATGAACACTTGGGTGACAATACGCACTTGATCCAATAAGTTGCAACCCTTATTCACTTCCTAGCACAAGCTAAAACTCGATGACATCCTTAATCAACAGCCATATTTGGATGAACAGTTAGCTTTTACTATTTGAATGCGTCTGGCTTCTGAAGCTGTTTCCATCCACTGAACTTTTTTATCTACTTCCAATCCAGCATATCTAGAAGCCATAAAACCTCGATGTCGGAGTTAGCGGCATCACAAAAGTCCACTTCAATACCAAAGACATCCATTTTTCCATCTTGAGCATCCACCAGCAACAATGCAAACCAGGCTCGAATCTCTGATACAAAGGGGTATGAGGGAGAAAATTGCAAGTAATCATAAGCAAGTGCCCTGTATGCTGGTCCATCAACATAATCAAAGCCAGATTTATCAATAATGCAAGCAACTTTATCACTGTCTCTTCGCCCTACGAGAAGAGAAACATGAATGCTCTCATTGAACACAACCCGGAACCTGGGACTCACGGGAATTGTCATCTTGCAAGTTAGGTTTCTCAAATGATCCCTCATGATATCGCAAATTCCAGGAGGGGGGTTTATAATCCCCGACTGAAGGAGCGCGCCGGGGACTACATCTGAATAAACCGACTTATGATCCAGCCATATATCAACATAGAATTCTATATCATCAAAGGACAATCTGGGAGCCGGGAGAGGACTGCGCTGCCGCTTGCAGAGACTCGTGTAAAGTTTGTGATAGCCCCGAGAAGCCCCAATTGGAGGAGACCCTTTAGTTTTGCAAATAGATGGCCATCTCTTTGCACACAAATCCTTCCAAAAATAATCATCTCTGGCTAGATCTCTCCACCGCGTGCATACACACATACAGGAGGCTAGGTCTACCCCATTCATGAGAGGGAAAATGCCCTTTAGCACCTCTTCAGAGCACCAATCTTCTGCCATTTTTGGAAATGGAACTAACTGCCCAAAATCAATCAATAACTAACCCTGGCCCTAAACCAGATTTCTGCCTTTTTACAGAATACACAAACCTTAACCAGATTTGTGGATTTTACAGAATATACAAGCCCTGGACCTTGACCAGATTTATGGATTCTTCAGAAAACCCATATCGGTACAGACTTTCTTCATGGCGTCCATTTTGTTTACTGGACGATTTTTGTTTTTCTTTAGACCAAAGAAAAGCAGCCCAAAACGCCTCAAGTCAAATTTCTCACCTGCAAATACAAGACTGGAATAATTCTAGAGAGCTTTGGCTCTCCTTGGAATATTGTGTGTACAGAAATCCTAATTAACAGGCTTTCTTATAATGTGCTGGTCAAAGCTAGTTTAAGGATAAATTTGTAAATAGCAGAGGCTAATACAGGACGTATTCAGTAATCTACCCTAACAAAACAGAATGTGTAAAGTGGTCATTACAGTAAATCATACAATGAGATAACTACTAACCATTCATTTCAGAAAAGGCCAGCAATTTGATCTCTGCTCCTCCATTCCAATTCATCTGGTAAGTTCGATTCAGTCTTCCATTGAAAAACAGAAAAACGAAACAATAGAAGAATCCAATGTTTTCAGTCAAACGAAAAGCTAGCCGTATTCTAATTTTCATTTTCATTTTTATGATAAGGGTGGTTCTCAAGGTTGGTTGGTTGGTTGAGTGTACTGGTAGGATATTGAGGACGGTGTTTTTTCAATAAAATTTACTATAATTTAATATTTAAGTGGTATAATTTAATATTTAATTGGTAATGGATAATTATTATTATTTATAAATATATATGTATTTTTTGGGCATTTATGGGAAGAAATGTTTTTTTTACAATTTTTTATTAATTTTTTATTAATTTTAATAAAAAATTGAAAGAGATTTTAGTTGATTTTAATTTGTTTCCGAGTGTTGAATCTATTTATATATTCAAAAATGTATTTTAAATAATAAAAAATTTTGAAATTATATTGCTAAATTTTGGTGATTTTTCTAGAAAAAAATTATTTCTTCTATAAATTAGACTAGGCCTTTTTTAAATTTTCCTTTTTATAGGAATATTTAACTTTAAAATTTACATAAAATTAAAATATATAATATTTATGTAGTCAAAATTAAATTATATAATAATAGCGTAGTCTAAAAATTCATAAATTAGCTCGGAAAATAATGGAAATTTGGGCAAAATTGTGATACAAGGAAATTTATGAAAATATGGGTTATAACTCTCAAACTTCAAACTTCGTGATTTTGGGTGCCTAAGGGGTTCTTGAAGGTGTTGAATCCATTTCCACCACAAAAAAATGATTCAAGCACTCCAACATTCTAATGTTTGAATTTTTTTAATGGAAATCAGACAAGAAAATTGTAGTCTAAGCAAATTTGTGGATAATATATATATATATATATATATATATATATATATATATATATAATTTATTATTAATAATAAAAAATTATTATAAATGCCTACAAAGTGTAGAGTATATTGTGAGAGGGTGTTTTGTTAATGTATTTTGTAGTGTAAATGTTACTTGTTCTAAATTAATGTGATAGGCAGCCCTAAGTGATTTTGAGGGCTTTGATGCCTCTGATGGCTATTAATCAAATTATAGATTAAATGTGTCAATCATCTCAAGACTCACAACAGCTACCAAAAATATATACTATTATAATTATAACTATAATAAACTAAAACAAAAAAACTTAATGATAAATAAAATTAAGATTATAGCAAACTAAAACAAATAAAATTGCTAAATTTTATGTGGTGCTTCCCTATACTTAATTATAAGTTACTTAATCGTTTAAAAAGAAACTCAATAAAAATTTATCAAAAGTTAGTAGGCCAATGAAAGATAATCATATGAAATTTTACTATTATATTGAGAAATGTATTTATGGTTGAGTTAATTTTATATTAATATTATTATTTTTATTAATATATTGTTAAGATTATATATAGAGAGGGGTTTAGAGTATGTTTTAAAAATTGTTTTTGTTTGGCTAAGAGTTTTTTTATAGATATAAGGAAACATGTTAAGGCTAGAGACCTAAAGGCATTTAGAGTTAAAGTCTCTCTTCTTATGGCCTTTAGAGTCAAAGTCTCTCTTCTAGTGGCATGGTTTTCCTTGAATAACCATGACTAGGTTAACGACCCTGTAACACCCTGTTTTATGAATTAAATAAGATAACAGACTTTATGATACATTAATCATTTCTTTTAATTAAGCTAACTAATGAATATAATATTTGTTAGTAGATTTTGAATTTAATCATAATAAAGAAAATATGGATGAGTTTATGGAGTAAAAGAAATTAACTTAATGGTAATTGTTGCCAAGATCCCATAGTAAAAATAGAGACGGTTCTGACAATTACTTGCCCAGAAAAATGACTTAATGAAAATCCTTAAGGGAAAAGGGGTTATGTTTAGAGGGAAGTGAAGGGTAAAACAACTGCAAGTTGCTAGGAGTTGTCCAGAGCTGACAGGTTGGCCAGTGGAGCTCTAGACCCTGAGATGTATAGATTGGATTTGGAAATCCTGAGGCCTACCTTCTCATAAAATATTGTATGTTGCCTAAGGCTCTGGGAAGGAGCACGAGGGGAGTAGAGGACGTGATTTCCTCTCTCATGGTTGGGAGGACCATCAGTTAACCAAATAAACATTGAGATAAGTATAAAGGAATTTCTAATCCTTGTATTTTATATTGCTTGACAGAGTGAGACTGTTTATGGAATGGAAATATAGTTTTAGTATGTGTATGCAGTGAGAATATCTAATTAAAAAGTTGTATTATAGAGTTATGATTTTAAAGAGATTATGTGAGTTGTAACAGGGAGTAAAACTTAAAAGAAAACTCAGGAAGACTTAAAAGAAAGATTGAGTAAAATAATTGTATACTGTGAATTTCATTATACCTTTCGAACCGTATAATTAGTGAAATTGTCAATTCTGCTTTAAAGAAAGTTGTAAGGAAGAGCATGCATAAATACTTAACCACAGAAATGAAATATCCTATAACGGTAAGGGGCATTGGGGTTTAGTCTTGAGCCTTGTGAAGGCAAGGCAAGGGTCATGGTCCCCAGGATGAGACATGAATACATTCACTCTATTCTACCAGTTACAATAGAAATAAAAACATATTCAGAAAGATCATCATGGCAAACTCTGCAATGAGAAATATCTTCTGCTACATAGTAAAGTAACAGAAACTGCCATAAAAGTATGCATGACGATATCTAAACTTCAGGAACAGAAAACTTTATGTAAAACTATTGAAAATTTGTCATAGCAAAGACATAATAGTACATTAACCAAGATTTTCCAGACTTTGTCGATTTCTTTGTATATCGACATATTAAAACCACGAGAAGAATACCCACAGCAAGGTTCTCGTGTTAGCTAGAACAAATATTCAAGGTTTAGAAAACCATATGCTAACTCCAAACAAGAAAATATCGAGTTTCATATAGAAGGACTCGAAGTAAGGGCTCGAGAGCCTGGGCATATTTAACCCTTAATAGATTACAACCGAATAACAAAATTACAGATAGACCGAGGCTCAAAAGCTTGGACAGACATTATACATTAACCCTTAAGTCAAATGATAATCATGCCGGAACTCCTAACGTGTAATGTGCCAGAGTTGTCGAATCCTGAGGCACCCTAAAGACACAGGGGATTTGCCTCAGTCGACCGTAGAAATTATAGGCCTAAGAGTAAGTATGCGGAACCAAAAAGCAGTTTGGGGGTTTACCTGTCAGCCCGACGAAGGAATGTGTAGAAATTTGCTGAATAATGATTAATTATCCACTGAGACTATCCTGATCACATACAATTCGAATTTATATGCAACACATAATCTCTTCCACTCAGATCATCAACACATGCGGAAATAAAATCAAGCGATAACACATCAAATCATCATACACATTAACACAGTATGTATGGGGAAAGCTTATAGCTGAAAACCCCGCAGCTATTGTGTATATTATAATGGAGAAATCATGTAACAAACTAATACTCCTCACAAGTACTCAGTACTTTCTCATAAAGTTACACACAATCTAGCTCAGTTTTGAACAGGTTACTGGTTCAAAACTCACCGCCAATTGCCTTGCCTCTATTGCGAAATCCAGGCCTGTCTATATAGAGATCCAAGGTTCAAATCTCCTTGGCTTGACAGCGCAATCATCATGGGAAATTCCTCCAAGTGTGGTGCAAATCTCATGCACAACTGATGTCGCCACTGATAGCTAACTCCACCCTTTCATCTACCTCTTTCACTGGTCTCCACTGAACTATCCATGCACTGTAGTGAGCTGATGTGTTCTTGAGTTGAATAATGAGTTACTAATTAATGAATTAAATAATATTTAATTCACTCCACTCATTACTAGTTGATTAGCTAGTTAAACTAATCTCAACTAGTTCAACTAAGTTAAACCGAACACAACTCCACTAACTGTCTCATTAACTCCACCAAACTTCTGCCACTGAAGTCCTAACTGAAGTCAACCATGCATGATGCCATCAAACCCTTAGGAATAGTGTAATTCCTCTGTCAGATGCATGAGCCACTTCCAAGGCTCGAACTGAAGTGCTCCAAGAGAGTAAACTGAAGTTTATAGTCCAAATATTATTAAGGGTAAATAATATTTGACTTCCCTATTTTAGGATAGGCAGTCTAAATATAGACTTCGACCTATAGGTCAAAAAATAGAGGTCCATCTATTTTTACCAACATGACCAATACTCCAAGAATAACATACTGCAACCCCTGGACCATGCTCCATATGTCTAAAAATAGACTTTGCGCCAGAATTTGCCTGCGGGCCCACTTAGTGAAGGCGACTTCATTTCACTAAGTTCCATCATCTTGCTGCATTTTCAACACTCCCTCTCAGCAAGATATGGATTATCTGCAACCCCTATCCTGCCTCTGTGGAATTCGAACTTGCTCCTGGTGAGCGCCTTCGTCAGGATGTTGGCATCCTGATCCTCCGTGGGAACATATGAAAGCATCATGATTCTCCGCTGAACACAATCTCTGATATGATGGTACCTGATGTCGATGTGTTTGGATCTATCATGAAATACTGGATTAGCCGAGAGCTTGATGCAGCTCTGGTTATCACAGTAGATCACTGTAGGCTCCAAATGCAACCTGAACAAACCTGTGAGGATCTTCCTCATCCAAATAGCCTCACATGCAGCCAAGCTTGCTGCCATGTACTCGGCCTCTGCTGAACTGAGTGCCACGGATCTCTGCTTCTTGCTGTACCAGGAAACTGCTGTCGACCCAATGCTGAAAACTCCTCCAGAAGTGCTCTTCCGGTCTGTTGGGCTCCCTGCCCAATCTGCATCAGTGAAACCAGAAAGCTTCACTCCATCCTCCTGTCTGTACCATAGACCATATCCCGATGTACCTCTGATATAGCGCAATACATGCTTGCCCGCCTTCCAAAAGAGCTTGGTAGGCTTAACCATAGCTTGCGAAAGCTGGTTAACTGCATAGCATATATCGGGTCGTATATTGACCAGATACATAAGCGACCCCACCAACTGTCGATAGATAGTGGCATCCACTACCTCCATTGAAGTAGCATCCTCCTTCCTCCAACCACCAGGAAGAGGAGTGTCAACAGGCTTGCAGCCTTGCATGTTGAACCTCTCCAGAATCTCCCGGGCATACTTGCCCTGAGAAACAAACAGTCCTCCGCTGCGCTGCCAAATCTCCAATCCCAGGAAATAATGAAGGATGCCCAAGTCCTTCTTCTCAAACTCTCGTGTAAGATCCTCCTTGCATGAAAGTATCAGCTGCTCATCGCCAGTCAAAATCAGATCATCTACATACAGTACGATGATCAACAGCTTCCCCTCCACCACAATCTGGTACAGGTTAGGATCCGCCTCACTCTTGGAGAATCCAAGCCCGGTGAAGTAGCTGTCTATCCGAGTGTACCAAGCACGAGGTGCTTGCTTCAGCCCGTACGGTGCTCTCTTGAGTCGGCACACATGCGACTCACTGCTGAAGATCTCGAAACCTTCAGGCTGCTCTATGTACACCTCCTCCTCAATAACTCCATTGAGGAACGCAGTCTTCACATCCATCTGATGAATGTGCCACCCCATATGTGCTGAGAGAGCAAGGATCGTCCGTATGGAAGAGTACCTTGCGACAGGTGCAAAGGTATCCTCATAATCAATCCCCTCGATCTGTGAAAAGCCACGGGCGAAAAATCTCGCCTTGTACTTCTCCACACTCCCGTCAGCCGCCTGCTTCACTTTGTAGATCCATCGCGAACCCACCATTGATTTCCCCTCCGGTCTTGGGACAATCTCCCATGCACTGTTCCTGACGATCGAATCATATTCTTCGATCATGGCATCAACCCATGCGGGTTCCTCCACAGCTTCCTCAAAAAAGGATGGCTCCGTCACAACACATTGACTCATAAGAGCCATGTATCCAGTGTACCGATCCGGTGACTGTCTCTGTCTGCGCTGTGCTGTAGGTGGTCCTACAACCTTCTCTGCATCCCAAGCCAGTCGCTCAGCTTCTGTAGTGCGCATGCGCCCTTTGATGGTTGGCGTTGCCTGGGTGGTTTCTTCCACCTCCTGAACCTCCTCTTGTGGCTGATCCACATCCGGAAGCTCCTCCTTAGGAACTAACAGCTCCTCATCTGCATGCAAGTGTAGCTCCCTCTCAAGCGAACACTGCATGGCTTTCTCCTCCTGAAATTTTATATCTCGTCGCACAACAGTCTTGCGACTGTCTGACAAATACACCCGATAGTTGTGAGGTGTATCAGTGTACCCCACAAATATTCCAACCTCTGCGGTCGGATCCAGCTTCCTTCTCGCATCCTTCGTCACATGCATGTAGACGGGAGAACCAAAAATCCGCAAATGGGAAATATCAGGCCTCTTGCCAGAATAAGCCTCCTCCGGTGTACTCATGCCAAGAACCTTGTGAGGACAACGGTTCTGCACATACACTGCTGTATTGCATGCCTCGGCCCACAAGTGAAGGGGTAGGCCCTGATCATGCAACATCGCCCGTGCAGCACCCACGATCGTTCTGTTCTTCCGCTCAGCCACCCCGTTCTGCTGTGGGTTATGGGGTGCGATGAGCTCTCTCAGAATCCCTTCTGCGCTGCAGAACTCCTTGAATTCAGCCGAGATGAATTCACCACCATTATCACTCCTTAGAGCAATCACCTTCTTCCCCGACTCCTTCTCGACGAGTGCTTTAAACTCACAGAACTTCGCGAATGTATCGCTCTTCTTCTGCATGAAGAAGATCTAGCACTTTCGAGAGAAATCATCAACAAAGATCACATAATACTTGTGCTTTGCTGTCGAAGCAACTGAGAAAGAACCACACACGTCTGTGTGAACTCTCTCAAGGATCGTCGTGGCGCGACTATCCTTCTCGTGAAAGGTGGCTTTCACATACTTCCCTAAAGTACACCCCTTGCACTGATATGACTACGCAAGAGTGCCCTTAGGAAGCCCAGTAGAAATCTGCTGCAGGATCTTCAAAGCTCCATGGTGAAGGTGGCCCAATCTCCTGTGCCACAGTTCGCCCTCATCATCTAGGCTCACCACTTCTCCCGCCTTGCATGCCATTGCTGCGCAGCCATCTACTTGCAACTGATAAAGGTTCTTGGTTCGAACCCCTATCTTCCGGGTCTCTCCAGTAGTCTTACTGCGCAGGAAGGCTTTTCCTTCACTGAAGACCACATCATACCCCTTATCTTCCAACATCGCCACAGAGATCAAGTTCTTCTTCAATCCCGGTACATGCATGACATCCCTCAATACAAAGGGTTTACCAGACTCCCTCTGAAAGGATATGGTACTGATACCAGTCGCACTGTATCTACCATCATCACCCATCTCTATGTGCACACCCAAATCTTTGTCCTCCAGATCTGAGAACAAATCCCAATCTCCCGTCATATGAAATGACGCACCGCTGTCCAAGAACCACACCGATCCCATCACACTTGAAACCAAGCATGCGATCAGTGAAAAGTCAAGCTCGAACTGTGAAGCCAAAGCTTCTCCATCTGCAGATCTTCCCGCTTGCTTGTTCTTCTTCTTCTTTGGACAATTGGTAGCATAATGTCCGTGATCATGGCAGTGAAAACACTTCACTTTCGTCATATCCTGCTTCTTGCCCTTAGCACCAGAATGAGAGGTTTTCTTACCCTTCCCCTTCTTTGCTTTGGACACCAAAGCGCAGTTTTCTTCATCAGCTCCCTTTGATGAAGATCCATCTCAAGTAGTCCTCCTTATCTCCTCCTGCATGAGATCCGCCCAAAGGCGCTCCCATCCCGGCAGCTTCTCCCGACCATTAACACTATCTTGATATGAGTGCCAAGCCTTCGGAAGACCAAGGAGAGCCAGGTTGACCATGTCCTCTTCATCGACAGTAACCCCCACACTTCCCAGTTCATCTCTACATTGAGTGAACTTCGTGAGGTATTTGGCGATATTGTCGCCCTTCTCCATCTTGATGTTCCTGAGCTTATCTTTGAGCGCCAGCTTCCTTTGGTCACTCTTACTCTGGAATAGATCCGTCAAAGCTTTCCACATTAAATATGAAGTAGCCTTTCCATGCAGGCTGGATACAATATGATCCTTGACGCCCTCCAACAGGATCCTTCGACACTTCGCCATCTTCTTTTGCCATGCATCGACTTCAGCAGGATCAGTGGGCTTTTGGACATCTGTATCTACGAACTCCTTGAGACCATTATCTTCTAATACTGCTTCCATGTGATCCTTCCATGCAACATAATTAGAACTGCCTTCAAGAGCATATTCGAGTCGCAAGCCGTTGAAAGACATTTTCAACACCGGCACCAAGAAAACAAAACTGCTGCAAAATTTCGAATTCCACCTCAAAGCTCAACCGCTCTAGATCTGTGAGAACAAATTATTTCTAGCACAGAGATCGACTGCAAGGGGCGTTTACCAAACCTTTCACTTTCCGAAGAAAGATGAATCCGGAGGCTACCTAGCCCGCATGCAGACTCTGTCTACCGAAATAAGTTTGTAATCACTGTGATGATCAATCTGAACTTCAATAGCTCCGATACCATGTAGAAATTTGCTGAATAATGATTAATTATCCACCGAGACTATTCTGATCACATACAATTCGAATTTATATGCAACACATAATCTCTTCCACTCAGATCATCAAACATGCGGAAATAAAATCAAGCGATAACACATCAAATCATCATACACATTAACACAGTATGTATGGGGAAAGCTTATAGCTGAAAACCCCGCAGATATTGTGTATATTATAATGGAGAAATCATGTAACAAACTAAGTATAATACTCCTCACAAGTACTCAGTACTTTCTCATAAAGTTACACACAATCTAGCTCAGTTTTGAACAGGTTACTGGTTCAAAACTCACCGCCAATTGCCTTGCCTCTATTGTGCAATCCAGGCCTGTCTATATAGAGATCCAAGGTTCGAATCTCCTTGGCTTAACAGCGCAATCATCATGGGCAATTCCTCCAAGTATGGTGCAAATCTCATGCACAACTGATGTCGCCACTGATAGCTAACTCCACCCTTTCATCTACCTCTTTCACTGGTCTCCACTGAACTGATCATGCACTGTAGTGAACTGATGTGTTCTTGAGTTGAATAATGAGTTACTAATTAATGAATTAAATAATATTTAATTCACTCCACTCATAACTAATTGATTAGCTAGTTAAACTAATCTCAACCCGGTCAACTAAAAATAAACGAACACAATTCCACTAGGTTTGTCTCATTTTCTCCACCAGCACGCCGCGGGGTCCTAGCGAAGTCAACCATGCATGATGCCATCAAACCCTTGGGAATAGCGTAATTCCTCTATCAGTTGCATGAGCCACTTCCAAGGCTCGAACTGAAGTGCTCCAAGAGAGTAAACTGTTGTTTAGAGTCCAAATATTATTAAGGGTAAATAATATTTGACTTCCCTATTTTTAGGAGAGGCAGTCTAAAAATAGACTTCGACCTCTTCGACCTAAAAAATAGAGTCTCATCTATTTTTACCAACATGACCAATGCTCCAAGAATCTCATACTGGAATCCCCGGACCATGCTCCATATGTCTAAAAATAGACTTTGCGCCAGAATTTGCCTGCGAGCCCACTTAGTGAAGGCGACTTCATTTCACTAAGCTCCATCATCTTGCTGCATTTTCAACAGAATGAAAGAGGAGAGAGCCAAACCCTTTGCTCTGAACGAAGTTTGCAAAATCCATACCTGCATTGGAGATAACACCATAAGCCGGGTAGAATTACATGCAGGCGCAAACAAAACTTAATTAAAACAACTGGCATGGAAACACCGGTAAAGAGGCACAATTTACCTGAGTGTATGTGGTGATGCAAAGCTCAGTTCTGTTCGCATGGCTTGGGAAGCCGAACCTACACCTGGCGAGACCGAGCAAGGTAAAGCATCCACAAAACACAAAGGAAAAATCATTACCAACAGTGGTGACAACGCAATCCTGGTTCGAACTTAAACAAAGTAGAAAACCTCGACATATAAACTGCAACTTAACCAAAAAAAACAAACATGAAATTACAAAGGTCAAACTCAACCGAGCATACCTTCAAAAAGACGCATCTCTCTACAAATAACATAACTGCGGCTATAAGTGAAATGGTTACCAGTATCAGGAAGAGGGAATCAGCATGGCAGACGATGGTTTACCTCCATTAAAGAACACCCTCAACCTGAGCCGAGCAGGGAAAGAACAAAAAGAACAAACCAAAGAAGTTGCAGAGCAATCTTGACATCCAACACAAGAGAATGAGGTGGAATGTTCGTGCTCCGAGTGAGTAGTTACCCTAACTACTCTAGAGGCCTCAAATCCGACGGACCTAGGGTTTCAACGATCAACAAACAGGATCCTGCAAGGTGTAAAACAATAGTACAACCATAGAATGCCGGCATCGGGTGTCCTATGCATATTTAAAAACCAAATTGCAATGTAATAATGATCCGCAGATTTATTAGAATCATATAGTTAATCATAATTAATCCCACACAGAAACCTTAGTACTGAACATTAAAAGTGTTGGTCGTAGGTACCAAAGAAATCATTTAAGATGTGATGCTTCCAAATACGTTAACATATACTTTCCAAGGTTTGGAGTATCTTGTAAATATGTTTACACATTAAATTTACTCATCGAATAATGTGTAGGAGATACGAAACGATATGAATCTTAATGATAAGAGCTTTAATGGTAAGTATCACATTATTGCATAGAGACAACATAATAATCTTGAATAGGTCTTTGATGTATATCGATTATAGTTACGAATTCATGTTATTAAAAATATGGTTTAAGTATATGCCTTATAAATGTAAAGGTATAAGATTATAAGGTTAGGATTATGTATGGAGATGCAAGTTGTACCAAGTTAACTTAGGTAATTATTATTTTTTTTAATTATTAAGTCTATAGTTGTGACAGACCCAAGACCTAAAGGCATCTAGAGTGAAAGTCTGCTCCCTTATGGCCGAGTTTTCGGTGTTTGCAAATAGCATAATTGTCCTCACTGCTAGTTTGACAACTTAGTTATGATAGGTTTTATCACTGCTAGTTTGACAACTTAGTTATGATAGGTTTCCCCACTGTATAAAAAATGTGTATTATTGTAGTTATATAAATAAAATGGTTAGTAAATATTAGGGAAAATTTTAGGGGATAATATTCATTAGGTGCTAATTTTCAATGTTTTTTTCTAAAAAAATTGTTAATTTATATTTTCCTTAAAAATAATTAGCCTAAATTTTATACTATAAAATTATTTTACCTTACAAATCACTAAAATTGTATATAGAGATTATATAAATTATTAGAAATTTGAATGTTTTACAAAAATATCATCGAACATTTTACATATTTCTTGATTAGCTAAAGTGATCCGGATTTATGCAGGAATGCAACAAAATACAGAAATAACCATAAACATAGAAATACAACAGAAATAAGGCTTCATTTCATTAATATCAAATCACAAAAATATGCTTACAAACATGATGGAAATAAAATAGCTAGGATGTTGGTAGAGAATCTCTGAGAAGAGATGTGGCGGCTACAGACCTCTGAACTGTGTTACAATGGGGCTTGAGGGCCTATTTATTATGGAGAAACAATGGATAACTCTAAACGTCCAAAAACCTAACCCTAGGAGACGAAGCACCAAAACTATGGGCCCCGTTTGGGTAAATTGGTGTTTCAACTTCCCGGGGACGTAACTTCGGCATACTATCTCCGTTTGGGGCTTCAAAATGGCTCCGGAAGTTTAGGACCCGAAAAACTGCTAAAAATAGTAAGTTGTGAAAAAACTGAAAGAGACAATGGTGGGGCCCCAAGTGGAATAGGCGGGTGGCCACCAATATCCACCTCGATCATTCCTCCTCAGGGAAGCAATGGTCTCCATTGCTGAGTTCTGCGAGATGAGAGGAAATCGTTGAACCTATCCTCGGTGAACCACTTGCCTTGGTGTAGGAGTCGTCGCTTTTGACAACCCGACACGCTGGATTCCTTCTATCGGCAAGTGTTCTTGATTTGCATGTCCATGATATAGTCTGTGGTGGCCTATTCCATGCAGTCTAGGTTTAACTCTTTTGGTGTGAGTTCTTATGCAATGTCAGAGGTGTCCAATAGAGGTGGGAGTAGGGACGAAGGCGGTCTACATTGAATACTGGGTGCAGACCAAGGAATGGTGGAATACTAAGATCAAAGGCATTGTTCCCTACAGCCTTGGTGATGGTGTACAGCCCATATCGGAGCGGGCGAATCTTGTGGTGGGGTCTAGTGAGGTGCTCCTTCTGCAAATGTAGCCACACTTTTTTGCCCACCTGGAAGCTGTGTGGCACTCGATGTTGATCATGTCGTTGCTTGTACTTAGCATTGGCTCTGTCCAACATGTCATGAACCTGTTGGTGGATGTGCTGAATGCGCTCGATGAAGTTTTTTGCTTTGTCAGCTTCAGACTAGACATGAGCTGAATCAGCCTGAGTAGCTGTAAATGGCATGGCTACGTCAATGGGACATAGTGGTTGGAATCCCAAGCCCACCTGAAAGGGGCTGTGGCCGGTTGAGCTGTGGAGAGCCCGGTTATAACTGTGTTGTATATGGGGAAGGCTCTCATCCCATGTGCATGGATGCTTTCAATTGTCCATGCGCAGAATGTGTACAATCATCCTGTTGACGACCTCTGTCTGGCCATCAGTTTGGGGATGGAAAGCTATGGACTTGGTGAGCTTGGTGTCCAACATTGACCAGAGGCTGGACCAAAATGTGTTGAGGAACTTGTTGTCACGATCTGATATGATAGACTGTGGAATCCCAAAGTGCACCCACACTCGTTCAAAGAAGAGTTTAGCAGTGGCTTTTGCTATGATATTCTTCTTACAGGCTGCCATTATGGCCATCTTTTAGAATCTTTCGATGACCACGAAAACATAGTCGTTTCCATGCTTAGTAGAAGGAAGGCCTGACATGTAATCCATGGAGATGGATTCCCAAGGTCGACTAGGGGTAAGTAGCGAAGTATAGAGCCCTTGCTTATTGATGGTTGGTTTGGCAATGGTGCAAGCAGTGCAGGATCTGATGTACTTCCCGACATCCTGTCGAAGGTTCGGCCAATAGAAATACTTCTCTAGTACTGCCACTGTTTTCTCGACCCCAAAATTCCCAGCGACTTTACTGTAGTGCACTTCCCATATCATCTTGGCACGCTCGCTTGAAGGAACAAAAAGGTGTCCCAGGTGACATAATAGTGCATCTTGGAGGTGAAATTTTGGAATTTGCATACCCCCCAAGAGTGCCTTGTGTTAGGTCCCCATAGTTTGCAAGATTGGCAAGAACAAATGCTGCAGAGCCTACATCAAAACCACTTTGGAATCCTAGGATCTAGCCCTCCTGGATTCAGAGAGGGATCTCTCTATATAAGTGTTTTCAAAGATATATCTTTAAGGCTTATGATATGATATTAGGCTAGTTATGAAGTATAAGGGTTTTGTTTGTTTTTGGTTGGGTAGAATATCATCAAAATAAAGGAAGTCTTTTTGAAGGGTAAAGTTGTGAGCAGGTTGATAGAATGATTCAGCTGATAGGATAAGTAAGAAAAAGTATCAATCCATTGGGCTATGGAGTCATAAAAGGATTTAATTGCACAACAAGTTTCAAGAGTGGTCTATGGGGCAAGTCATCTATGTCAAAAGATCTCTTTAAGTTGATTTATGGTATGGAACATTAAAGTGTAGTGAAAGAAGCAAACATATAAGAAAAACAAAGGGCAACTTAAGATCAATTAAGGACTTTTAACCTAGCCTGCTTTCAGCATACTCTCAATGGAAAACATTAAAAAACAAAGAATAGCCTAAGATCAAGTAAGGATTTTTAAGCTAGCCTGCTTTCAGCATATTCTTAAAGGAAAAACATTCAAGATGAACATAAAAAGTAGCCTAAGATCAGGTAAGGACTTTTAACCTAGCCTGCTTTTGACATACTATCAAGGGAACTTTTCAAAGCAATTGTTGGAGAAGAAATTAGAGGATAGGGCTAACCATAGACTTCTCTAATTCAACTTTACTTAGCAAAATTTTCAAGAACATTCAAGGACAGAATCTCAAGTTTTACTCAGCAAGACATGGGCTCACCAACATTCCTTGACTGATTACACTCTATTGAATTATCCTCAAATACACAATTAGCAGAAAACACAAAGATAAAGATTTATCAGTGAGATTTAGGGTACTTGATAGTAAATCCTAACCCATATTTGCTGTTCTTTATCAGAGAAAGTGGACAGTATGGAAAACATGAGAAAAATGACAATTACAGTAAGAAAAACATCACCATTGACATAAACCAGGATCCCATGAATCAACTTGTGTATTTGATGTTCAAACCAGTTACAATCTTCAAGTCCAGTGGGTCTTTTACAACTTTAAAACTCTCTTCTCAGCCTATCTTTCTTCAATTACAAAACAGAGCTTCAACAGCCTCAAAAGCTATTTACATTCAATGAGTATTCAACCAACAACAATAATGAACTCCTCACGTGATATTTATAGGTGAATTTGAGGAGGTGGAGTGGAAAGAAGGGTTGTTTGTTTAATTAATACAGAGTAATTGCTGCTTGGTCTTTGGGAGGCCTAAGGGAGAAGATTTCAGATGTTTATCTCTGTTTTAATCAATTTTACATTAACTTTTATCTACTTCAGTCACTTTTGTTGACTTTGCAGGCTTTTGGTACGCTGGCAATTAATTTTGAGCTGCTTTTGACAAATATCTCTGACTGTGCATTCAATTTGTATTCTTTTGAGGAAAATGAACTTGTCGGTGGCATTTTGAGGATTAATTGCACCAATGATGTGGCATTTGGAGGCTCCCTTTGTTGATTTCTGTTGATCTGGCACTTCAAACTTCAATTAGGCCTTTGATTTGGCTTTTAGCCTTTATAATCATCTTCGGGCTTAAAATTGCGTCTTTAACCCTTAAACTGTGGATTAATCTTTGAATCTTCATACTTTGCTTTAATCCTTTAATCTTCAATCTTTATCTTCGTCGTTCTTTCTTCTTTGCTATGTACAGGTGGATTTTAGTGCGTTGGAGGGTTTAATTGTATAACTAGTGCTCATAAAGCACTGATCAAACCATGAAATGAAACCTGGCAGTCCCTTTCTTCGTGATTTGGCCTCTATTTGGACCACAATATCTTCACCTTATGGCTCCGTCCCTTTATGGAATGTAGGAGGACTTTCGGCCCTAAAACTGCCATAGAACCTGCAAAAAACCAACAAACACGTTATAAAACCCTGCGGGGTTGGAAAAACTGCATGCAGAGGCTAGTGGAGGGTAGAGGAGCAGGATATGCAGGTGGAAGAGGGAATTTCATGGCGGAGAGGTGAAAACCTACGAAACCAGGGTTTAAATTGGGGTTGGGCGCGAAAATATAGAATGGTGGTTTTGTGAAAACTGCTGGCGGCTTTCACGCGACATCTAGGCGGTAAGAAGTTTATGTTTGATCGAATGCGATTCAATCAAAAGGTGATGCGTGGCTTCCAAGAAACTATCGGTTTTGCGTGAATTTTGGTGTTTAAACCCTGACAGCAAAAGTTGCGTGAAATAGAATGTAGGCCATTGGATCTGGGGGTGCAGATCCAACGGTGAGGGGGAAGCGCGATGAGGAAAGGTGTATGGGCGAGGGTTTTAGTGGGAGCCAGGTGTCAAGCTGAGATTAAGAGATGGGTTCGTAGTGGGGGGTGGGACCGATAGGTGACATCACCTATTTTGTTTGGTAGCGCAAGTGTTATGAGCAGGGCTTTGAATGGCTTGGGTGAATGCTAGCCGTCGGATGAGATGAATCGACGATGGGGTTGGATGGATACATGAGAAGGGATGATCGGGAGCATGGAGGGTGAAGGGGAAAATATGGTGGCCGTCGATCTTTATAGATCTACAGTGGAAATCGCTTGATGAAGTGGTAAGGCGAGGAAAAATGAACAAAGGAACAAAGGAGAAGGGGGGGATGAATTAGCACCGTTAGATCATATAGATCTATGGCTAGGATTAACACGAGGTTTAACAAAGGTATCGGGGAAAATATAAAGGAAAAGGCATTTTATAAGGGGAGCGAAGGTAAAAAGGTAAGGGAAGGGGGCTTAGGGATAAGGTAGAAGTTCGATTTTGTGGAGAAAAAGGGACTGGGGGCGGAGGAAAAGGGGCTAGAGGGCTAGCACCTGGTCGCGGGTGCAAGTCACATGAAGAAAAAGGAGCGGAAGTTTTAATCCCTCTGGGGCTTAAAGCCTTTTTTTAAAAGGGTGTATTTTTAGGCCAAGAGAGGGGTTTTTTAGTGTTTTTTGAGGTTCTGATAGGAAAAATAGGGTAGTTTAAACCATTAAAAAAGGATTTTTTATAGGTTTAAAAGGGATTTTTGAAGGTTTTTTAGGATAATGAAGGGTAAATGAGAAGGAGAAAAGGGGATTTTTCAGAGGAAATGAATGATAATAAAATGGAAAATGAGTGAAATAGGCTTAGAAAATGATGGAAAATGGCCTGAAAAATAGTTTCTTTGGATATCAACATGGTTTCTTGGTGGATTTTTTGAATGAAACAACAGTGAAGATTACTTTTTGAGTTTAGACAGCATCAGAAGGCTTCAAGAATGAGAAATTTTCTGTGAAAATGATCTCTTGAAGGCTGAAGTCCTATTTTAGCCATCCTTTGCTATGACAAAAATTTACTGATGGCTAACACCTTGTATGTGTAGTTGAATTCTAGATCGCTCTTGTAGAGAAGTAGCCAATCAAAAGTCTCATTCCCACAAGAGTTGAGAACGGTGGTTATGGCCACGATCGGTGGTCAGCTGAGGCAGTCTGCAACATTATTGATGCTACCCTTCTTATACTTGATGTTCAAATGAAATTGTTGCAGATATGTGGACCACTTCTGATGGCGATCGTTCTGCAACTTCCCTTGTGTCTGTATGAACTGTAGGGGTTGGTGGTCTACATGGATGATTGTCGCCTTCCCCAAAATGTAATGCTTCCATTGTCGACAAGCCTGCACAATGGAATACAATTCTTTGTCATAAGTGGGATACTTTCGAACTTTATCAGACAATGTCTCACTGTGATATGCCACTGGATGCCCTTGTTGAGTAAGAACTGCCCCAATAGCATAATCAGAGGCATTTTTCTCGATCTCAAATGGTTTTTGCCAGTCTGGTAATGTGAGCACTGGGGCAGAACAGAGGCGATGTTTCAATTCTATGAACGCCTTCTGTTGAGATTTTGACCAACAGAAATTTTCTTTCGCTCCTCCCTTGGTGACTTGACTCAAGGGCCAAGTGATATGAGAAAATCCCAACACGAACTTGCAATAGAAATTAGCAAGACCTAGAAATCTACGAAGCTCTGTTAGGGTGGTTGGGGCTGGTCAATCCCGAATGACTTTGATCTTGGCTGGATCCACATGCACCCCCCTTTCATCAATAATGTATCCCAGATATTGAACCTGGGTCATGCCAAAAGTGCACTTCTCCAAATTGGCACACAACTTGTGTTACTGCAATGTTTGGAGGACTTCTTGGATGTGGTGGAGGTGCTCTTCCCAAGTCTGGTTGAAGATCAGAATGTCATCCAAGTATACCACTACAAATGAGTTGGTGAATGGATGCAAGATGTCATCCATCAACCTCATGAAGGTTGCGGAAGCATTTGTCAATCCGAAAGGCATGATGAGCCATTCTAAAAGGCCCTCCTTGGCTTTGAAGGAAGTCTTCCACACATCAGAGGGTTTGATTGGTACCTGGTGATACCCAGACTTCAAGTCGATCTTGCTGAAATATTTTTCCCCTTTGAGTTGGTCCAGAAGGTCAGCAATCTGTGGGATCGAGTACCTATTCCAGACAGTGACCTTGTTCAGCGCCCGATAATCAATCCAGAGTCTCCAAGTCCCATCCTTCTTCTGTACCAACACGATCGGGCTCCCACAGGGCGATGAAATTGGTTGGATGTGACCTTTCTGTAGCAACTCCTGAATTTGCCTCTTGATTTCATCATTCTCCAGAACAGAGCGCCTATAGATCAGTCTATTGGGTAGCGGCGCACCTGGGGTCAGGTCAATGGGGTGCCTGACCTAACAGTGTAGAGGCACCCCTATGGGTGAGGTGAAGATGTCCCTGTACTCCTCCACAACCTTGTCCATTTGTTGTTGTCATGTAGCGGATCATCAGGAAAACAAATTTCCTGGTTTGGGAAATGAGCTTACTGCATTGTTTTGCAGTAACCAAAGAGATAGTGGGAGGTGGTGGTACCTCTGGTATCCTGTACAATTTATTTCCCAAAGTAACAATAACAACGCGAGGTCGGGACTCATACACAGCATGTTGCTTCCACAAGTATGGTTGGCCTAATAATACATCAGAAACATCAATAGGAGCAATGTCACACAATACCTCATCCATGAAGGGCTTGATGCTATAGGGAAGGCGACACTCCTGGCTGATGTAGAGATCCCGTCCTTGGTGAAGCCACCCGATGGTGTATGGTTGTGGGTGTGCTGTGGTCGGCAAGCCCAACCGCTTCACAACATCTGCAGAAATGAGGTTCTTTTGGCTCCCATTGTCTATAATGAACTGGAGCGGGGAACCCTTTACCCACATCTGGGAGTGGAAGAGACGCTCTGCCTCCTCTGGATCTTCTGGTTCCTCCTTCTGGATCTTCATAGTGGCAATAGTGGTGTTGGGCTCCGCATCAATAATCTACTTCCCTTTGTCATTCACCTTGTTAGGTTCCGATTCAAAGTAGGAGCATGCATCTGATTCAGAAGCCCTCGTCTCGGCCACTAACGACTGCTTGGCCCGACACTCACTTGTGTTGTGAGTGGAGCTCTTATGGAACTCACACCACTTTCCCTTGTCCTTCTTTGGCTTCGTGGTGATGTTCTTTGCTTATGTCTTTGGCAGGTTGTCTTGGGCCGCCATGCCTTGGCTTTGTCCTTTGTCCTGCAGTTTGGGGGCACCTTTCCCTTGCTTTTGATTCGCAGATCCAAAGTCTCGCTTCTTCTGTTTGAATTTATGCTCAATCTTGGCAGCATACGGGTATGTCGTACCAAGCGAGGATATGTTGAGGAACTCCATTTCATCCTAAATGTATCTGTGCAGACAACCACGATACTTTAGCACCAAATGTTTCTATGAATCTTTGATACCCAACTTTGTGCACAGGGTATGGAATATATTCGTTAGCTCATGCACATCTTGATCCCTTTGTTGCCACATCGTGGTCCATTGTATGTACTTGTCCTCATAGTTCCCCATGGGATAGTATTGTTCCTTGATGGCATCTCAGAAAGAATTCCAAGTGGGTATGGCTGAGAACAGAGAGGGTTATGTCTCGTCCTTTTTCTCATAGTAGGTTTCCCACCAGTCCTTGACATGGGGGGTAGCTTTGAGGAGTGCAAAAATAATCTTCTCCCGGTCGGAAAAGTCATGAACCGAGAAATATCCTTCTAATAGATTCAACGATCTATCTACAGCATCTGCATCTATTTGAACCTCAAATATGGGAATTTCAAAGTTTGATTGTACCTTAAAGGGAGTCGCGCCTCCAGAGTGGCTGCTGGATGCAGATGCGCCGCCGGTGGGCAGTCGTTGAAGGATCTAGGCAAAGTTATCCATCATCACGTTCCTTTGTTTTTCGAGGGCCTCCTCGAGCAATTTTTTGATAGGATCTCTTGCTCCCTCATATTTCTTTTCGTCCCCCATGGGCATTCATCGGGGTTTGCAAGGTTGTTCTTGCAAAGGTTCCACCAGATCGAGCCCTAACTCCTTATACCCCGACCTCGTTGGGGACATGCAAAGAAGGATTGAGAAAAAGCAGACCGCTCTGATACCACTGATCCGGATTTATGCAGGAACGCAACAGAATACAGAAATAACCATAAACATAGAAATACAACGGAAATAAGGCTTCATTTCATTAATATCAAATCACATAAATATGCTTACAAACATGATGGAAATAAAATAGCTAGGGTGCTGGTAGCAAATCTCAGAGAAGAGATGTGGTGGCTACAGACCTCTGAACTGTGTTACAATGGGGCTCGAGGGCCTATTTATTATGGAGAAACAATGGAGAACTATAAACGTCCAAAAACCTAAACCTAGGAGATGAAGCACCAAAACTATGGGCCCCGTTTGGGTAAATTGGTGTTTCAACTTCCTGGGGACGTAACTTCGACATACTATCTCTATTTGGGGCTTCAAAACGGCTCCGGAAGTTCAGGACCCGAAAAACTGCTAAAAATAGTAAGTTGTGAAAAAACTGAAAGAGACAATGGTGGGGCCCCAAGTGGAATAGGCGGGTGGCCACCATTATCCACCTGGATCATAAAGTTTCTAAACTTTAAGATAAATTTTCATCTTTGAATTCAAGCTTTTGTGATCCATATTGTTTTGAGAAATATTTTAAATGAAATCACATTGACACATAACCACCCAATGTGGTTCATCATCAAGACTAAGTATGATCCAACAATGCAATTAAATAATGTGAAAAAATTCTAATATAAAATAATTTATCATTAATTATGTCGAAGGCGTTTTATTATGAGGTTTTAATAGTGGACATTGTAGAGATTCGTCGTCTTCGACATAATCTCTGACAGGTGTCTAGCTAATGCGCTTTAAATTTATTAGTTGCTTTAAGTTTGAATTGGCATACTATTTAGTCAAACCGAAGCGGCAAAGACTGGAAACTCACGGATCTGTTGGTGTGATGAGCGACCTGATTCTGGTGCGAGGAGTGATCAGATCTGCTGGTGTTAGATCACGAAATATGGTATGGTGAAACAAACAATATCGGTCGTTCTTCCCTACTGAAACTAAAGGATATGAGGTTAGCGTGTTGTTGGGCGGTATTGATTATGTTGGACTAAGTTCCTTGGCGCGAACCATCGAAACTAGCACCTGTACCACACTAGGGAACCAGCAGAATCCATGCTCCCGTCTGGTGCCTCCAAAGCGGACGTGCGCTTCGATTATCCCAACTTATTTTTAACCATAATAAATCTCTTTCAGCGACAACAGGTTCACCTGATACCTGCTAAACCAGCAACAAAAACCATACCAGCTCACCAAACAACAGTATGTTGATCATTATAGGATGTTTCCCTATGAATGCGTGCATCGTGGCAGAACTTCATGAAGTGTGGACGAGAAATAACGAGTGTAGAGTGGTGATGCGGGATGTGCTCGAAGAACAATTGGTGGATTATGATTCCTGAAGCCGTCAGTGTAGTTCGGCGTAGAGCATGAAGCTTTCGAGGCCGATATTGCAGAAGGTTGAGAAATTGGTGGAATGTGTTATGTGGTGCCTCTACGCAGATGGTTGCTGCGTAGCTAAGATCACGAGATCTGCAGGATCCGAGAGGATTGCTTCTGAGAGAATTCGACTATGATTGTCAACCAAATCTTGTTGTAGAATTGTTAGTCGTGGATGTAGAATATTTTTTGGACAACGCCAGAGTTCGTCCAATGTGTGGATGACGTGGAAATATTGTGAGCAGTCGTGGATTTTTATGGTGGGGTCCGACATCATTGACAGGGCTTTCATCATTTAGCCATGGTTAAGCGTTGAAGCTAGGAATGTGAGCCAAAACGGTATTGTTAACCACAAGTTGTGTTTCTTCCTTGCGCAACCACACCATGAAGAAGTTTGAGGGCGTTGTTTCGAGTGAAAGAGTTAATGGGTTGGTTGCATTATAATACGCTCTTCATTATCTTTGTATTTATAACCAGTCGATATAAATTTGGTTTTTTGGAATCTAGGCTTCTGTGATCCATTAGCTGAGCATGCAGAAAAGACTAACCATCATATTTGCATAGAAGATGCTAAGGTCATTGCTAGAATCGACCATTTCCATCATCGTAAGTTGAGAGAGGCTATTGAAATTGAAAAACGACCCGTTAATCTCAATAGAGACGACGGTTGGAATATCAACAGGTGCTGGATTCCTGCTTTATATTCTTGATTTATTTATTTATGTATTTATTTATTTATTTATTTTTATTTTTATTTATTTCTTTAATTAATTAATTATATTTATTTATTTATTTATACTTTATTTTTTTATTTATTTTTATTAAAAAAATTTTAACTTATTTATTTATGTTTATATTTATATTTATTTATTTAATTAATTAATTTTATTTATTTATTTTTTATACTTTATTTATTTAAAATAATAATAATAATAATAATAATAATAATAAAAAAAAAAAAAATTCTATTTTTATTAATTTGTATTTTATTTTTGTTTTTATTTATTTATTTATTTATTTATTTCATTTATGATTTATTATTTATTATTTATTTATTTATATTTATTTATATTTATTTATATTTATATTTTATTTTATTTTATTTTGTATTTTTATTTATTTATTTATTTATTTATTGTTCTCTATATTTGGTTTGACTCTTTGTTTGACTATTGAATTGATACGTTGTTAAATTACATGGATAAGAATTAAATGTATTTATTAATTATTAATAATAATTGATTATTATATAAAAAAATTTACATATATGCACCAAGATTGGTTAAATTATTTACCATTATATTATTGAATTAGTCAATTAGATGTTTAAATATATTAAAGGTTGTAAAAATTTATTAAAATAATAATAATAAATAAAGAAATAGAAATTAATTAATCAATTAAATAAATAAATAATGGAATATTTACTTTTTCTTAGTCAAACTAGCCGTTATCCTAACCGCTAGTTGAGCCATTTCTACATCTATTTATACTTAATGTCTGGATCTGATCTCTCATAGTCCTGATGATGAACCACACTGGTTGGTTCGAAACGCGTCGACCACGTTCTTTTACATGTGATTTTTACCGAAAGAATTTCTACTAAAATAAATTTGGTTGTTTGTTTTAAAGCACGATTGTTTGTACACGCTTAGGTAAATGATATTTTTATGGTGAAAGTATTTTGGAATTAAAATCAATATACATATTGAGATTGGCCACCTCAATATGAAGTTATTTAATAGGCACCCTTTCATATTTAATAAGCACCCATGCTGACATTCTCGCTATAGCGAGTTTCACTTGTTACTTAACGTTTTCTCATAATTGTGACATAATTGCTTAAGATTTTGCTCATAATGATGCAGGTGATTAGGGCAGTGTCCAAATCAATCTCTTAAAATCGAAAAATTGAAATATAGACTCAAATCAACGAGGTCTGTAAACTTGTTAAATGTTGTGAAAGTAGTCTCCAAGGGAAAATGAGACGATGACTTGGGAATACCTTTCATGATTGTAGGTCCCTGCAACCAGAGCTCCCATTTGTGGTTGAGAGACATAGCTTTGTCAGTAGTTGTGTTCACCACTTTAGCTTCCACCTGAGCCATAAGCAATTTCATTGTTCCATATAGAAGATATAAAGAAACTCAAATATTGATTGGCTTTCATTTTCCATATATTTCACTTTATTATTGCTTTCCACACTCCACTCTTATCGTTCCTTCGGCGTTCCTTCACACCTCTCGGTGCAAATGCTAGTAATATTTATGAATAAGAACCAATTAATGGAACGTTAAAGAAAATAAAAATTAAGAAAAAATATTAGAAAGAAAATAAAAATAAAGAATAAGACGAGGCTAAAAACAAACTAAATAACAAATCAGGAAATACTAAAAAATAAATTTATTACTAAATGGGAAAAATAAAAATAAAAATAACGAAAAAGGATTAGGAACCAAAATTTTTAATAAAAAAAAAAGAATATATATATATATATATATATATGCAAGCAATAAATTAATTATCATATATAAGAGTAAAAGGAATAAAGTAAATATTAAAAGATAAAATAATAACTATCAAAAACAAAAAATTAAAAGTCAATAAAGAACACAACTTAAGATAAAAAAAGAAATTAGAACAAAATAATTATGTATTAAAAATTAGGGAAAAGAGTAAAAGAATTATAAGAATGTATTATTTTGTTACACCTAAGATTTTTGTGATCCATAAATTTAGATAAATATTTTTCGGATTAATCACATTATATTGAATTGGTCGACGTTTCGAACCATCTAATGTGGTTCATCCTCAAGGCAAGGTGAAAAAATCTTAATCTAAACTCAGAATAAATAGTAAGGATGGATCAAAACCCAAATATAGCCGTTAAAAACTAGTTTGGATCTTGATTAAATGGTGATGAGGCGGGCTGTTATAGCACTCATCACATGTTCAATTCCTTTCCCCGATCGGGGTGATGTATCTGGACATGTTGATGAAGATGGAGTAAAAAAAAAAAAGGAGAAAAAAAAAGAGCAGAATGAAAGGTACTACGAAGCTTACCAAAAAAAAAAACTAGTTGTTATTTAGTTGGTTGATTAATAAGTTAGTTAGTTGGTTCATTAATAATTTAGTTAACTAGTTTTTAACGGCTATAGGGGTTTTGATGCATCCTTACGATTTATTCTGAGTTTAGATTAAGATTTTTTCACCTTGTCCTGAGGATGAACCACATTAGATGGTTCAAAAGGTCGACCAATTCAGTATAATGTGATTAATATGAAAGGTTTTTATCTAAAAAAAAGAATGTATTAGTAAATTTTATATATTAAAGAAATAAATATAATTAGTTTAGTTCCATCTTAATTCTAGAGAGATCAAATATCTTTTCACTTTAAAAGAATTTTGCATCTCAACAGATTTGATTCCTTTGGGTGTTTGGTAGATTCTATGCTAGTTTAATTTCCACCTTTAAATAGGTTATACAATACGATGATTTTTTTTTGTACCAAGTAAAAATGTTTACAAGACAGGACATTACAGTATCTCTTCCATACAGGACTAGAAAGCGCCTCTCAGCGTAAATATATATATATTAGCAATAAGAACAGAAAACGAAAAGGAAAAACAAATAGAACATTGTATCTTTATTATATAGCTAGCACGAATAATATAAAGAAAATTAATTGAGAATGATAAGAGCAAAAAATAAACGAGAAAAAGAAAACAGAAAATAACCAAAAAGCAGGGAACAAATCAAAGACACGAAGGGAGGGAAACAAAATCTAAGAAGAAGGGGCAGGGATCCAACAATTGTTAATTTTCCATCCATCGTCTCTATTTAGAGTACTATACCTTCTCTCAATTTCGATGGCCTCCCTGAAATTCCAGTGATGAAATTGATCAATCATTGCAATGACTTGGGACTCTTCTATACATATGTGGTGTTTTGTCTTCTCGGCATGTGTAGCCAAAGTTGAGGACCGAGTCCTATAATTTTTGATGTCGGTTGCATGCTCTTGAATCCTTTGATTTATGGAGCGACCAGTTTCTCCAATGTAGGTTTTCCCACACGAACATGGGATCGCATAAAACACCTTTCATGTTTGTAGGGTCCATTGGGTCCTTGACGAATCTTAGGGAGCTATGAATGGTATTCAAGGGTCTAAAAGTAGAAGAGACCCATGCTTCTTAAGAATATGAGCATTGGTCACTGGATCCTTGGGTTGTTTCTTTATCTTGGGACCTTTCCTCGCCTTTAAGAAAGCTTTAAGACCCTAGTGATTATTGTAGCTATTATTCTTAAACACTTTAAGGACTTGGGGTTTTTTCATTATCCAGGTGACTTTCATTAAACACCCTTAAAGCACAAGTAGTCAATCTGTTGAGGATGCCTAGTTTCTGAGCAGGGTAATGATGGGAACTAATATGAAGATATTCTTCTGTGTGAGTCTTCTTATGAAAGACCTGGTGAGAGAAAGAACCAACATATTTATTAGAAATAAGAACATCAAAAAAGGTAGGCTACCATTGACTTTAGGCTCCATTGTAAACTTGATGTGGAGTTAGATTGATTGTTAAGATGTTGTAAAAACAAATCTAACTTTCCGAGTCCACGAGGCTAGATGATGAAGGTATCATCTAGAAACCTCTTCCAAAGTTTAGTTCTAAATTGAGTAGAAGCCAACACCTTGGATTCAAATTCCTCCAAGGGTTTTTAATCTCTCTAAGTTTAGTTTTTATCCTCCAGTATATGATGTTTTAGAAAAAGGATTAAACTTTTCCCTTGTCCCAAGAAAATTTTTTGGTGGAGGAAATTATTTGTGACATTGGATATGGTATTAGGGGCTTACCGAATATCATTAAAGATGTCATTAGACAAGATTGTGTGGTTATTCTTAGAAGGACCAAACCACCTAAGAGCAACGTCAACAAAC
Source organism: Pinus albicaulis (assembly GCA_034641835.2). Classification (NCBI taxonomy): domain Eukaryota; kingdom Viridiplantae; phylum Streptophyta; class Pinopsida; order Pinales; family Pinaceae; genus Pinus; species Pinus albicaulis. Next base: position 1,450,389,999 of record CM076584.1, read on the forward strand.
CAAAGTTTAAAGCTCTTAAGGCCTTAAATAATAATGAAGACAATGTTATTTTCAAAGTTGACAAGGGTGGGGCGGTTGTTATTTTAGAGAAAGAAAAATACTGTAGAAAAATGTTGGATCACCTTTGCAACAACGATAGATACAAAAAACTAAGTAATAGCCCCCTAAAAAAAGTCTCAAAAGTTGTGGCTTTAGCTATAAAATATAATAACACCATAAACTCCATAAGCCATAAGCTTATTGAGGGAAACCCTATTATTCCAAGAATCTATAGGCTTCCCAAGATCCATAATGAGGGGTCCCCCCTTAGATCCACTGTCAATTCAATATGAGGGCCTACATATCTCCTAACAAAGTATTTAGCTCAGAAACGTAAACCCCTTGTTGGCCTTACGAAATTGTTTTTCAAGGACTCTTTCTCTTTTTTCAATGAGTTAAAGGGTATTGTTAACACTCGAAAATCGTACAGCAGAAGACGACTTTAATTAATGTTAAGCAAAAGGATTTACAGGGCTAGAAGACATTACAAAATCTGGAAAGTATTTAATTATCTTTAAGGTCTGAGGAAAATCAAATTTGAACAAGTCATAAATGCTTTTGTGTGCAAAATCCTTCGATAAGCATGCATTTGTGCGCAAAATCCTTTGATAAGCGTGCAATTTCTACGCTTTTTGACCCGAAATGTGCACAATCCTTGGAGTGGCGAAATGTCACTTTCCGGGAGCACACAAAGCATAGGACAGTGATTTCACACACTTGAAGCTGCCTAAGGACAACCACCAACGCCTCCTTAAACATCAAGTGAGCACACAATGGAATATTTGGAGCACACAAAGGAATCATACCCCTCTCTTGGCTCACCAACACAATGTAACAAGAGAGGGAAGGAGGATTTGAAATCTCCTATATAAGGCCACCATGAGATGAAGAACTTGTGAACACATTGTTATGCTGGCCAAAATTTCCCAAGAAATACTAGCAGAGTGTGAGCCAGAGCTGAAGATAGAGGGGACTCAATTATTGGCCATCCAACATGTTCAGTCCAACACAATAGAGAGAGAGGGAGACTGCACCGAGGCAAGCTTGGGATAAAAACATCCTTGCATCAGGACCTAGAACCCATGATCTAGAGGCCCTTTGGCAAGAGGGTAAAGTTTCACCCTTGTTACTATCAGCGCTCAATAAGAGGGGCCTAGAGCCACCGTTCGTATTATTGTTGTCAATTGACTCTTTTCAGAGGTCATGTTTATTTGTTTTAGTTTTTAGTTTATATATGCATTCTATTTCTCTATCTAGTATGCTTATGATTCTAGCTTGTTCCACTAACTTGCTTGACTCCAATTCTTTTATTTCCTGTTACCAATAACTTAAGTGGGTAGACCACACCCCTTAAGGTGTGATTTCGTACATACGTGCACCAAACACACTACAACAGGATTGGCGACTCCACTAACGTTTATTACCAAGTTTATGTGGTTCTGCCCTTTTTTTCAGAGACCTTTGTCTATGTTGTGGAGTGGAGATGAATTTCCCCTGATTTCTCTTGCAGTCCCTAGTTCATCCCAAGTTACAGATTGAAGCAGAACAACTCCAAAAAAAAATTCTTGCAGGAATTTGCGCGCATTTTCTCCCCACAGACGCATAGGGCGTGCATTCAGAGCCGACTCCCGCGCAGGCAGCGTGCCTGTTTCAGCGTTTTGCGCGCAAAATACAGAATGAGAAATTTCTCTCTTATTTCTGTCTTTTTCTGCTTGTAAGGTGCTTGGTAGCCCCTAATACACCTGCCAACACTAGTTGTGGTACCCTGAAACTTGTTAAAGCTCACTCTTAGCTGCTTTTTTTAGGCTTAGTGTCAGTTTTACTTCAAGTTGATTTTTGCAAAGTTCATACATAGTTTAAGTAGGGGGGAAAAATAACTTGCATTCCAAAAAAAAATTATGTTTTGCAAATTTTGGTACTTACACACCTAGATAACTAGCCAAAGTAAGTGGCCCAAGACCATGCATGCATAGCTAGTTTTCTTTTTTCTAATGTAAAAGTTTTAGTTTAGTTCAATTTTTGCACTAGGAATTTCAGGACTAGGATTGAATTGTTTATAAAAGAGCAAGTAACCTCTGCTACCTTTGCACCCTTCGGTGATCCTAGGTAAGCATATGAACACTCCCTATTCACAATTTGCCATCTCCTATAGTTGATCACATAGATTAACTAGGAAAAATAGAAAGCGGCCCACTATATGCACATGTTTTTTGTTTGGGCCAGGAACAATACAACATAGTTTAAATAGGGGATTTTGTAAAGGATCATCGAATATCCACACATTCAAACTATGTGTTTGTCCACTTTGTGCTCACACACACTCACCCACTAAGCAAAGAAGAGACACCTAAAACTAACTTAACCAAACTCACAAAATTCTCCCCACAGGGGCCACAAAATAATTTATAGCTTAAGTTAGGATTAAGGGGACAGGCATCCAATAAGCCGCCTTGATCATACTTCATCTTGAAACATATAATTTTTCTATTTAGGGAGCTTCAAATCCACCTATCAGCCCATGGCAAAGAAAACCCGAGCGCGACAGAGACCCGTTTCAGAGGTGGTTAGGGTTAGGCGCAGTGTGTGTGGTATCAGTTGGGGCTACCTGACCCGACTGATACTCAGTACTGTTAGCTGACTACCAAGAAGCCCAAAACTCGAACACTCATGTGGGGCAGTGGTTCTTAGTGGCCAAAAAATAAGGCATCCTTTCCCTATAGGTGACGATGTAGGCAAGCGCCAGACCCTCTACCCTTACCTTGGTGGATTCTCTTCGACTAACTAGGGGCGTCGCCAACTCTTACGGGATGTTGTGCCAGCACTCGCAATAAATCTTCTCAAGGCCCAATTACATTTTAGTTTGTGAGGACGAATAAGTTTTCTAGGATTTTGAGTATCATACACAAACAAACAAAAACCACTTTTTTTATTGCTTGATCACATAGCTTAATTTAAAGGGAATTTTTATTTTATTTTCACTTTGTTTTATGTATGTGACCATAATTTTGCTTTGATCATAGACTCTATCCTCTCAAATTTTTCCAAAAACCAAACCTAGTCGACACTAGAATGGACCCAATGGGACCTCGTCGATCTAGGCGTCTTTTGGACCTCCCCCCATTACTGGGAGGGGTTCCAGGTCTTTTTCCATTCAAGCGTCAAAGACAGAACGCTGCCACCATTATTGGTTCGTCCTTTATTGGGGCAACCGTAGTTGGGAACCCTAGTCGGTCTCCCAATGCCACACCACACACCACTCCTCCCACGACCCCTAGGGGGCATAGGAGTGCGTCCCATCCAGGAAGCCATTCGAATACATAGCAGGGTGTGTCACAGACCAACCCTCTTCCTAACTAGAACTTTGTGTTTTCGCACATTGCAATGGCGTCAACCTCCCAGTCACATTTCTTAGCTTCGTTGAATCTACCCAATTTAACGAAGCTAACGAATGACCCCATCGCACACAATCCTACATGGCCTCCCATGCCCACGAATCTCCCTTCAGAGATTCCAAAATTCGAAGGCAAGCAAGCGGAAGACCCAGGTAATCATGTCATGACCTTTCACATGTGGTGCTCATCGAATAATATCATTGACAACACTATTCGATTGAGATTATTTCAACGCACTCTTATAGGAGTAGCTACGAAGTGGTATGTGAAGAAACCCTTTGCTTCACACAGAACCTTTAGGGCCCTCGCTACCGTGTTCCCAACATATTTTCAGTTACCCATTCACCATGATTCTGGAATGGAATTACTAACACATTTTAGACAAACCCCCGTCGTCCATATCTCGGACCATCTCCACGAATGGAGGCGACGTCGTAGTTTATGTAAAGCTAAACTTGACGATCGATTTCTCTTAGATTTGTTCCTGAAAAATCTTACAGAAGAGATTTCAAAGGATGTGGCGCAGCAAAGGCCCACATTTGAAGAGGACGCCATCAGCAAAGCTCAATAGCTTGAGTTGATTTATACACAATCAGGATACATTTACAACATCCTGCCTAACGCCTCGCGCCTGCAAACTTATCAAGAATAGCTAGGCGCGTCGAACTCTGCAGACGGGCTAATTGGGTCATTGACCCAAGGTTACCTAGGTAGCAGTAGTCAAAACCCTGGTTACACATATAGTTCTACCCAGAACATATCTCAACCCAGTGTTCAAAGTCATCATATGCCTCAGCAAAATTTGACCAATAGGGTGCACGCGTATCACCAGGGAGGACCCTATCCTCCGGCTCAAGGAACCTAGTACGTAGAGAGAAACACTGACGAAAGAGCTCCATTCCAATAGCTAGGTGCAAACCAGGGACCGTGTTATGCTCATTCCCCAACACACGACCCACCTATGCAGACCGGTGCACAGGTGAACTTTGTGCAGCCATCCCAAAACCAACAAGACCAATATAATCAGGAGAACTACCCTCCTAACATGGTGAAGAAAAAATCAAAAAACAAGCCAAAAGGGAATCCTAGATAGGGGGGCAACAACCAGCAACGCCCACTGCTATCCCAGGTTGGAGGCAACTCCAATCGGAATCAGAACCAGGAGCCAAGTAATGCCCAACGGAAAATTAGAAGGCCACCTCTTTGAAAAAACCATTCTTGTTCGATATGTGGTGAGTACGGCCACTATACTCACCCTTGTCCCGATCTCCTTGAGCTGAAGAAGCTACAAAGTAACCGAGGACAAGGAGGATCTTCCTAGCAACTAGCTGTGATGAAAGAACCTTTCCCCCACCAAGGGATGGTCAACACCCAATAGTTAAATACAGACGACTCCGGGAAAAGAAGCCATGAAATCTACATGACTGACGAAGAGATGTTTTTCCAAACAAGGAATCGCAATTACGACACCCCACCAGACACCAATATGTCAGGGGCAAGTACCCGTGCATCGACTGCACCTTTACCATTTCAAAGATGTCTACAGAACCATTGCTAAAGATGGAAAAGGGACCTAATAGGCGAGTAGGAAACTACTCCAAAGCGGCCCATAATTATAGCGTCGTGGACGATTTAGCACAATCTCCCATTGCTATGTCAGCTCTCGAAGTATTGCAGTCATACCCAAAACAACGGAAAGCCCTACTTTCTACCTTAGGCGCCATCGACCCTGCTGATACATGCCTAATGGTTGTTGACTTAGACAAAGCCACCCCTTGGCTTCCTTCCACAGTCACCTTCCAGATACCAGTGTCGGTGCAGAATATCACTATTCACCGATGTGTCATAGACGAGGGTGCATCCACATGCATCATGTCTAAAAATGTTTGGCAGAAGTTAGGGTCTCTCAAACTAAAACCCTCAGTCATCACGCTTAGAGAATACGACGGTCGTCCTTTGACCTCTATCGTCCTCTACCAAAACATCCCAGTCTGCTTAGCCGGAAAGATGGTCCACATAGACATTGAAGTCTTGGACGCTCACCTGGACTACAATATACTCCTTGGGCGGAGTTATATGTATGCCATGTTTGCTATAACTTCCTTTCTCTTCCGCATCATGATGTTCCCCCACGAGGACCGCATCATTACTGTAGACCAATTAACGCATAGTGAGAAGCGACCCTTAACAAACACTGATGTAATTATACCCTATGTAGATACATCCTCGGATGCTCTCTCACGGTACCGAGAATATGGCCCCGACCAATTCAAACCGTCGTCCATTATAGGGTCATTCCTAAGAGATCCTGCCATAATCCCTGAGCCATTGCCCGATGTCACAGGGGCTCCGGTGTGCATGATGTCCACATCAAGCGCCGAAGCTAGTTAGGACATAGACACAAGCAGTAATGGCACCGAGTCATCAGCCACGACAACCTCTTTAGCCTACGCCGCATCCCCTTTCCTCTACCCCCCAGCTGGTTTCGTCTCCCAGCGGGTTTTGGAAACACTGGTATTACCAAACATATCGTTGGAAATCCCAGTTTGGTACCTCATTCCCCCAGCAGGAACATGAGCCACCCATGTTACTGCCATAGGATTGAAGCCCCTCAGTCCCGAGGAGGCCCCACTCATCCAAGAAACGGTTGAAACGACCCCTGCAAAGGAAATTCCCATTGCAAAACTGGTGATCACAGCTAAGAAAACCAAGAAGAGAGGAAAGAAGATGGTGACCCCCACCATACAATGAGAACCACCAGTCTGCGCCATATGCGACATAATAGGTCACCCTACCCATATCTGTCCGGAGCTGGATGAATTAAAACCAGTCCTTGGATCTAAGACAGACATTGTGATGCCGCGTTCCCGTAAAAAGGAACCTACAACCAAAGGTAAAGGCAAAGCATTGCGTACCAATCACGCATGTTCTCTCTGCAACAATTATGGGCACTATACCCACCATTTCCCAGAGATCTCGCAACATAGGGACGCCTTGCACGCCATTGAGTGGTCCTATCAAGAGGATCCCTCCACTTGGGCATCCGGAAATGAACCTCGTACCATCCGGTACCTATAGGAGGAACAAAGGTCACCAGAAAGACAACCATTTGTCCCTCCTCCCCCCAAGCCACTATACACCAACCAGGAACAGGGGAACCTGGTCACCTCATCCTCTTGCGTTATCAGGTGCATCAATTACTGCAGACGGCTTAATCAAGTCTTTGACCCAAGGTCACCTAGGCAGCAGTAACCTATATTCGGGGAGTGACCATGCGCGTTGATCCTGTAGACAGCTTGGTCTTTGACCCAAGATCTCCTAGGCAGCAGTAACACCCATGGTACTCAGGGAGTTACCAGGTAGGTAGATTCTGTAGATGGCTTGATCGAGTCTTTGACCCAATGTCACCTAGGCAGCAGTAGTACCATGCACATCGATTCTACAGACGATTTGATCGGGTATTTTTCCCAAGATCACCTAGGTAGCAGTAGCACCATGCACGTCGATTATGCAGACTGTTCGATCAGGTCTTTGGCCCAAGGACACCTAGGCAGCAGTAATCAATACCATGGATACTCATACGATTCTACTTAAGAAGTATCACAACCTAGCTATCATGAAAGTCACCTGAGCACTCATATACCAACCAGGGACAAGGGAACCGATATCCCCCATTCCCTGCACAGAATGGACCAATGGCACAACGTAATGCACCAGTCAATATAGTGTAACCCTTCCTAGGCTCATCAACAACCATTCAACCAGGAGAATTATGAAAATCCTCCAAATGCTGCAAAAAGAAGCCGGGTAACAAACAAAAGGGAGATCCTGGACAGGGGGCAGTAACCGGAAACACCCTTCCTGAACTCAGTCTGGGGGCAACCCCAACTGAAATTAAAACTAGGATCCAAGTAACAACTCCCAAGGGAAAATTGGAGCTTAGAGTATCTAATCACCAGACCAAAAGTAACATAGTGATCAACACTCCATAACAAACAGAGGCGATGCCACACATTCGCACTCCTGAAAAAATAATTTTTCAGTGACGGCAGGTATGCCCTCTCTCATATTCTTTTTTAAAGCTCATGAATTTCAATAATATTTGATAAAGAAGATGTTTTCACTTGAGGTAGTTGTTTTTGCAGGAAAATCTCGCAAACCATTCACAACTCCATCCACTGAAATTTCCAGAGCAGGTATCATTCTACCCCCAACATGATAGATTCCTAGAAAAATCTGCATATCCTGACATCATTTCTCCATCAGAAATCAACCATAGGTTCCTCATATCCAACCGTGTTTATCATCACCTCACCCTGCACATGATAAACATCGTCATTGGTCAATAGATCCTCCCCTCCATGGTGCTCGTCACCCACAATAGAACATATATCACAACAAAAGTGACGCCGTGGCCATACCACTTCAGTTCGGGAAGCACCTCATGCCCATCCATCCACCATTCATAAGGTCAATTTTTCCATACAAACCAAAACCCCCTTCTCGGACGATTAGGTTGTACAAGCAGATCAAAAGCGCACTACCGCGCCTCGCATTTGGCCCACCATACCTCCACCAGCATAATCCCATTTGCGATACTTTTTTCATCCGCTTCATCAACCCCACACATGAGACCAACCAATGGGACCCCCACCCTCAGCAAAAAACATTCCTCACAACATCAGTGAGCGAACACTTTCATGTTTTGGGGTACCCATCTCTGTGTTTTGTACAAACCAAACCCCATTATTTTATTCTTTTGGTAAGTGTACAAAGACTGCGAACGATGCACTACGTCCCTTCAACCTCTCATTTCATCTTTTCTTCCATGGCAACAGTCCCTGAACACCCTTGGTCAGAGTATTACACCCCCACGCATAAGCCATCATGACATTCATAATCGGTTTATACTCGCCCTGGAAGTCCTACCAACTCCAGGTATTTCCCCATCAGAAATAACTATGACTGCCGCTAAGCTGCTTAGTATACTCCAACCTTGGGCCATTGAATCCCCATCTTCAGTTTTTAGTCATCCCTCGCAAACATGCCTATGTTAAACCCATCACAAACAGTGAAGGAGGCGTCCTGAAACATCATTCCTGATCCTAGTTGGAAAATAATCACCTAAACTAGGTGGGGCCCACACAGGTGAATTTTTGGCGCAAAGTCTATTTTTAGACATGTTGATATATTCTATGAGTTGTAGGATGCTATTTGTGGATGGTTGGTCAAGTTGGAAAAATATATGGACTTCTATTTTTAGACATATTGGGCGGAATCTATTTTTAGATTGCCAGTCTAAAAAATAGATATGTCGAATATTATTAGCTCTTAATAATATTTGGACTCTAAACATTATCTTATTCTCTTGGAGCACTTCAGTTAAGTGCACAGATGTGGCACAGGAGCTGACAGAAGGAATTACGCTATTCCTGAGGGTTTACTGGAGCTATTGCATGGAGGACTTTAGTTAGAACTCATGTGACAGAGTTTGGTGGAGTTGTAGAAGTAGTTGGTGGAGTTGTGTTCAGTTTAACTCAGTTAGACACAGTTGAGTTAGTTGTATCTAGTCTAACTGATTGATACACTAGTGAGAGTGGTGTGAATTAATTAATAATTAATTCACTAAATATTAACTCATTAATCAACTGAAGAATACATCAGTTACCTACAGTGCATGGACAGTTTCAGTGGAGACCAGTGGAGAGATAGGTGAAAGGGCAAGATGACTATCAGTTGTGACTATAGTGATGCATTGATTGCATCCAACACAGAGTAGAGTTGCCTATGAGGATTGCGTGAGAAAGGCTGGAGCAATTCGAATTCATCCAGAGCCATTCTTCAACAGGGATTGCAAAGTAGAGGCAGGCTAGCAGGTGGTAGAGATCGGTGCATGGATTTGCTAGATCAGGACTTGATTAGTGTGTACCAATTGTATTGTACTGAGAGCTTGTGAGAAGATTTGTATGAGGATTGTTACATGATATCTATGACATATATTATATACAGATAGTTGGGGTTTTTAGCTTCAGGCTTTCCCGTTAAAACAATTGTGTTAATGTGTGTGAATTTTTATGGTTTCATGTGTGCATTGCAATTGATTTAATTTCCGCATGTGATGATCAATGGTGGAATAGATTCTGTATTGTGCATGAAGTTAAAATAGTGTGTGATTAGGAGAATCTTGGACATATGCATGCGTAGTGCATATAATTTCTACATGGTATCAGAGCTATATTGATCATTGGAGTAGATTTCAATTATTGAAGCGATTGAGTTTTGTGTTGGTGGAATTCGAATTTGCCGCAGTGTTTTCTTGGTGTCGAAGTTGAGCATTCATTGAAATGTCTTTCAACGGATTGCGATTGGAGTATGCCCTTGATGGGAGCTCAAATTATATTGCATGGAAGGACATGATGGAGGCGGTGCTGGAGGATAATGGGTTGAAGGAGTTCGATGCTGATATTCCTAAACCAGGTTCTAGCGATGCAGCCGCACTTGACGCATGGCAAAAGAAGGTAGCAAGGTGTCGAAGGATTCTGTTGGAAGGTGTGAAGGATCACATAGTGTCTAGCCTTCATGGTAAAGATAGTCCGTTCTTGATGTGGAAAGCTTTGATAGAATTGTTCCAAAGCAGAAGTGACCAGAGGAAGTTGGCGCTTAAAGACAAGCTCAGGAAAATAAAAATGGAGAAGAATGACACTATTCCGGTATATTTGACAAAGTTTGTCCAATGCAGGGATGAGCTTGGGAGTGTAGGAGTTAGTGTGGATGAAGAATACTTGGTGAGCTTGGCTCTCCTTGGGCTTCCGAAGAGTTGGCATAGCTACGAGGACTCTGTCAATGGTCGGGAGAAACTGCCAGGATGGGAGCGACTTTGGTCAGATCTTGTGTAGGAGGAGATAAGGCAGAGTACCAAGGATGGCTCTTCATAAAATAATGATGATGAAGAGGATTTCGCTTTGTCTTCCAAAGAAAGGAAAGGGAAGGGGAAGAAAAATCCTTCTCAATTCAGTGTGGATGGCAAAGAGCGCGACATGTCCAAAGTGAAGTGTTTTCACTGTCACAAACATGGGCATTTCGCCACAAATTGTCCACAGAAGAAGAAGAACAAGCAGGCTGCTGGAGCTGCAGCTGGTGAGGCTCTTGCCTCGCAATTTGAGCTGGACTTCTCATTGATCGCATGCATGGTGTCTAGTACATTGGGATCGGGGTGGTATTTTGATAGTGGCACTTCCTTTCACATGACGGGAGATGTGAACCTTTTCAGTGACTTGGTGGAGAAAGATCTCCAGTTGCATGTTAAGTTGGGCGACAATGGACAATACAATGTGACCGGCATTGGTACCATTACCTTTTAGAGGGAGTCAAGTAAACTCATTCTTTTACAAGATGTAGTGCATGTTCCAGGTTTAAAGAAGAATTTAATCTTAGTCACAATGTTAGAGGATAAAGGGTATGATGTTGTCTTTAGTGAAGGAAAATTTTTCCTTCAACACAAAGCAATAGGACAAGTCAAGAAGGTTGGGATTCGAGCCAAGAATCTCTACAGACTTGAAGTAGATGGGATTTCTACGGAGCTTCCTACTGTTGGGAAGTGTAAGAAAGCCATGCAATTGAAGCTTGAGAGGGAGCTGGATTTGCATGCAGGTAAGAGTGAACCTCAGGATGTGGAGCATCCACAAGATGAGGATCATGGAGTGGGAGCAACCACTCATGCAGAGAAATTTCGTGCTAGATGGGCAGAGGGAGTGCATGCAGCTATACCACCAGGTGAGAGGTGGGGTGACATGCATGATTAATCCCAAGAGGAGATTTCTGGGTAGGATTCATTGAGATGGTGTGGATCTTATGAATTGAACCTGGCTATGAGGAGCCCATAGAGCAGCAGTAGCATGATCAGTTGGATTGATGCAGGCAGATCAAAGTGACAGTGTCAGATACTGGAGCGCGGTTTAGAGTTGACAGCAAGTGCAGAGTGCATGGGTGCAGAGTTCAACAACGCAGTGGTTCCTGAAGACATGTGCAGTTGGTACCAGCAGAAGTCGAAGACTTTGATGATAGATGCATCAGATTGATTGAGTGGTTTGGAGCCTTTTCAGTTTTGGAAGAGTTGTAGAGCAGATGCATGGAGTTGCATGGCGCTTGCAAAGGTTGCAGGGCGAATGCATGGAGTTGCATGTCGCATGCAAAGATAGTCCTTTCTTGTTGAGAGGGAGTGTTGAAGATTGCAACAAGAAACAGTGAAGGAGGCATCCTGAAACATCATTCCTGATCCTAGTTGGAAAATAATCACCTAAACTAGGTGGGGCCCACACAAGTGATTTTTGGCGCAAAGTATATTTTTAAACTATGTCTATTTTTAGACATGTCGATCATATTCTATGAGTTGCAGGATGCTATTTGTGGATGGTTGGTCAAGTTGGAAAAATAGATGGACTTCTATTTTTAGACATATTGGGCGGAATCTATTTTTAGATTGCCGGTCTAAAAATAGATATGTCGAATATTATTAGCTCTTAATAATATTTGGACTATAAACATTATCTTATTCTCTTAGAGCACTTCAGTTAAGTGCACAGATGTGGCACAGGAGATGACAGAAGGAATTACGCTATTCCTGAGGGTTAAGTGGAGCTGTTGCGTGGGGACTTCAGTTAGAACTCATGTGATAGAGTCTGGTGGAGTTGTGTTCAGTTTAACTCAGTTAGACACGGTTGAGCTAGTTGTATCTAGTCTAACTAAATGATACACTAGTGAGAGTGGTGTGAATTAATTATTAATCAATTTACTAAATATTAACTCATTAATCAAGCCAGAATACATCAGTTAACTACAGTGCATGGACAGTTTCAGTGGAGACCAGTGGAGAGATAGGTGAAAGGGCAAGATGACTATCAGTTGTGACTATAGTGATGCATTGATTGCATCCAACACAGAGTAGAGTTGCCTATGAGGATTGCGTGAGCAAGGCTGGAGAAATTCGAGTTCATCCAGAGCCATTCTTCAGCAGGGATTGCGTAGTAGAGGTAGGCTAGTAGGTGGCAGAGATCGATGCATGGATTTGCTAGATCAGGACCTGATTAGTGCGTAACGATTGTATTGTACTGAGAGCTTGTGAGAAGCTTTGTATGAGGATTGTTACATGATATCTATGACATATATTATATATAGATAGTTGGGGTTTTTAGCTTCAGGCTTTCCTGTTAAAACAACTGTGTTAATGTGTGTGAATTTTTATGGTTTCATGTGTGCATTGCAATTGATTTAATTTCTGCATGTGATGATCAATGGTGGAATAGATGATGTATTGTGCATGAAGTTAAAATAGTGTGTGATTAGGAGAATCTTGGTCATATGCATGCGTAGTGCATATAATTTCTACATTATTGGGCTGACCATACATGTGGAAATGACATGTTGTGTATGAGTCTAGGCCTCATTTTGTTGTTATTACTTTGGGAAATAAATTGTACAGGATACAAAAGGTAGTAACGCCTCCTTCCATCTCTTTGAATATTGTAAAACAACGTAGTAAGATTGCTTCCCAAACTAGGAAATTTATTTTTATTACAATTCAGCCACAAGGAAAGAATAATATTATGGCCACAACCTTGAAACAGGGCTCCCCTGCATGGCAATAGTAGATGGAAAAGTTGTGGAGGAATATGAGGACATTTTCTTCTCACCCACAAAGGTTCCTCTACACTGTCAGGTCAAGCACTCCATTGATATGACCCTAGGCACGCCGCCGCCTGATGTTGCCATATCTCATGTGACCACACAGACATAATCAACACATGTACTATCTATGGTTGATAAAGCAACCAAATTTATTGAACGCATCCAGCACGTCCATGACATCTTGGAAAAATCCATTGCAAAGTACAAGAAGCGCCATGATTAACATCGGGTGCCACACAACTTCCAGGTTCAATACATTTGCAGAAGGAGCGCCTTGCTAGAAATCACTGCAACCTTCACCTACTCCGATATGGGCCATACACCATCACCAAGGCAAGTGGCTCAATGGGGACTAATTTCAGCAAAATTTTCCTCATCTCAGGGAGGAACTCAATGCAATGGGGACCATTGCTTCCTAAGAGGGGAGGAATGATACAACTGGATATTGGTGGCCACCCACCTATTCCACTTGGATCCCCACCATCATTTCTTTCATTTTTTCAATTTCAACACAATTTACTATCTTTAACAGTTTTTTAGGTCCTAGATTTCTGGAGCCATTTTGAGGCCCTAAACGAAGTTTTTTGGGAAAAATAGTGGCAACATAGAAGCTACTTCAATTTTGATCACATCAAAAGTCATAGTCCTTAGATGAATATTTCTAAGGAGGTATTGAGCTCGTCAAACGAAGATCATATGCCAAAGTTACGTCCCCGGGAAGTTGATGTACCAATTTACCCAAACAAGGCCCAATAGTTTTGGCGCTTCATCTCCTATGGTTAGATTTTTGGATGTTTAGGGTTTTCCATTGTTTCTCAACAATAAATAGGCCCTCGAGTCTCATTGTAACATAGTTCGGAGGCTTATAGCCGCCACATCTCTTCTCAGAGATAAGCCTACCAGCGCCCCAGCTAGTTTGTTTCCATTATGTCTGTAAGCTTATTTCAGTCATTTTATTTTAATGAAATGAAGTTTTATTTTTGTTGCATGTTTTTATTTATGTTTATTTCTGTATATTATTGCGTTCCTGCATAAATACAGATAAAATATACACAAATATTTTCCCCCGGATCCCAAAACCATGACTACCAAATTGATTTTTCATTATTTTCCTTTCAATGTTACAATATATATATATATATATATATATGCCAAAGCATTCATAAACCCCAATCCATTAACCCTGGATTAATATATAACCAAATTTCCTTTGACTGGATCTACAAAATACCATGGGCATAAAATCATCATTCCCAAAACCATGTGCAAAACCCATGCACAAAACCATAGGTAGGTTCGCCCACCTAATATAGGGTCCAAAAAGAAATTTCTCGGGGTGCTGCCCTGAACCCCCATGTAGGGGGGAGGTTATCGCTCCCTCCCCCCCCCCTACGCATGTGGCTAGTCATGGAAAGAATATAACACACACAAAACATCCCCTCTCTCATTTATCCTCTACATTAGAACCCCCATCTTCTCTAAATATATGTTTGGTCAATTTAGTGTGTCGTAAATTGCTACAAAATTTATCAATCTGGGATTCGTAAGCTGATGAAGTGTGGCGCACTATATGTGCAAGATAACCTATCTCTTACTTTTTGTCGTTTTTGGATTTTTATGAAATTCTAAAAGACAAGTATGGAGACAAATATTCAAGACAATGATGTCCTTCTAATGATTTTCCAAACTTCAAAAGAATTTTAAAACACACAATGACAAAATTAATTCTTCAAATAAAATGAAATTGCATCATTATTCTAGTCAAACAACAGTGAACTACTGATCATGAAACTCATTATCCTTGCTGCTGTCCAAATACAAAAGAAACTATGCTTAAAGAAATCCAAGAATTGCAACAAAGTAAATCTAAATCAAATTACATCAACTTATATTATGATCCCTCGCCATTAGTCCAGCTATGGATTTCGGAGGTAACCATAAACAACTTGAGCAATCTGATATCTAATTTGCAGAAAAAGAAACTAATATCAAACTACACACTCATACTTCAATCCCTCACCATTAGTCTAGCTATGGCTTTCGAAGGTAACTGAAAATGACATGAGCAATTTAATATTTCTAACTTGCAGAAAATAAACTAATATCAGACTACACACTCATACTTCAATCCCTCACCATTAGTCCAGCTATGGTTTTCGGAGGTAACTGAAAATGACATGAGCAATTTAATATTTCTAACTTGCAGAAAGTAAACTAATATCAAACTACACACTCATACTTAAATCCCTCACCATTAGTCCAGCTATGGCTTTCGGAGGTAACTGAAAATGACATGAGCAATTTAATATATCTAACTTGCAGAAAGTAAACTAATATCAAACTACACACTCATACTTCAATCCCTCACCATTAGTCCAGCTATGGTTTTTGGAGGTAACTGAAAATGACATGAGCAATTTAATATATCTAAATCTAACTACTGAAGCAAATGTGCAGAAATAAACAAACAGTGCTGGAATTAAACAAAAACTAAGAAAAGTAAATTAGCAGAAGGACAATATTGATTCCATGTCATTAGTCATTATAAAAAAGATGTGCAAGTGCCCGGGCTGCCTATTGTAATCTGAAACAAGAACACTGATCAGTTAACCACAACATAAAACATGAAAGATTATGGACAGAAGTAAAATGTAAAGCATGAAAGATTATGAACAAAGATGAAGCATAAATACCATGAAAGATGCAATGTATAAACACGTGAATGACTTATGGCACAATGAACTTAAAGAAATAAAACAAGAAACTATACAATAATGCACAAAACCTCAGCGTGTGCAGGGGCCCTCTGCACCAGCCTCGGGCAACAGCCTTCAAATACGAATTACGCTTGGAAACAGAGTCTTATTATATATTAAAATGCAGTCATAACAGAGAAATGATATTACAGCACAGTGGCAACGCAATTACATTACAGAGCTATATGGAGGCTAACTATCATGCGTATGAAAATGCGTTATTTATAACAAAAGTGATATAACTAATTCCCTAAAGTTTGTGCTGATGGAGACACGTGAACCATTACGTCCAGAGATCCAGCATCTTGGCCGCGGTGAGGAGTAAATCTATGAAGAGTGGATGTTGGATTCGACTTATGGAGCCGTGTACAGGTGTTGATGTGTCTCCCGTAAATTAGAAACGGTCATACAAATCTTCACGTGATGAGAAACAGAGTCCTGTCACCGTGGGACTCTATGGTTGACTTCCACTTGGCCACCTTTGACCACAGCCTCCTTAGGTGAATTTGCCCGAGCCAATAGGACACGATCCATGTCCACATCATTTCTGACTTGCCCATGTGGCTCGAATTGCCTGAAGACACCTACAACATAGACTTTCACAAAATGGCTGCGGAAAGTTACAGCAGCTGCGGAAAGTGGCAAGATTCCGCAGCTAAATGAGCAAAAATCTAAATCAAACAGTAGACACAAAACATAGTTAAAAACCATTTTAGATGCTCTTTTACAATTAATATGCAATGATATTGACAACTTAGAAGGTTCAGGTGAATGAAAAAGGTCTAGAAAGGTGTATAGGAAAGATGCAGATTTGAGACTCAACATACCCCCACTATGAAGGTGTTGCATGTCCTCATGCAACCAAAATTTTGATAATCCTTTTTCAATTCATATGCCTTGACACTTCATCCAGTACATCCAGTCCTCTCCTCCTCTTCCTTGGTGCTGCTAACATCCTGGGCTTTTTCATCAAGCATCTGAATTTGATATTAATCAGTGCTCTGCTTAACTTCTGGCATTTCTTCTTCAATTTCCTATTCTTCTTCTGCCATAGTCCCAGATGTAGCATGGTATTATCATGAATGATTTTGTCCAATTTGCCTTGTTCCTTCAATGTTTCATTTTCATTTTTAATGTGTCTATTTAAAAGCTCTAGCTCAAAGACTTCTTGTTTCAGTGATTGGACTAGATCATCTTGTGTTGTGTGAGGCTGAGTGGACGAAGTACTGGGACCCGTAGCTGCTCTTTCTAAAGATTCTATATAATCATATACTTCTTGTTGTTTTGGGTCTATCTCAGGTGTCGTTTTTATTGGGCTGTCCCCAAAATGCCGTGGAGGAGAGTTGTCTTCAAAATCTGGCTGAGAAGGGCTCATATCAACGTCTGGCTAGGAATGGGATGGACTATGTTCAATGTCTGACTGAGAATGAAATGAACTAGGTTCACTGTCTGACTGAGAGTGAGATGGACTATGGCCAGCTGGGGATTGTTCAGATGTTTCTTCTCCCAAATCAATAAAATGGGGTCCTTTCGTTTGCGTTTTCCTCAACTTCCCCTTAAGCCTGGAACTTCTTCTTATACGCTGTGGACCACTGTCTTTTTGCCTTTGTTTTCCTTTCCCTCTCTTCTTGGCCATAGATGACTGTTCTTGAAGGTGAACTAGTCTCTCAGATAACACTTGATGATCTTCTTTGGAAGAAGGGGTTTGATGCATAGCCTTAATACTTTTTCTCTCGTTTGATGTTATTGGCTTTTTACCCTTGGTTTCTTTCTTCTTCCTTTTTGACAGTCTCTCTTCCCTACTAGTTCTTTCAACTGTAGTAGTAGGAGTACTTTGAATTTCATCATTTGTTCTCTTTCTCCTAATCCTTCTTGATGTACTACCTTCAGGAATTTCTTGAGGTTCCTCAAAGAAATTTCTAATCAAAAATTGTTCCCATGTGTCCTTCTTCTCTTTTAACTGTTTTTCAATCAAAATTTTCACAAGACCATGGTGATATAGATGTGGTTCTACATCCCCTAAATGCTTCTGAATAGTCACAGACATCTTCTTCAAACTATTTAATAAAAAGTATGGCAGATTGAGGGTCTGGTTATCTATAAAATTCATCAGCAATTGGGTATGGTACATATACATTGACCCAAAACGGCCCTCACAGGTGATAAATTTTTGAACAACTAGCAGAAAAGTAGCCCATTCCTCTTTCAAAGCATGAACATGAATTCCTCTTTTAAAAATAGTTATGTCCATACCTGGGTTATGTAGAATCACTCTCCAGGCTTCATCACTAATGCTTTTGTTCTTAAACCAACGTTCACCCTCTTGAAGAAGTTTTGTGGCAGATGCTATAGATGTCTCATTCACCGTAAACTTAAGGTCTCCAATCTCTACCTCCAGGCCATTGAAAGACCTTGCAAAAGCTTTTGTCACCTCTTTATGGTAACCTCTAAACTTTTGGATAAACCTCAGCCACTTTGCCTTCTTCAATATATCCCTGACTTGCGGGTATCCTTCCATGAATTTAGGTCCCTCTGGTTCTGCGCTCAACAATTTACCCATCCTTCTTTCTGCTCTTTAAAAAATTGCCTGCGTGAGGAGGGTTCAATGGAAGTAGGACGGCTGAATGAACGAAAATGAGCATGATGACTATAGGTAGATATCAGAGAGTGGGTATACAGACTGTAGCGTAACAGAGAACGAAATGGGGTGAAGCGGAACAGAGAAGGGTTACATGAGCACGGCGGAAATGCGGCTGTGAGATTAATAGAACAATAGTAGGAGTATAACACATCCGGCAGTGTTTTAAAATTTGGTGGCTGCAGAATAAATGTAAGCATGTTTATACAACGGCTATGGATTTTATGCGGCTGAAAGAAGCCGTAGTCAAATCAACTACGTTTCATTGTCACAGGTGGAATATCGGAGTATGAGTGAAGATCGAAGGTTTAATTATGGGACCTGTTGTACATATTCCCTCCTCCATTTAAATTTTGACCATCGGTCCCATTAAAATTTGCTGCAAACATCCTTCGCGATCAAAATCTCCATATCGTGCTCATCGCCACCTTCTCCGCCCCGAAATACATGATCCAAAGGTTTAAAATCTGTTATTTAAATTATATTGGACCGAGGCCCCCAAGCCTTAAGCCCCTCTCCTTGTTGTTGTCATACAACCGGAGGCCAGAGACCATAAACTAGAAGAAAAGGGGCCTACCATTTTAATAATCGGGCGCAATGGTGGCCGTCCGATCAAAGCCCAAATCAACGGAGCGGACACCTTTTATACGGCGGCCCCCACATATGTATCCTCGCGCGCTTGAAACAGGTGGTATTACCCCGCACCACTCTCATTAAAACGGCAGTATTTACCGCGGGGCAACGATCCTATACAAAGGGCGCCACGTGTTTTGGGTACGGGTGGAAAACCGCTTCCTCCCGCGCGTTAAAGATCTCACCAGGGCTGGGCAGCGGAATTTATGAGAATCGTTGGATCTCCCGATCCCGATCCAACGGCGGAGACGTATCAGAACTGTCCGCCCGTTAAACTGTGTTCGCCATGTCCTATGGCTCGCCACCATGTCGTTTTCACCCACCTCCACCCGTCGACTCCGTCGCCACGTCAATCCTCCATAAGTCCCCCGTACGCCCATGTGTCCACTCCTGTACACCTAAGATATTCTCCCCCCCGTTATATATATATATATATATGTGTGTGTGTGTGTGTGTGTTCGTCTACGTGTTTTTATTCGCGTTCACCTCATCCAGACCGTGTTATGTATAAAACCCACAGCGCATCTATTTATCAACACCTCCATGATTTTCCTTTAGACACCCTGCTTGTTTCCGTCTCCTATCCATGTCCGCAGTGTCGTCTTCAGCTCCACCTCCATCATCCCCGCCTCCATCTGTGTCGGTTTTTCCTAATATTTTGTGGGTTTTGCAGGTTTTAATGTAACCGGAGAGCGTTTTGATCTGCTGCCGCTATTACAAAGGTTCGGAGCCCATACAAGACGATTTCCTGCGGGTGAAATTAAATTAAAAACACTGAGGGCAGGTGCGTGAAATGACCACCATTAAAGGAGACAAAGAAATACTTTCACAGAACCCTCCAGATAAATTCGCCCTGCAATAAAGATCCAGGACTCGAATCCAAAGCCAGGGGCCGCTAGTACAGTACAGAATCGCAGATTATCTCAAGTCTCTCACGGCAGCAGATTTTCCCTCAGCTAAAGGCATCACACTGTATATATTTTATTATTTCTGTCTTGTATACAAGGAGATTTTTATCTCCCAGCATTTATTTCTTCAGACAGATTGTTAGGTATTCATTTATATTCAGTCATTCATAGAGAAGGCGCGAATGTTTTCCGCCATTTTATTGAAACCAAGTCATTAATTGTACCTCATCCCTCTCCTCCTCCAGAAGTTTCTATCTTCTCTTTAAATACTGGGAAATAAGACATTGGAAGGGTTCCGGATTTCTGTCAGCAAACTGTGCAGCGAGAAGGCTTCTGTATACATTTTGTAACATTTCTGTATGAAGTTTCAGAGCCCGTAGGGTCTCAGTGAGGAGGGGTTATAACTGTAGTGAGGATTCTGATCTATGGTATCTCACAGTATGTAATTTCTCTTATGTGTTAATACATTATCTCATTTCATGCAAATTGTCTTCTTGTATCATGTTCTAGAATGCGAGTGGCTCACTAGTTTGCAGTAAGGATTCATCTTAAGTGGTGCCCTTTCTGGAATTAGTCAAGTGCTTTAAATAGGCCTAGTCATGATATACTGTTCCATGTTCACTCTTTTCATACTTTCTGCTATATTAGTTGCTTGATGAGGGTGCTTTTAAAACACCATTGTCATATAAGGATTCGTAAATTGGTGAGCCCTTATATGGTTCTGTTGTGTATCTGGGTATCAGTCTCATGTCAGCTAATATCTTCTTATGTTTCCTCACTGCACTCCCTTCCTGATATCTGATTTCTGTGATATATTAGTTGAATCGGCCCTCTTTACAGTAAGCGGTCTCTTAACTGTCTGATGCTTTCATGCTGGAGTTTTACATGATGTTCCTACATTGTTCTTGTCTTTGTACTAGCTTCTGAGAGAGATTGGTCCCATTCAAAACTAATTTCCTTGTTTAGAACAAGAGATAGTAAGTGAGCTCCTTGGACTGACAACCCAAACTATAAAGGGCTCCTTGCTATAATAACATGTCCTAGGCACTGGTCTATGGCAACTCTAGGCTGTCTCTAGGAGGGTGACAAAATCATCCACAACAGGACCGTTTGAGAATGAATGCAAGGATTGTGGGAGGATTGTACAGAGATCATGGAGTGGTTACGGAGTTTGTCAATACAATCATTGCACATAATGGAGCTTATGGTTTATAACTATATAAAAATGTGTTTTAAATGCCATTTGAAATAAATTTTTACTCATACCTTGGAATTCTTGCCATTTTTTCTTGGTCTTCAATTAGTTGCTCCTCATTGATATCTTGAATGCCCCATGTCTTCATAATTGGTCCTCATACCTGAATTTGATTTCATGATTATGGAAATAACATCTGGCTGTACATTCTTTTGAAAAACAGAGTGGTAGTTGCGGAATTTGCTTCCGGCTGCGGAAATTGGTGTCAGCTGCAGAAACAGATGTCAGCTGCGGAAACTGACACAGCTATTATTTGGGTGAATGGAATTGAACGGATGACAATTGAATAAATGGAAATGGTCATGAAAGAGAATTTTATTGGTAAAATGGAATGAAATAGATAAAATGAAGTGAAATGGAATGAAGTGGAGTGAAATGAAGTGGAATGAAGTGGAATGGAATGGAGTGGGTGGTCACAAAACTTGTGAAATGAAAGAGAGATTTTTTTTTTGGAAAATATAGGGTGTCAGGTGTTCCTGATTTTCACCCTATATTTTCTGTATAAGACTGCCAATCAGTGATTGGTTTTCATGCTTATACAATTTTTTATTTTTATTTTTATTTTTATTTTTTTTAACTGAAAAGAACAAAAGCTAGGCTGGTGGAGAAGAAGAATTTCTCTGTACCAGCCTGATTGCAGAATTTTCTTGAAACATTTTGACAAATTCCTATTTTGAGAGTGGCTTATGATAAACTTTCAATCTGTGGCCATTCACAATAAGAGGAGTTTGAAACTCATCAATGGTCTTGATTCTTACCGCTCCATTGCTAAAGATCTTGTCAATCTCATATGGCCCAAGCTAATGAGTCTGAAATTTTCCTTGAAAATCTTTAAACTTGGAATCAAATAACAATGCCCAATCTCCTTCTTGAAACTTCTTCTCTTTGATGTACTTGTCATGCCATTTAGCTCTTCGATATTGAACTAGATCAGTTCTTAAAATTGCTTCTTGTCTGATCTCATCTAGCTCATTCAACTGTTCCATTCTATGCTTTTGGGCTTCTGATAAGTCCATCCCCAACTGAACTGCTATCTTGAAGGTCTTGACTTGGAACTCAATGGGGAGCAGGACTTCCTTCCCATAAACAAGTTCATAGGGAGAATGTCCTGTTGTATTTCTCCATGTAGTTCTGTAGGCCCACAAGGCTTCAGAAAGCCTTTCTGCCCAATCTCTTCTATGTAGATGAACATTTTTGGTGATGATACTTTCAAGAACTTTATTTGTGGACTCCACTTGACCATTTGCTTGCGGATGGTAAGGAGTAGATCTTCTGTGCTTGATTTTGTATTCTTCCATCAACTTCTCCACCAAATTGGATGTGAATTGGCTCCCCTGATCTGTCACAATTTCTCTTGGAACACCAAAGCTAGTAAAAATATCCTCATAAAGAAAATGAACAACTGAATTTTCAGTAGCAGATACTAATGCTTTGGCTTCTACCCATTTAGTAACATAATCAGTACAAACCAATATATACTTCTTTTGCTTAGATGGTGGATTAATAGGTCCAATGAAATCTAAAGCCCATTTTTCAAAGGGTTCAATGAGTACCCGTGTTTGCAATGGCATTTCATTTGAAAGGGTAGGTTTCCCTACTCTTTGGCAGCTGTCACACCTTTTGACATATTGTTTTGCATCTTTGAAGAGGGAAGGCCAATAATATCCTAAAGAGAGGATTTTATAGGCCGTCCTTTTGTCTGCAAAGTGTCCGCCGCATGATTCATCATGACATGCCTTAAGAATATCAGGCATTTCATCTTCCCTGACACATCTTCTGATCACAAGATCTGGCCCTGTTTTAAACAATTCGTTAGAAATCCATGAATATTTTGAACTCTCCTGAATAATTTTTCATTTTTCACTTGGAAATAAATGTGAAGGCAGTTTCCCTGTAACCAAATAGTTAGCAATATCTGCATACCAAGGAGTCTTAATAGTTACCGCAAACAAGTATTCATCAGGAAACTTATCCTCTACAGGAGAATCTTCTTTAGTATTCTGAATCCTAGACAAGAAATCAGCTACTGTATTTTGTTTTCCTGGTCTATCCAACATAGTAATATTGAATTCTTGCAAAAGTAAGAGCCATCTTGTCACTCTGCCATTAGTAACAGGTTTTTTCATTAAATATCTAATTTCAGAATGGTCAGTATGAATAAAAGTTTCATAGCCTGTTATATAATGTCTAAACTTATTGATTGCATGAACAACAACTAAAAACTCTTTTTCAGTCACAGTATAGTTCAACTCTGTGGGAGTCAAATTTTTACTGGTATAATAAATGGCATAAGGAACTAAATATTTTTGACCCAACACAGCTCCTAGAGCTGTATCTGAAGTATCCGTAGAAATATGGAAAGGGAGTTTCCAATTTGGTCCTCTCAAGATAGGTGCTTCAGATATTCTTGTTTTCAAAGTTTCAAAGGCTGATTGACAATCAGGATCCCATTTAAATTCACAGTCCTTTGTAAGCAATTTGAAGAGTGGAGATGCTATTTTAGTGAAGTTTTCTATAAATCTTCTATAGTAACCAGTAAATCCTAGAAAACTTCTAACATCTCTTTGACAATTTGGAATAGGCAACTTGGAGATGACTTCAACTTTTGATCTATCAACCTTAATCCCATCTCCTGAAATATGATGTCCTAAAACAATACCTTCAGTAAACATCATAAAGCATTTTTCATGGCTTAATGAAAGGTTTGTTTCTTTACATCTTATGAGAACTTTTTCCAAATTTTCTAATGCCTCTTCAAATGAATAACCATAAACTGTAAAATCATCCATATAAACCTCTACACAATCATGGATTAGATCAGAAAAAATTCCTAGTACTGCTCTTTGGAATGTTGCTGGTGCATTACATAACCCAAAAGGAAGCACTCGGTAGGCAAAAGTTCCCCATGGACAAGTAAATGTGGTCTTATCTTGATCTTCAGGTGCTACCCGAATTTGATTATAGCCACTAAAACCATCCAAAAATGAAAAGTACTTTTTACCTGCTAATGTATCTAATACCTGATCAATAAAAGGCAAAGGAAAGTGATCCTTCAAAGTTGCTTTGTTCACTTCCCTGTAATCAATGCATACCCTCCATTTACCATTCTTTTTAGGCACTATAACCAAAGGAGAAACCCATCGGCTATCTGAAATTGGATAAATGAAGTTTACATTGAGAAGTTTTTTGAGCTCTTCTTTCACTATCTCCCTAAGATTTGGATTCATCCTTCTTTGAGGTTGTCTGATTGGTCTACTGTTTTCCTCAATATAGATATGATGGATGCAAGTCTTAGGATCAATACCTTTCATGTCAGTATACTCCCATGAAAATGCAGTAGAATGTTTTTGCAAGATTTTGGTTAGTTCTTCTTGTTGTGACTTTTCCAAATGTTGGTTGATATTCAATGTTTTTCCTGGAAAAATCTCAATAGTAGAACTACGAAACTCTTCCATAGAGTAAAGAGACATTTGCCTTGATGATAAATATTCTATGTCAGATTCCAATTGAAATTGTGTAGGGTCATATTTTGAAGATATCTCAAAATTTTCTAATGTGTTCAGAATTTGACTATCCTCACTGATTTCAGAAATGGTAAAGACAGGTTGTATAGTGTCCTCATCATCAACCCATTCATTGTCTCCTACTTCTGTGATTGCTTTTGCTGGAGGATACAAATTGAATTTCTTTGTCTAATTACCATTAGAAATGTACATATCCCCAGATCTACAACTAATGAAAGCATCAGCTGTGGCTAGCCAAGGTCTTCCTAAGATAAGTGGGTGCCCTCCTAGATTACTCTTGGGAGTCAAAATCATAAAATATACCGGATATTCCCAAGAATCTAAGGAGACTGAAATATCTTCTAATACACCATCTGGTTTAATAATTGATCGATCTGCAAGTTGCAGTAAAGTAGGTGTAAAAAGAAGGTTAGGAAGTTTTAGCTGGTCCATAGTCTGTCTACTCATAATGTTGATAGCAGCCTCTAAGTCAATCAATGTGTTTGGAATTTCTATCCCATTTATATGTGTCTTGACAATTGGACTTCCTGGATCTACATACTTCTGCATGGTAATTTTTCCCATCATAATATTTGCAATCTTTCCTACCAGGTGGATTCTTCTTGTGTCTTTTAGTTTCCTTCCTAGTCTTTTGAAACTCAACTCCTTTATTGTTTTTGCTAGAATAGGAATCTCTCGAATGGCTTGTAGCAAGGGAATCTTGATACAAACATTCTTCAATTCATCTAGAAAATCATAGTTAAGCAACAAGATTTGTTTTTCCACCCCCTTGTCAATTTGTAGTCTTTCAGGAAAAGGAGGTGTAGATGAAGATGCAGGTTGTTCAACTATAGGAGTTGTGGGTGTTAACTTTTCTTTTTCTTTTTGAATGTTTGAATTTTGAAGAGATGCTTCCTCAGAACCCTCATTGACTTTAAGAGAGTCCTCCTTAGAGGTATCTTGCTCTTGAATATCTATAGAAGGTTTTTCTAAAACTCTACCAGATCTGAGTTGTACATCATTGAGAGAAACAATCATATAGGTAGGAAATTGTTGTCCTTCTACCATGTAAGTATTCTGAGGATTTTTATTGTTAGGATTTGGCAATGGCTGAGCTGGAAGTTGATTTGTCTTTTGTTGGTATGGGAGCATGAGTTGAGGATTTGGATTTTTTTGAGAAGGTTATTGTTGTGGAAATGGAAATGAAAGTTGTGGATTTGGGTTTGGAAGTTGTGGAGCTTGTTGATTTTGAAAAGATGGAGGATATTGATAAAATTGAGCAAATATCCCATAAGGATTTTGCATCCCTTGTACCCATGGCTGATATGGATTTTGATGTTGGGGCCAAGGTTGTTGCCAAGGATTCCAATTTGGTGGGGTTTGAAGATTCATAGAGTTGTTAAACCCTTGAGTTTGTTGTCCCTGCCAAGGTCTTCTTGCAACAAAACAGAGAGATTCTACTGAATTTGGGTCTTCTTGAAAAACAGCTTTGAGTCCAGGAATTGAAGGACAATCCTTGATCTCATGATTCTCTGAGCAAATCATACATGTTTCTACAACTTTTGCATCCAAGGAACATTCCCTTAAAGCATGTTTCTTCCTACATTTCGGACAAAAGATGGCTAAAACATCTGTTTCTGCTTTCTGCTTGTTTTGGATTTTAAGGGTGTCTAGTTGTTCACTAAGGCTCCCTAAGATATCAGTTTTGAACTCATCAAGCATGTTACCAATCTCTGCCCTACTTACTGATCCAGTTGCAGATTTGTTAGCCCTAATAAGAGAAGGATCCTTAGGCCCTTTTCCTGTTTTAGATTTTCCTCTTGAGAGATGGACACATAGTTCTGTTATGTCACGAAGTGGAAGTTGAGAAATGTCTCCTTTCCCCATCATGTTTAAAATATCCATCCATTCATCTCTAATGGCTTTTAATATGAGGGCTTTCAAGGTTTCATCATCTAAGTTGCTCATCTTTGCTCTTTTCAAGTTGTATTGAAATCTTTCAAGTAAGTCTTCCAAATTTTCATCTTCTTTTTTCATCATTTTGAATACCTCATCCTTGTGATTGGTGGGCATACAATAGTCCAAGTATCTATCCAAAAATGTTTGTTTCATATCATTCCAAGTCCTAATAGATTGAGTGGCTAGTCCCATGAACCATTTCAAAGAAGATCCCTTCAATGTTGAAGGAAACAATTTGAGTTTTTGAGAGTCTTCCATATAGTCATAAGTTCGGCACACGACTTCAAACTCAAACAGAAATGTTTCAGGATCCTCACTTCGCAATCCATAAAAGTTAGGGAGGACAGATGGTGAGATATTTTTCATCGTTGTATGAGTTTCCTCATCAACTATAGGGAAACCAAACAAGTTGTCTCCTTCCCTATTTCTTTCATTATTTCCTTCACCATTGTTGTCTCCATTGTTTCCTCCTCTTCTACCTCTACCTCCAAATCCATCTATTATTTCCTCGGCCATGATAGTTTCTTTAGAGTCCTTAAAGTCCTCTGGTTCTTCTATCAAGGGAGGATGAGAGGGAGTCTCTTCTTTTTCTAAATGAGATTTAGTAGGTGGTATAGGAGAATCCTCTAATTCAGCTGCTCCTTGAATTCCAAAAATCTTAAGGCTAGGGGTAGATGGTGGTGAATCTTGTCTATGCCTTGAAGAAGATGGAGTTGTAAAAATTGAACTCTTGGCTTTAGCTATAAACCTTCCCCTAGAATCTCTTGCTCTATGCATGTCATTTTTTTTTTTTTTTAAGTTGGGCTAATAATTCTCTTTCTGATCTTCCAGGTCACACTAGGTGCAAGAAGAGAGCATACTTAAGAAATTATCGAACCAATAACTCTCTTTTCTGATCCTCCAGATCACACTAGGTGCAAGAGGAGAGCATACTTCAAGAAGTTATCAAGTTTTCCCTTCTTTTATTATTTTGTTTTTTTTTAAAGAAATTGGCTACCTAGTTACACTTCCCCGGCAACGGCGCCAAAATGTTTGGTCAATTTAGTGTGTCCTAAATTGCTACATTAATTTATCAATCCGGGATTCGTAAGCTGGTGAAGTGTGGCGCACTATATGTGCAAGATAACCTATCTCTTACTTTTTGTCGTTTTTGGATTTTTATGAAATTCTAAAAGACAAGTATGGAGACAAATATTCAAGACAATGATGTCCTTCTAATGATTTTCCAAACTTCAAAATAATTTTAAAACACACAATGACAAAATTAATTCTTCAAAGAAAATGAAATTGCATCACTATTCTAGTCAAACAACAGTGAACTACTGATCATGAAACTCATTATCCTTGCTGCTGTCCAAATACAAAAGAAATTATGCTTAAATAAATCCAAGAATTGCAACAAAGTAAATCTAAATCAAATTACATCAGCTTATATTCTGATCCTCGCCATTAGTCCAACTATGGCTTTCAGAGGTAACCATAAACAACTTGAGCAACCTGATATCTAGTTTGCAGAAAAATAAACTAATATCAAACTACACACTCATACTTCAATCCCTCACCATTAATCCAGCTATGGCTTTCGGAGGTAACTGAAAATGACATGAGCAATTTAATATTTCTAACTTGCAGAAAGTAAACTAATATCAAACTACACACTCATACTTCAATCTCTCACCATTAGTCCAGCTATGGCTTTCGGAGGTAACTGAAAATGACATGAGCAATTTAATATTTCTAACTTGCAGAAAGTAAACTAATATCAAACTACACACTCATACTTCAATCACCATTAGTCCGGGCCACTTCATGGTTACCTAACTGAAAATGACATGAGCAATTTAATATATCTAACTTGCAGAAAGTAAACTAATATCAAACTACACACTCATACTTCAATCCCTCACCATTAGTCCAGCTATGGTTTTCGGAGGTAACTGAAAATGACATGAGAAATTTAATATATCTAAATCTAACTACTGAAGAAAATGTGCAAGACTGAAATAAACAAACAGTGCTTGAATTAAACAAAAACTAAGAAAAGTAAATTAGCAGAAGGACAATATTGATTCCATGTCATTAGTCATTATAAAAAGATGTGCAAGTGCCCGGGCTGCCTATTGTAATCTGAAACAAGAACACTGATCAGTTAACCACAACATAAAACATGAAAGATTATGGACAGAAGTAAAATGTAAAGTATGAAAGATTATAAACAGAGATGAAGCATAAATATCATGAAAGATGCAATGTATAAACACGTGAATGACTTATGGCACAATGAACTTAAGGAAATAAAACAAGAAACTATACAGTAATGCACAAAACCTCAGCGTGTGCAGGGGCCCTCTGCACCAGCCTCGGGCAACAGCCTTCAAATACGAATTACGCTTGGAAACAGAGTCTTCTTATATATTAAAATGCAATCATAACAGAGAAATGATATTACAGCACAGTGGCAACGCAATTACATTACAGAGCTATATGGAGGCTAACTATTATGCGTATGAAAACGCGTTATTTATAACAAAGGTGATATAACTAATTCCCTAAAATTTGTGCTGATAGAGACACGTGAACCATCACGTCCAGAGATCTAGCATCATGGCCGCGGTGAGGAGTAAATCTATGAAGAGTGGATGTTGGATTCGGCTTATGGAGCCGTGTACAGGTGTTGATGTGTCTCCCGTAAATTAGAAACGGTCATACAAATATTCACGTGATGAGAAACAGAGTCCTGTCACCGTGGGACTCTACGGTTGACTTCCACTTGGCCACCTTTGACCACAGCCTCCTTAGGTGAATTTTCCCGAGCCAATAGGACACGATCCATGTCCACATCATTTCTGACTTGCCCATGTGGCTCAATTTTCCTGAAGACACCTGCAACATAGACTTTCACAAAATGGCTGCGGAAAGTTGTAGCAGCTGCGGAAAGTGGCAAGATTCCGCAGCTAAATGAGCAAAAATCTAAATCAAACAGTAGACACAAAACATAGTTAAAAACCATTTTAGATGCTCTTTTACAATTAATATGCAATGATATTGACGACTTAGAAGGTTCAGGTGAATGAAAAAGGTCTAGAAAGGTGTATAGGAAAGATGCAGATTTGAGACTCAACAATATCTCAAGCTTATTGTTGAGGGTCGTCATGAGGAGATTTACATTACATTTAATATTTGTGGCTTGTTATTCTAGTCACAAAAACCTCTTCTCTGCAGGATCATGAAGGTTATTAAAAAATTCGTCATCCATGATTAGGATTTTAGGAATTTTAGCCCAATCAATCTAGATCTCTTGGAAATCTCTTCAATGTACCCAAAGAAACATGATTTGATACAAATATGATCCATAAACTACTATGGATATTCCACTAGACAATTTTTCACAATATATATGATAAAATTTTAACTAAAATATGAAATCTACACTATTACAATTTTATTTCCTTTTAAAATTCTAAATTTGTAGATTATTGTTAATAATTTATGCATGAAAAAAAAATTATGCAGAAAATAGAGAACAATTAAACAAAATCTCAAAAACACATTTGACACGCAATATGACTTGGGAGTCTCTTTCATGAGAAAAATCCAGCTGGAAGGTGAGACCTCTCTACTCTATTTCTTTGAATATAAATATGGTTGTGAATACAAAGAAGTATGACGTGTGGTCAATGTGATACTACAATTCAAAAATCGTCTCTGTGTGCTCTATCTCCCCTCCCTCTTGGTTATTTTTTCTCATGTATGGAACGAGTTCATTCAAAATAATGGAACCCATTTTCCTCCTAATGGCTCAATTATAACATTGCTTGATAACCTACTAGTGGTTAGGTTTGACTACCTCAACTCCTAATCAGTGTTGCAATATATACTCTTATAGGGTCTCCTTCATTATAATCACGTGGATAACCCCTTTTCCATGAATAATGGGTGCCGACATTGCATCCTCTCGAATTATGGTGGTGAAAATATGAAGGTCAACTTATGAGTGGCATAACATTCCCATACAGACTTTGATTAACGTGATTCTTGCACCATTGTAAAGGTCTCTATGTGAAGAATAGGAAAAAATGTGTGGTGCTAAATCATAAAAATTTTACCCCCAAAATATTTCGTTTGATGCCTCAAAATGCTCCCAGAAGGCTTCAAACCCCATTTTTTGAAACTAGGTCCCGCCGGTAAAAATGGTCCTTAGAGTTGGTTCCTTCACTTTTTCCACTCCAAAAAACATCAAGATGGATGAAAAATAATATAATGATAAGTGTTATTGTTATAGGTTATTTTGTCACATCTGGTTAATAGGCCTGCAAATTGGATCAATCATCATTCATGAACATGTTGTTATCATCCCTACACAAATCACTTAGCATGACCTTTCCAAAAATTCTCAGTTTTTGGGATTAACTACTCAAAATCAATGTTTTTAACCCTAGCGCACCTTGTTCCTTTAAAAACCTACATTCAATGTTGTTTTCTCCTTTGTACACTAACGTTGATTAGAGTTGGTTTCTCCCTTCTACAGGTGCATTGATTCTAGAAATTCAGGAATATTAAAAAGATTTTTGAAGCTTCCTCTTCTAGAAGCTTCCAGGGGTCCTTTTTACCATTTACCTTGGATAAGAAATCGAATCCTATCTGATCCTACCTTGGATACTTCACCTCTTATCCCTTGATCTCATCCTACCATCATATGTGGATCTCAAGCCCATTATGGTAAATACTAAACTAACCTACCTCTCCTATAAATCTATTACCATCCATAACATCAGGGTTGGATTTTGGAGGTTGAATATGCCCTTATTCTACTTCATTGAACCGAAAGGAGATATCATTTTCATGCATTAGGGTGGCATTGAGGTGTGCTTTGTGACAAGGAAGGAAAAGTCAACTCGGGGAGATCCTTATAAGATCAACTACTATTCTTAGTTGTAAACTCTCTCCTATTTCTATTAATACAAAGAGTATCTTGTTTTCCTATATGAGTTGTATTATGTTTACCTTCACATATTTCAATGCCTCGTTGATTCATTTAATAAATTAACTGAATTATGCTACATAGATGTTGTATATCCTTGACTTGCTTTATTTGTATTTGCAATTTCTAATTATAGCATCTAGAGCTACAATTGGGGCTCACAAGCAAGGAGGAAAGAAAAGATTGTGATGGATTCCAAGTAGGATTCTTTCCCACTCTTCAATTTCTCAAAGGAAAATCTCTATATTCTTTGCCTTACGTTGTTCTAGACCAGTCCACTAGGTATAGGGAAATTACTTTTGTTTGCAATCATAAATTTCGCATAACAAATTGGCTACTCCACTGGGGAAAAATTGCTTCCCTTAGTGGTTTCCTTGACTTAAGCACCTTTTCACCTCTTGAACTAACCTTGATTGCCTCACTCAAACCTTGACTGACCCTAGGAAAGCCTTTCTCTGATCTTGTTTAGATTTTTTGTGTCAAATTTTGGTCCAATATGCTTCAGTGCACCCCATGATATGGATACAAAGCACCCCAACACACTTGCTCCTACTCTGCACCTGCGTTGTAGAGCATCGGTGCATGTTCTGCACCTGTGCTGATCCCTATAAGATGCAACAAATTGCTTCTTTTTCCCTTTCTCTTTGAATTGCTTTGGTTCAAATGGATTTCCTTCTGTCCCTGAGTGTGCTTTTGCCATTGAAAGCCTTCACTTTGTTTGATTTTGGTTTTTTTAGCCTCTAATAAGAATATGTTTGGATTTTGATTTCTTCTTGTCATTTAGGTCCTTGGAAGATTTATGACTTGATCATTGATTGATTGAAGAAATTAATATTAAAATCATCATTCTAAGTGATTTAATAACATCTTAGTTTTCATTTCATTTGGAAATTAAGAAGTTTGAAAATAAACATCTCATCTTTTGCATTGCATTTAGGGTTTGTGTGTGAAATTAGAAATTGGAAGACATGCATTAGGGGAATTGGTTTGGAAGATCTTGTTTTTTTCAATTTGTATGATGCATTACTATTTGTTTCCTCCCTCTCGTACATAGATTTTCATTGAAAATAAAAGATTTCATTTTCTCATGCTAGATTGCACTTTAGGATATTTAGGTGAAATTCACGATGAGCTTTGAAAATTGAAACTTAAGGATAATTTGAAACATTAAGGCAAATATCTAGAGGTCTAGGCTAGGGACATGTTCTGACATCTATAAGCATAGGATTTGTCGTTTTTTTCCAGCGTTACATCCCGAGGGTGATATCCCGTTCCACGTATGTAAGTGTATAGGACCATTCTCCATGTACCTTTGGGTATATTGGATGATGCTCCATGCATGAAAATGATATGGGGACACTCTCATCGTACGATTACACATTAGACAACACTAACACAAACTACGCTTCCACGTACCTTCGGGTATATTTTGGAAGTCCACACTAGGTTGCTATCCTCACCTTAGGTAACCGAGTCGGTTGCCTTGTATACTGTGATACACCAAACACAACATTCAGGGATATTTCCTGCCTGTACGTAAATCCTTCGTTCTCTAAGGTGGTATATTGCAGTTCACAGTTGCTTGGTAAACCCTTTTTCCCACTTACCCATTTTAATTTATTTTTGTGTTTATTTATAAAATTTATTAAACCAACGTGGAATAACAATCCTATCAACCCTGTTGTTCACGTAGGATGTGTTGAAATTGGCAACAAGAAGAGGCTTCCACTTTAATTTTCCATTAATTAAATTAGAAGAAAATTGTAATTCCACATCACATGACAGCTTGTACGAGTTGACTGAGTTGGGAATACTTAGTTAGCTCAGTCAATTCAAGTTGGGGGTAAAACTGGAGGCATTTAGAGTTCACTCTAAGTTTTAGGGTGTCCAGTTGCAATTTATTTTTAGTTGTAATTGTTTAACTTAATTATTTGAGTTAAAATCAGTTTAACTAGTTCTAATTGATGGATGATCTAATGAGAGGTCCGATGAATTAAATATGATTTAATTCACATGTAATGATCAATTAGATAACTAATAATTCACTATAAATATTTGTTGCATGCGAGTTATAAGGAAGACCCAGTTGAGATTGGAGTTAAAGGGAAGTATATTATCACTTGTATAATTAGAAAATTTTACATGTCATGCATGTGGTCAATAGGATGCCTTGGATGTATTGCATAGTCAATTATTGGGAATTTCTTAATTAATGGGGGCTCAATTCCCTCAGGAATGCGTAAGCAAGGCTGAGCATCCAAAGGCAAGGAAATTGGTTAAGTATTGGACCAAGCTTGTTTGGATAAGAGTGAGACAGTCAGAGATAATGCAGAGATCTCTCAAGCCTGAGAGAAGCATTGTATTGTTTCATATTCTTGACTTAATGCAATATACATATAGCGGGGTTTTTAGCTGAGGCTTTCCCCAGATAAATCTTTGTGTTGTGCGATTGAAATTCTTTGTCTTTCTTGTTCATGTTATTGTGCGATTATAATTAGTTTCCATAATTTGTATAATAGATTCAACTATTTTTTTTAGCATATTAGAAGATCAATTGAATCTATGTGGATTTTATACATGGTATTAGAGTAGGAATCACTATAAAAGAGAAGAATACATATTTTTTTTTGAATAGGTGAATCAAATTTGTAGATTTATTATTCAGGACCAGTAACAGATCAAGATGTCTTTCTGTGGATTGAGACTCAAATATGCCCTTGAGGGTAGTTCCAGTTACATATCTTGGAAGGAAAGGACGGATGAAGTCTTGGAGGACAACAAGTTGAAGGAATTCATAGACAGTGATATTCCCAGGCCCACAACAACATATGCTCAAAATCTTGATGCATGGAAGAAGAATGTAGCAAAGGCGAGAAGGATTATGTTAGAAGGAGTTCGAGATCATATTGTCTCGAACCTCCATGGAAAGGAAACTCCATATGTTATGTGGAAGGCCTTAACAGATTTGTTTCAAAACATCAATGACAACATGAATCTGGAGTTGATGGACAAGCTCAGAAAGATTAAGATGTAGAAGGGCGACATGATCCCAAAATACTTGACGAAGTTCACTCAATGTCGAGATGAGTTTGGAAGTGTTGGTGTGGTAGTTTTCGAGGATGATTTGGTGAGCCTATTACTTCTAGGCCTTCCCAAGAGCTGGCACAACTACCAGGATTTTGTGAATGGGAGGGAGAAGCTACCAAAGTGGGAGCGATTTTGGTCTGACTTGGTACAAGAAGAGATTCGATGGGACACCAGAGATGGATACCCATCAAAGATTGATGAGGAGGAGAATTGTGCCTTGGCTGGAAAGGAGAATAGAGGGAAAGGGAAGGCATCCCATTCCAAATCATATTCTCGTCAGGCAGGGAAGAAAATATACTTGTCATAGAGAAATTGTCTTCACTGTGATGAGCTTGGACACTATGATACAAAGTGTCTACACAAGAAGACTAACAAGAATCTCTCAGGAGAAGCGGAAGGTGAAGCACTTGCCTTATAGTTCGAGTTGGATTTAACTCTCATCACATGCATGGTGTCATCGGTGATGGGTTTTGTGTGGTAATTGGATAGTGGAGCTTCATTCCATATGACCGACAACAAAGAATTCTTTAGTAACTTGG
Source organism: Pinus albicaulis (assembly GCA_034641835.2). Lineage (NCBI taxonomy): Eukaryota > Viridiplantae > Streptophyta > Pinopsida > Pinales > Pinaceae > Pinus > Pinus albicaulis. Next base: position 1,450,425,373 of record CM076584.1, read on the forward strand.
AGGAGAAGGATCTCCAGATGCACATCAAGATGGGGGATGACGAGAGGTATAGCGCGACCGACATAGATACAGTTACCTTTCAGAGGGAGTTTGGTACTCCTCTCACATTAAAATATGTCATGTATGTTCCTGGTTTAAAGAAGAATTTAGTTTCAATTACTATGTTGGAAGACCATGGCTATGATGTGATATTTACCAAAGGAAAGGTGTTCCTTCGTCACAAAGCCACGAGGCAGGTGAAGAATATTGGGGTTCAAGTAAAGGACCTCTACAAATTGGAAGTAGAAGACTATGTTTCCTTGAGCACGAAAGCAGAGAAGGTGGAGAGTTGAGACATCGGTGACTTATGGCACAAAATATTGGGCCATCTACACCATAACACTTCGAAGATCATGCAACAGATTTATACAGGACTTCCCAAGGGTGCACTGAGCCACGAGATGATTACAAAGGGTGTACATTGGGGAAGTAAACCAAAGCCACCTTTCATGATAAGGAAAGTTGAGCCAAGGTGATCCTTGAGAGATTTCACTCAGATGTGCGTGGACCGTTCTTGATAGCCTCCACAGCAAAACATAGGTATTATGTGATTTTTGTAGATGATTTTTCATGCGGGTGTTGGATATTCTTCATGTAGAATAAATATCAGACATTCTCAAAGTTTTGTGAGTTCAAAGCACTTGTCGAGAAATATAGAGGGAATAAGGTGAAGGCTCTCAGAAGTGAAAATGTTGGAGAATATGTCTCAAACGAATTCAAGAACTTCTATGCTTCCCATTCGATCTTGACCATGTTACCCTCGCTGATTCCCTATGTAAAATTGCAGATGCTGAGTGTGAGTTCGACTTTCTTGAACTACACTCTTGGCTAAAGCAAAAATACATTGACAAACATGATACCATCGGATTCTGGGAGTCATTGCTTACTTTCTACAACTTCCCAAAAAATCATGAATTCCCTGACCTTGTTATCTGGTGTCAGGCCAAATATGACCCTGTGAAAAGAGCAGTGATAGCTTAGAATGGAGACATTCTAATCACCATCTCTACTGAAATCATTAACCATATGCTCTTAATCCCCTCATCGGACCCCCTTAGCCATTTGTCACCATCTTCACTTATGGATCTGTACCATAAGTTAAATTCTCCACAAAGAGCCCAAATATTTGATATTTTCTTGCCCGAGGATGCTTAGATACCTAAAAAGAATCCACCTTATCCATCTTCCATATTTCCTAAAGCTTCTAAACATTGCATTTCTCTTTTTTCTTACCTACTAGGATATCTAGATGATAAGACTGTGGATGAACCTATCCTTGGTTTTCTTTCCATCTTCAACAAAGATCATCAACCAACATTCATGAATAATTATAGCCAATTCCTAGCTGATAACATACATGAATAATTCATGAATATTACTACAAAAGGAGTGTTTAAGTACAATTCTGTACTTATTCATTTGTTTCCTTTTCAACAAGGAGATAAATTTCCAATTCAACTCAGCAAGCAGGATGATCAAGGAGTGGATCAATCAGTGATCCATTGGATAGAGATTGTCAGAGCCAGTTCAACCAAAAACGCATACACATATTCTATATATTCATTTATACATCTAGTGATACATATTCAAATATTCAGACGGAACCAAGAATTGGGGATGAGTTAAAGAGGGTTCTACATCTAAGTGAACAGACTAAAACTGGTCACTGGTATTTATACCAGAACAATACAGAGATAAAGTATATGGTTGTGAGCTTGCACCATATAAGCTACCTAAATATGTTCCCATGAGAATAATTTCTATGGAATACATTAGGCAAATGATCAACATGGATGACTTGCACATTGTGTATGGAAAAAGGAAATCATAGTTTAAGATAAAGTCAAATATTGGAAAATTCATTTGCAACACCAGATCAACTGTGTGGGGGCATACATATTGTTAAAAAACATGAACTTCCAGCCTTCTTTCACCTAGTTTTATGACCCTTTTGGGATTATCTCTGCTCTAAGGGTTGAATTGAAAAAAACACCTTATAACCATACTCCAAGACCAGAGATAGAGAAATTTATGAATCAAGAACAATGGGTTAATGGAACACTCCAAGAGGCAGAGGAACAAGTTTTAACTACATCAAATTTCCAGACTCTAGTTTCTGAGAGCAAGCAACAGAAAAGGGAAAGAGAGCAGACTTCATCTGTTGTTGAAATTACGAAATAATATATTTTACAACAGAAGAAGCCTAAAATTGGTTTAACAATGTCTACAGAAGAAAGAAGAACATAGGTAATTGATACTGGAGAAGAAGTTTGTACATCAGATGGAACCAGTGTTCCAAATACTCCTCCCACAATTTCTCCTTCTAGGGAACCTTTGGAAATAATTCAGTCTACAGGAACTACTTCTACAGATGACCAGAACATATTTTCCAAGTTCCTTGAAATTAAAAAAATAATGAAACTCTAAAATCAAATTTATACAGCCAGTTTTGGAAACAAACTTCAACCTCCCAGCATAGGTTTCTTTTAGCTTTTGAAAGTGAAAATGGGAGAATGCAGATGGCCTTTTTACAAGCTCAGGTTACATTTCCCAAGTCTCCATTAGACTATAAAAAGATTGTATTTTCATTTGATACCAGTCAAATACATCCCATTGATCAAATGGATATGCACAGACAGTCTGGTGAAATTTTGTTTTCCACTATGACTGCTAGAGCAATGTCCCTCTCGAAGCTCAGGACTGCACTACCAAATGTTCAATCTCATCTCAAGATTGAAAAACCGTCTTCATTAGATAAATATAACAAGATGAAATCTTTAGAATATCTTGTAGTCAAGATTGGATATGATCCAAAAGACTGCAAGGCCGTAGAAGAGATTCTCAAGAAGAAGAATGCATATATTGCAGCTTTGCGAAAGTAATTGAAGCTGCCTTCTACTGAAGATCCACAGACCAAAGAGATTGAGGAGAGTGAACAAAATAGGGAAGAAATGATCAAACTTATTATTGAGAAAAACATATAGATAAAGAAAATGGAAGAGTAAATTGAAGGATTGCTAAAGGAGAAAGAAGCAACCCAACTTGCTATGGTTCCAGTCATAGAAATTCCTACTACAGTGGTAGGTGCAGAACCTTCATCATCATCAATGAAAATTGAATCAACATCAACAACAACTGATCCAGTTAAATTAGCACAGGAATTGGCTTTAGAGAAGCAACAAAATGACAAAATGTTGGAGAATTTCCAAAATTTAGAATTACAAAATATCAAGAATGACACTTTGTATATGAAGGAAATGCAGAAGTCCCATAGATTGGGACTCAAGATTGTAAAATAGGAAAGTGAGTCCTTAATGGTTGATACCTTGGCCCAAGCCAAGGAAAATATATGGACAAACATCAAACAATCCATGACAGAAGTATGCCCATCCATATGAATAATTTTTGAACATCAAGAACTCATAACTAGACACTGAACATAAATTGAAGTACAGAAAGCAGCCTTGAAGACCAAGCCAGCAGAAGCCACAAATATGATTAAAGTGCTAAATTCAAAAATAAGAGAAGATCTAGAAGAAATAAATATTCTTGACAGAACAACTACCATCTTAGAGATAAATAAAGTCTTACAAAAGAAGAATTTGATCAACCAGCTGGAGACAAAGTGTCAAACGTTGGACATTGTTGTCCAAAGGTTTCATTCCAAGTTTAATGTTTTAAATAAAAAAGGACTACCAGGATTGGTAGCCTTAGATGATAAATTGATCAAAGTAGAAGATTATTGTAAGAAATTATATACTATTGCAACAGACAGAGCTAAATTTTCAGGGATCAAAGGACAAATTACAGGGAAGGATTTTATAGAAGCCTTAGTGTTTGACTTGACCATCAACCATCATATTAGGCATCTCTTTCTCAGGAAGCCCACTTTCGAGAGATACACAGAAGTGGATGAAGTATTTAGAAAGATGGTAGATTTACAAATCCCAAGTGAAGAAAGATGGGATAAGTTGTGTGATACTATTGAGTAATTTTGATCTTAACAACATGACAACACAACAACATTTCAAGCGCCAAGCCATCAACAACCTCGTTAAAAGCAGAGACACATCATCTAGTAGTTTCCTTCTTCCTATTATTTGATATTATTTTTGTAATCAATTTTTAGATATTTTCTTAGTCTTTGAAATAGTACAAATAACTCTCATCACGAGTTATTAAGGGTTGCACCCTTGGATGAGCATTTTGTAAGCAACAAAGTACTAGATTTTGATCATTAATAACGAATGAAGGATTCTGGATTTGTTTCATACATATTTGTTCTTCTGTGAGTTTTTCCTGTTTATCATTCCATATTGTTTTCTACATGTATTTAATTATTATGAAGATAACTAGGTAATATTAACTGAGTTTCAGTTGTCTTAAATTCCTTCTGAAGTTATTATCTATATCAGAGAATGATTTATTGAGCTATTTGTTTATGCAAATCCCTCTCATCAATAAATTATCAACATCTTGATAATGTTAAATATGTTTTGTTAAAATTTTAGACATAGTTTGAAAGTCTTCATGCTTATGATCATTTAAAACTTTCATTCTGATATTTAAATAATAATATATTCTTACATATTTTTCTTAAAAATATGCAAATCTAAATTACTATGTGAAATAAAGCAACAACCCTCTGTCTTATTTAATAATATTATTTAAAGGTTAGACATAATTGCTGCAAATTGTTTTATGCATTGGTCATCCAAAATTCCAAACTTAAAACAAAACAAACCATTATAGATGCTCTAGCATAATTATTGACCACAATTATCTTAGAGGACATCAAAGTCCAAAGGTTACGATCTTTAGGGACAATAGCTTTTAATTTTCAAGAAATTTTCTTGAATTTTTTTTAGAAGGAAAGGAATTTGAAGTGAGGGGTATTGCAAGGTTAATTAGCAATATAATCAGCTATAATGGCGTAACAAATATTTTAAATAAGGAACAACAAGGTGTAATTGCACAAATTTTCCCACTAGATGTTCAAACATCTAAGTCTTCCATTTCTCCAGATCCCTAAAGAGTCATTGACAATAATTCCAAGGTATTTGATACTCTCAAATGTCCAACTAATCAAGATAATGATTATGCTATTAACTTGATTCAAAGAAGTGTTCCTCCAAACATTAGACCTTAACAGGTATCCCTATGCCCAGAAGAGTGAAGTTGAATGTATGGTTGCAGAAATGCCAGAGGTTGGTGTAATTCAACTAGCCATTGTTATCTCTGATCCTGTAGTATTGGTGCACAAGAAGGAAGGATCATGGTGTATGTGTACATATCATAGAAAGATCAATAAATCACTATTAAAGATAAATTTCACATTCCTATCATTGATGAATTGTTGGATGAAATACATGGAGAAAATTACTTCACAAAGCTAGATATATGTTTAGGATATCTTCAAAGAAGATTGAAAAAATTCTGAAAACGACATTCAAAACTCATGAAGGTCATTATGAATTTTTGGTAATGCCTTTTGGCCTTACTAATGCACCACCCACATTTCAAGGTTTGACGAATTCCCCTTTAAAACCCTTAGAAAAATTTTATTTGTATTTTTTTATGATATACTAATCTACAACAAGTCTTGGGAAGGGGATGTTCAACGTGTTGACATGATGGTCAAACTATTGGAGAAGAAACATTTGTATGCAAAACCATCCAAATGTTTCTTTGGGGAGCAGGGGGTGGAATATTTGGGTCATATTGTATGTCATGAGGGTCTTAAGGTGGACCCTAAAGAATTTAAAGCCATCAAGGAAAGGAAAATACACACAACCATAAGGCATATTTGAGTATTTCTCGGGTTGACAAGGTATTACCACAAGTTTGTTAATAATTATGGGAAAATTATAGCACCTATAACAACATTATTGAAGAAATATGCATTTTCTTGGACTTTAGAAGCAACTAATACCTTTGAACATCTTAAAGAGGTGTTGTCCCAAGCTTTGGTCTTAATTACACTAGACTTCATAAAAATCGTTATTATGGAATGTGATGCCTTAGGAAATGGCATTTGTGTTTTTTAATGCAATAAGGAAGACCAATTACCTTTGAAAGTCGTCCAATCAAGGGAAATAATTACACAAACCTATTTATGAGAAAGAACTGTTAGAAATACTACATGCCCTAAAGCAATGGTGCCCTTACCTAATGGGAATACACTTCAAGGTAAAAATAGATCATGGTAGACTTAAATACTTCTTGGAACAAAGACTATATTTAGAAGCGTATAAAAAATGGGTCACAAATATGTTGGGTTATGACTTTGAAATCATCTAAAAAAAGGGGAAGAAAAATGTTGTTGTAAATCCACTCTCAAGAAAGGACGAGGATGTGGAGGCATTGATTTGTGCCATTTCTATTATCTAACCTGATTTGATAAATGAAGCAAGGGATGAATGCAAGAATGATGAAGACTTGTGGACATTTATTCAAAAGTTCTAGCAAGATCCCACTTCATCTGATACATTTCTCTAGAGAAATGATTCATTGTGGTACAAATATTTGTTATATATATGTAAGAACTCCCAACTCAAACAAAAGGTTATTTTGGAATTCTAACCCTGTCTTATAGGAGGGCACTCAGGATTTAAAAAAAAATTACCATAGGGTTAAGAAGGAATTTTTTAGGAAGGCCTTAAATCTGATATTCAAAATTTTGTGGCAGAATGTTTGGTTTTCCAACAAACTAAGGTTGAGAAAATTAAGAACCCAAGAATTTACAACCATTAGCCATTCCAAGTTAGCATTGGAAGGAGGTCCCAATGGATTTTATCACGGGTCTACCCATGTTTGAAGGAAATAGTTTCATCATGGTGGTAATTGGTAGACTTACCAATTATGCACACTTTTGTGCACTATCTCATTCTTTCAAAGTCAGTACAATCAATACCACATTCATGGAGACAAATCAAAAGCTACATGGAAACCCAAAGATTATTGTAAGTGACAAAGATCCCATTTTCATTGGAAATTTTTGGACAAAATTATTATCTTGTCTTGCTACTCAATTGGCTCATAGCTCTTCTTATCATCCTCAATATGATGGGAAAACTAAGATAGTGAGAAAATGTTTGGAATGACATCTTGGTTGCTTTATATATGATAAAGAAACATAGTGGATCAAGTTAGGTTACCTCTATAAGAATGGTGGTATAACATCTCCTTCCATTCTTAAAAAAAAATTACCCCTTTTATGGTGTTTAATGGATATCATCCATTTTCCATTACATCATCTCTAAGATACAAATCTAAGGTACAAGCAGTGGAAGATCACATCGAGCATCAAAAACAAGTTCTCTAACTCTTAAAGTATAACCTGACTCTAACGGAGAATCAAATGAAACAACAAGCAGATAAGAATTATAGTGAAAGAGGTTTTGATGTGAGTGATTGGGAATTTTTGCAGCTACAACCATACAAAAAAATGTCCCTCAAGAAAGCTAAGAAGGATAATAATTTATCACCCAAGTGTTATGTCCCTTATAAGGTGTTGCAAAATATTGTTAGTATGGAATCCAAGTTGGATCTTCCTACATCTTCACGAGTACACCGAGTTTTCCATGTTTCATGCTTAAAGAAGGTTATAGGTGACAAGATCCCAGTTCAAACAATATTTCTAGAACCTGATGAGGAAGGAAAAATCATATTAAAGAAAAAAAATAAATCACTAAAACAAGAATATGGCAGTTACATAATCAATCAATTTCAGAGTATCTCATTAACTAGGAGAACTTACCTATTGAAGATTCGACATGGGAGGATGAGTACTTTATACAGAAGTATCTAGAACTACTAAACCATTGAGGACAATAATTTTTTGAAGAAGAGGGGGATGTTAGGTCCCTACAATAATATTGCAGCCCCATGTTATGTCCCTATAATACTAGTGTAGCCCATATATTGTTATTTTTGTGCCCCATAGAAGCATACTATTACTACTGTTATACTCTTACATTATTATTGTTATGTAGGTCCGAATTATAGTTTTACTCATTATACTCTTATATATACAAAGGAGGTCTTCTCATTTGAATAATAAAATAATTGCTCATTTATGTGATGTAAAAGGAGGTTTACCCCTTGAAGTGGGTTATTATCAAGGCATTGATCTATCTCTTCTTATATTTTTGTGATTTGGTTACGTAACATGGAATCTGTAAGTGATTGGAGTTATGTTGAACTTAGTTATTGGTGACCAGTTAGTGAGTCTTGTGCTTGGACTCTGTAATTAACTAGGAGTTATTTTGGTTCTAGTGACCATTCGGTGAGCCTTGTGCTTGGATTCTGTATTTGGATGGGAACTTTCTTGACTTTGGCCTAGAAGGGTGCCTAGAATCCTAGAGAGTAGCATGAGCTCATGGTAGCCCAAATTTTATACCATCCTTGTCAGGCCATAAGGAACCTTAGAGGGTGGGCATCATCAAGGGACTGCTAGGTGCAAAGAAGGGATGCACCACTTGGGTGCAGGTTCGGGGGGAGCATGATCCTATGGTTGGAGTGATGGCTATTGGGTTAGTACCTTGTCTAGTGTTATGATGATGGTTATCTAGTTTATATTGTAGCATGTGGATTTGTGGCCCTAGCTCGGGGGTGACCCATAGTTGAGATTTATGAACCACGTGATCTATGGCTAGGTGGAATGTGGCGAGCCTGCAGCTAGTTAGATTTATTTTGCAAGATAAGTCTTTATGATCTTGTGTTGTTTTGAAGGATGAATTTATGTTGAAAATGTAGTTTCAGGATTCTATGTTAATTTATTTAGTTATCAGGTATTTCCACTATGCATTTAAGTGTATGTAATTTATATATCTTGAACATTTCATTGATGACATTTTAACGTTTCATACATGCTAATCAAGAACTTTCAAGTGCATGAGAAGTCTTTTAAAGGTTAGGGTTTTCTCGCTTCTGCAGTAATATTACATTTTTAAGTAGTGTGGATGTAGTATCATTTCCCAACAAGGGGTTGGCCATGTTACACCCACCTTTGTAGGATATATCATGAGCTACCCTCCACCAATCACATAGCCTAAATACCCCAATGAATACTATGAAAACTCACATTTCCTCAAATTTTCCAATAGTTATTTCTTCTTTAGATTCTATATCACATGGATTAAATGTAAGATGTACTCCTATCATCCAAACAAATAATAACAAATGAATATAGATAATGGTGAAATACAACATTCATTAGTCTCATGAATGTAGCTTGTTGCAATCTATCTAATAGATAATTAATATTGGGTAGGCCGGGGTACATTTTCTTGAGTATAATAGTATTTAATGCTCTATAATCTATGCACATTTTCCAATTCCCGTCCTTATTTGGTACAATTATGATGGATGACCCATGAGGTGAGGTACTGAGTTAGATAACGTATTTCTCCAACAAATTTTACAATTGCTTCTTCACTTCTCTTTATTTTCAAATGGATTGTCTGTAAAGCCTAATATTTGGAAATGGAGAGTCTCACAATAATTGGATTTTTTTCTCCACCTCCTTCTTGGGTATTGTCCCTTTAGGCTATGTTTTAATGGCTACAACCACCCTCCAAAATTTTTCCTTTGCTTATATTTTGGAGCCTAAGCTTCTCACAGGAGCTTATGATCCAAACTTATGCAAGACTGTAATAAAATACAGAAATAAACATAAACGCAAAGATGCTATAGGAATAACACTTCATTTCATTAATATCAAATATTGAAAAATGCTTACAGACAAAATGGAAAATAAACTAGCCTGGGCGATGGTAGCTTATCTCTAAGAAGAGTTGTGGTGGCTGCATGCCTTTAAATTATGTTACAATGATGATCCAGGTGGATATCGGTGGCCTCCCACCTATTCCATTTGGACCCGCAGCATCAATTCTTTCAGTTTTTCAGCTTCATCACAGCTTACTATTTATAGCAGGTTTTTGGGTCCTCCACTCTCGGAGCCGTTTTGGGGGCTTAATGATCCAGGTGGATATTGGTGGCCACCCACCTATTCCGTTTGAACCCCCATCTCCAGTGCTTTCAGTTTAAGTTGCAACAAAACTTACTATTTTTAGCAGTTTTTCGGGTCCTGAACTTCCGGAGTTGTTTTAAGGCCCTAAACGACGTTTTTTGGGCATCGTTTTACCAGTGAATTTCATGGAATGAAATTCATCCCAAAATTTGTGGTCCTCGGATTGATCTTTCTAACGAGCTATTGAGCGCGTCAAACGGAGATCGGATGCCAAAGTTACGCCCCCGGGAAGTTGAACCACCAATTTACCCAAACGGGCACCCACAGTTTTGGCGCTTCATCTCCTACGGTTAGGGGTTTGGATGTTTCGGATTCTACATTGTTTCTCAACAATAAATAGGCCCTCAAGCCTCATTGTAACACAGTTCAGGGGGTTGGGAGCCGATACATCTCTTCTCAGAGATAAGCGCTACCAGTGCCCTAGCTCGCCACATCTCCATCATGTCTGTAATAGGCCTGCGAGCCTCAATGTAACACAGTTCAGAGGTCGGTAGCCATCACATCTCTTCTCAGAGATTCGCTACCAGCACCCTAGCTATTTTATTTCCATTATGTCTGTAAGCATATTTCTGTTATTAATGAAATGACGCATTATTTCCGCTGCATCTCTGTATTTATGGTTATGTGTTTATTCCGTTGCGTCTCCCGCATAAACTGATAAGTTTAGCAGCATCTAGTTACGCTCCATGGTCAAGATTGTTAGAAGCATATTTCAGTTTCAATTTTTGGCAGCAATCTTCAGCAAAATCCATGAATTTATTTGGGCGGTGAGTTTTCAGATCAGATCTGAAACTTTTGGTGAAAAATTTACCAAAAAAAAAAAAAAAATACCAGATCTAGATTCCTTGTGAAAAAATACTCAAATTCAAAAAAAAAAATGGCCAAATTGGAGTTCGGATGAGGGAGATATCACTGATTCAAAATCAGCAAAGTTGAAGCAATTTTTCTGACGACAATTCATGGACGGCGACTCTCCTGTCATTTTTCACAATTTTTAGTGAAAATTTTCAGAAGAATGGATATATATCTGAGCTCCTCTTTAAAAATCACCCAAGTTCAAAAAAAAAAAACGGTCGAATTGGAGTCCGGATGTCGGAGTTATCATTGATTTAAAATCAACTATTTTTTCAGAAATTTTGTGACGACGAGACAGTTCTAGCGCGAATATGAGAGTCTAGAGTCTCCAGATAGTGGTTTCAAACACGCGAAAAGATGCAGAATGATCATTCCATTTCCAAAAATAGGTTATAATAAATATTCTGAGTTATATTGACCGAGTTATGCTCATTTTAAATCTGGAGCAGCATTCGGAGCAGGTTCCCTTTGGAGACGTGCCCTGCCACCCCGCTTTAGTAGGCACCTGCTTCACATTCATCATTTTTAGCATAACAGCATTCGGCTTGGGTTATTTGGAGACGTTCCCTCCCACTCCAAGCTATGTAGGCACCTGCTACCTCATCAACAATCAACATCACAATTATGGGTCAACTGCACAAAATTCATTTCATCGAAGTCCATTTGCTAGGCCGCACACTGTTAGTAACACAGTTGGTCACAAGCATTACAGGGTATCTCTATCCTCGAATCTTCGTTTGTCATGGTTTTTGTTCATAGACAAACCCACACTTCATCAAAGTCCATTTTCTAGGCCGCACACTATCAATATCACAATTGGTCACAAGCATTACAGGGTATCACTATCCTCGAATCTTCGTTCATCACGGTTATGGGTTAACTACACAAAACCATTCTCTTCAGTGGCTCTTCATATTCAACAAAGGATTCTTAGGATGGAACTTCACGCAATGGGGACCATTGCTTCTTAAGGAGGGAGGAATGATCCGAATGGAAAATGGCAGCCACCCATGGTATTCATCTACCCATGTTATTGTAAATGGCATCGACCCATGGTATTCATCCACCCATGATATTTATTCGCCCATGGTATTGTAAGTGACCCATGGTATGTATCCACCCACAGAGTCATCCACACATGGGATTTACTCCATGGTATCGTATGTAGACTATCATGGTATTGGCTAATGGTATTCACACATGGTATTGTGACTCAAAAAGGCTATAAATAACAAGCCTTAGTTTGTAAAAGGACGTATGGTCCGGGCCACAATGTAGCTTCTACAATTATTCTCTGCTTTTAATAAAACAAGTTTCTTTGTGGTTTTATTTTCTTTGTGTTCTCTTCTTTTCTAGCATTATAATTTTGCGTATCTTGTCGATCCATTTCCTAACTTTTTAGATTCGGGGCATCTCCTCAAGATCCGATCGCATCGATCCGGATTTATGCAGGAACGCAATAGAATAAACACATAACCATAAATACAGAGATGCAGTGGAAATAATGCGTCATTTCATTAATAACAGAAATATGCTTACAGACATAATGGAAATAAAATAGCTAGGGTGCTGGTAGCGAATCTCTGAGAAGAGATGTGATGGCTACCGACCTCTGAACTGTGTTACATTGAGCCTCGCAGGCCTATTACAGACATGATGGAGATGTGGCGAGCTAGGGCACTGGTAGCGCTTATCTCTAAGAAGAGATGTATCGGCTCCCAGCCCCCTGAACTGTGTTACAATGAGGCTCAAGGGCCTATTTATTGTTGAGAAACAATGTAGAATCCGAAACGTCCAAACCCCTGACCGTAGGAGATGAAGCGCCAAAACTGTGGGCACCCGTTTGGGTAAATTGGTTGTTCAACTTCCCGGGGGCGTAACTTTGGCATCCGATCTCCGTTTGACATGCTCAATAGCTCGTTAGAAAGATCTATCCGAGGACCACAACTTTCGAGATGAATTTCATGGATTCATTCCATGAAATTCGCTGGTAAAACGATGCCCAAAAAACGTCATTTAGGGCCTCAAAACGGCTTCGGAAGTTCAGGACCCGAAAAACTGCTAAAAATAGTAAGTTTTGTTGCAACTTAAAAACTGAAAGAACTGGAGATGGGGGTTCAAACGGAATAGGTGGGTGGCCACCAATATCCACCTGGATCATTAAGCCCCCAAAACGGCTCCGAGAGTGGAGGACCCGAAAACCTGCTATAAATAGTAAGTTGTGATGAAGTTGAAAAACTGAAAGAATTGATGCTGTGGGTCCAAATGGAATAGGTGGGAGGCCACCGATATCCACCTGGATCATTCCTCCCTCCTTAGGAAGCAATGGTCTCCATTGCGTTAAGTTCCTCCATGGGGGGGGGAAATTTTGCTGAACTTGGTGTTGGATTTGTCCAAGATGTCGCAGACCTGTTGGCAGATGTGCTGGATGTAGATGTGCCACCGGTGGGCAGACATTGAAGGATCTGAAAAAAAAATTGTCCATCATCGCGTTCCTCTGTTTCTCGAGGGCATCCTTGAGCAAGATTTTGATAGGATCTCCTACTCCCTCGTCTTTCTTTCCTTCCGCCATGGGGGGTCGTCGGGGTTGCGAGGTCGAACTCCTTATACCCTGGCCACGTTGGAGATATGAAAAGAAAAATAGAGAAAAAGCAGACCCGCTCTGATACCACTGATCCAGATCTTGGGGGGATGCCCCCAAGATCTAAAAATTTGAAATGGATCTGACAAGATCTGCAAAATTAGAATGCCAGACAAGAAGAGAGAAAACAAAGAAAATAAAACCACAAAGAAACTTGTTTTATTAAAACAGAGAATAATTGTAGAAGCTACATTGTGGCGGACCATTTGTCCTTTTACAAACTAAGGCTTGTTATTTATAGCCTTTTTTGAGTCACAATACCATGTGTAGATACCATAGGCCAATACCATGAGTAGATACCACTTACAATACCATGGGTAAATCCCATGTGTGGATGAATACCATGGCTGGATACATACCATGGGTCACTTACAATACCATGGGCGAATAAATATCATGGGTGGATGAATACCATGGGTCGATGCCATTTACAATATCACGGGTAAATTCCATGAGTGGATGGATAACATGGGTAGATGAATACCATGGGTTGATGCCATTTTCCATTTGGATCAAATGAGGCTCAAGGGAATTTTTATTATTGAACAATAAGAGAAAACCCTAAACAACCAAAACCCTAACCTGAGGAGATGGGCCCCATTGGGGTTAGTTAGGCAGCCAATTTCCCGGGGTCGTAACTTGGTCATATTATCTATGTTTGATGCATATGATACCTCGTTGGAAATATCTCTCTGAGGACTATAGAAGCTAACATAATTTTTGTGAAATCACCAAAGGAATGATGCCCAAAAAACATCCTTTGGGGCCTCAAAACGGATCCTTTAATATCCGAGATCTGGAATAGCACAACAAGCCTGCTGAAATAACGCACTCTTTGGGAGATTGATGTATAGAAATGAGTTTACAACCCTTGGATCCCTTAGATCAGCAGATCTGGAGTCTAGATCCATAAGGGAATAAAAAACAAATCAAACTAGGTGTTGTAAACAGATCTCCCACCACCTAGTCTAGCTGAAAAACACCCTAAAAGAGGGGCTGCAGCTATGCACAAAAAAATTCTTCAATAATAACGCAGTCTTGGAAAATATGAGCAGGAGGCCATAATATAAGATTACAAATGAATGTACAACAACAAATCAGAATTAAAGTGAAGCTCTTTCAATATACAGTAGAATACATGAGACAATAGAGCAAGATATCTTCAGAAAAGAGAGCTACAACACATATATATCAACAGAAACGATTCAACAACGTTATTTTCAGGAGCTGTAGCAGCTGCATATTACAACTTATATCTAGGACAGATCTGTGGACAAAACATTAGATCTATTTCAGATTTGGAATCTAGATAGTTTTATTTACAAGATCCCCTAGGGGTTTTGCCCAAATCATTTATAAACAAGAGTAGATCTGAGTTACAAGTTGCAGATTTGTAAAATGCTGCAGTAATTTCTGAATATAACATTTCATTACAATAGATCAGATCTAAACATAACATGTATCATCAAGCTAATCCATGGATCACCAAAGTGAAAGGAAAAGCCCAGCACCATAGATCTCTAATCAAAACTGGGATCAAAACACCATAAAGAACCTCATATCAAAATAACACAGTCCATCAATGGAAACAACGCTATAGCTCAAATGGCATAGATGGCCCACTGCCAAGTTACAGATCTAAAGCACAAACAAGAGAGGCACTCTTCAAGGAGGTTAAAAGACACACTCCATCAGAAGAGGCTCCCAAAATAAGCTAGATCTCTGCAGATCTAGAATCCCACTTGCTGCAGCTTGCAAAAGAAGCAAATCCCTCAATGGATCAGTGCTGCAATTGTAAGTAGAGCTTGGCCTCAAGCCTGATAGTGGATCAAATCAGCAAATACTCCTCTAAGAATCCTCAAAGGATGAGGTGAAATCCATGCATAGGAACGCCAAGTGCTAAGTAACACAATTCTCTACTAAACAACGGAGAATAGTATTTGTCTAAGTAGACAAGATACTCAGAAATATGATCAATCAACAACCTTATCTTGCTGCCTTCCCTTTCCTTTTATAAGATGAGAGCCTTTGCAAAACCTAAACCACCTTGATGAGTTAGCTTTTTTCACATGAGGGTCCTCCTTCTAGAACCGCGCTGTCCCTTTAGGAGATACATTGAACCTAGACAACGCTGTAGATTTGGTCAAGGTTGACCCAGTCTCACAGCTCAAACCCCTTTCACACCTGCAAGTGATTATTTACATGGCCCTGATTTATTTGTGTTCACATGGGAATTTATTTATTCAGTATTTTTCAGAGTTTTACATGTCCTCCTTTATTCATTTATTCATGCAACAGAAAGTAAAACAAAAATGAATATTCCTCTTAGCTTAGGCTAAGTAGGAATATTACAGATCTGGAAGTTTAGGACCCAAAAAACTCCTAAAAATAGTAAATAAGAAAATTGATGAAACTGACTAGGTGGAATAGGCAGGTGGCCACCAATATCCACCTGGATCATTCCCCCCCCCTTAGGAAGTAAGGGTCCCCATTGCATGCAGAGCCTCCTTGAGGTGGGGAAATTTATGTTGGACCTGGTCCCTAGTGAACCACTTTCCCTGGTGAAGGAGTTGGCATGCTTTGATAACTCGGTATAGCTAGAGCCTCTGCTGGCGGGTGTTCTTGATCTGTGTGTCCATGATACGATCAGTTGTGGCTTGTTCCATGCAGTATGGGTTTAACTAATTGTTGGTGTGAGTTGTTCTTCCATGTCGGATGTGTCCAGTAGAGGTGGAAATTAGGGTCGAAGATGGTCCACATTGAACAATGGGTGAATACAAAGGAATGGTAGAATACTGACATTGAAGGCATTGTCCCCTACAACCTTGGTGATGGTGTATGGCCCATATCGAAGCGGGAAAATCTTGCGGTGGGGTCCAGCGAGGCGCTCCTTCTGCAAATGTAGCCACACTTTGTCGCCCACCTAGAAGTTGTGTGGCACCTGATGTTGATCGTGTCGTTGTTGTGCTTAGCATTGGATCTGTCCAATATGTCATAAACCTGTTGGTGGATAATTTTAATGCACTCAATGAATTTTTTCACCGTGTCAGCTTCAGATAGGACATGAGCTGAATTTTCCTAAGTAGCCGCAAATGACATGGCTACGTCAATGGGACATAGTGTCTGGAATCCAAAGCCCACATGAAAGGGGCTATGGCCGGTTAAGTTGTAGAGAGCCTGGTTATAGCTATATTGTGCATAGGGGAGGCTCTCATCCCATGTGCATGGATGCTTTGAGTTGTACATGCGCATAATGTGTACGGTCATCCTATTGACGACCTATGTCTGTCCATCGGTTTGGGGATGGAAACTTGTGGACTTGGCGAGCTTGGTGTCCAACATCGACCAAAGGTTGCGCCAAAATGTACTAACAAACCTATTGTCCTGATTTGAGATGATATAATATGGGATCCCAAAGTGTACCCACACTCGTTCAAAGAAGAGTTTAACAATGGATTATGTTGTGATATTTTTCTTGCAGGACGCCATAATGGCCATATTCGAGAATTTGTTGACGATCACAAAATCAAAATCGTTTCCATGCTTATTAGAAGGAAGGCCTGACATGTAATCCATGGAGATGGATCCCCAAGGTTGACTAGAGGTAGGCAGTGGAGTCTAGAAGCCTTGCTTCTTAATGGTCTTTTGGCAATGGCATAGGAAGTGCAAGATCTGATGTACTTCCCGACATCCTGTCGAAGGTTCGACCAATAGAAATACTTCTGCAATACTGCCACTTTTATCTCGACCCCGAAATGCCCAACGACCCAACTGTAGTGCGCTTCCCAAACCATATTGGCATGCTCGCTTAAAGGAACACAAAGGTGTCATAGGTGACATAGCAATGCATCTTGGAGGTTAAAATTTGGAACTTGCTTGCCCTCCAAGGGCGTCTTGTATGTGGGGCCAAATTATGGATTGCTTTTGTAGAGAAGCGGCTAATCCGAAGTCTCATGCCCACAACAATTGAGCGATGGTTTGTGCCACGGTCAGTGGCTAGCTAAGGTAGTCTGCAAATTTATTGGTGCTACCATTATTTTACTTGATGTTCAAATGAAACTGTTGTAGGTATGTGGACCACTTCTGATGGCGATAATTCTGCAACTTCCCTTGTGTTTGTATGAATTGCAGGGGTCAGTGTTCTGTGTGGATGACCGCTTCCTTCCCAAAAATGTAATGCTTCCATTGTCGAAAAGCCTTCATAATGGAATACATATCTTTTTCATAAGTGGGATACTTCCAGACCATGTTGGAAAGTGTCTCACTGTGATATGCCATTAGATGCCCCTGTTGAGTAAGAACTACCCCAATAGCATAGTCAGAGGCATCTGTCTCGATCATAAATGGTTATTGTAAGTTTTGTAATGTGAGCACTGGTGCAGAGCAGAGGTGATGTTTCAAATCTACGAATGCCTTCTGTTGAGATTCAAACCAAAATAAAATTTCTCTCGCTCCTCCCTTGGTGTGTAATATTCCCAAATGGGAAAGTAGCAATATATGAATAAAAAACTTGAAATAGAAGTGAACAAATAAATACACCATTACATGAGACCAATGTACAACAATTTTATTAAATATATCAACAAGCATTTAAGCACAAGATCTTGAGGATCAAGTCACTCAAGCAATGGGAAACAAGCCTCCATTAGGCATATATGCTAATACATGAAAAATAATGCTATACAAGAGTCATGAGCCATGACAGCATAATTTTTGGGCATAAAATTATACAACAAGGTATAACAATATAGATCTACTTATCTATGGCTCAAACAATGTTGGGAGTGAAGATCTAAGCTCCCAAACACATTTCCAAGACAACCCAGAAAGGGTTTCCGGAAATACCCAAAATACCAAAATGCTGGAATGCAACCCTAGGGCTGAATAGCAGCTGCAACTCAATAATTCGATGGAGATGGCTGAATATGATGTCTGAATTAATGGATCTCCTCCAATAGATCTTTCAAGTGAAAGGCTAATCCCAACACTAAAGATCTCACCTTCCAAATAAAACACTGAAACCCCCACTGCAGATGCTCACTGAAATAATGCAGTCAAAGAGGGAAACTACATTGTAGATGATGGGGACTATGTTGGCCTGATGCAAAGATGTGAAATCTTCTTAAGAATCCTCCTGGCTTATCTCCCAAGAGAATGTGTCCTTCCTCCTATGAAAAACTAGCTCTGGAAGTGGGTTTCTCCACCCTCCACTTTAACAACTTACAACACAACACAATACTCTGCTGAAACTGTGCTTTAGCTGAAGACTGAAGCTTGGCCTTAAGCTTGAGTGTGGAAAATGAAGTGCAATGCTCCCTGAAGAGGCCTCTCAAGAAAGGAGATGGGATTCCCACTCGGGAACACCCGGTGCTAAACAACACAACAATCTCAACTAAACAACTGAAGAATGAAAAATAGTCATGCAGACCATAAAATAAATAATTAATAACATGCCTCACTATGGCCGCTTTTCCCTCCTTATAAAAAAATGTGAGCCTTCTTACCTCGGGTCCCACTCATTAGGGTTTCCACCATCATGGAATCTTCCTCCCACTAACACTGTGCTGTCTCTATTGATGATCCACTCTATCTATACCAGCGCTGTTGACTTGGTCAAACTTGAACCTACCCTCATGCATTAGCCCCTGTTCATACATGAGGGTTATTTATCCAGCTATAAAGATGATCCATTTTCATTTTAAGAGGGATTTTATGCCTACTAAAGAGATTTATAGGCCTCCCTACCCATTTATTTATCTAACTAAATGATAAGAACAAAATTAATATTCCAATTAGCTGCATGCTAATTTAGGAATATTACATGGTGACTTGACTCAAGGGCCAATTGATATGAGATAATCCCAATACGAACCTGTGGTAGAAATTGGCAAGACCCAGAAAGTTGTCGAGCTCTAGTAGAGTGGTTGGGGCTATTCAATCTCGAATGACTTGGATCTTGGCTAGATCCACATGCACCCCCCGCTCATCAATAATGTATCTGAGATACTGAACCTCGGTCATGCCAAAAGTGCACTTCTCCAAATTAGCACACAACTTGTTTTGCCACAATGTTTGGAGGACTTTTCAGATGTGGTGGAGGTGCTCTTCCCAAGTCTAGCTGAAGATCAGTATGCCATCCAAGTACACTACAAAAAATGAGTTGGTGAATGGCCGTAAGATGTTTTCCATCAGGCGCATGATGGTTGCGGAAGAATTCGTCAACCTGAAAGGCATGACCAACCATTTGAAGAGGCCCTCCTTGGCTTTGAAGGCAATCTTCCACACATTGAAGGGTTCGATTGGTACCTGGTGATACCCAGACTTCAAGTCGATCTTGCTGAAATATTTGGCCCCCTTAAGCTAGTTTAGGAGGTCATTGATCCTTGGGATTGGATACCTATTCTAGGCTACAATCTTGTAAAGTGATCGATAGTCAATACAGAGTCTCCAGATGTCGTCATTCTTCTGTACCAACACAATAGAGCTCCCAAGGGCGAGGATCTTGGCTTGTTGTGCCCTTTATCCAAAAAATCTTGGATCTGCCTCTTGATTTCATCATTCTTTATAATATAATGTCAATAGATTGACCCATTAAACAACGACGTGCTTGGGGTCAAATCAATGGAGTCCTTGACCTGACAATGTATAGGAACCCTTGTGGGTGAGGAGAAAATGTCCTAACATTCCTCCACAAATTTGTCCATCTGTTGTTGCTGTGCCAGGGCACCCTGTCTGGAGGTTGCGGCCACAATATTCTTCTTTCCCTATGGGAGAATCATAATGAAAACAAATTTCCTGGTTTGGGAAATAATATTACTTCATTGCTTGGCAGTAATCAAAGAGATAGCAGAAGGCGTTGCTACCTTCAGTATCCTGTAAAACTTATTTCCCAAAGTAATAATAACAGAACGAGGCCTAGACTCATACATAGGATGTCGATTCCACAAGTATGGTTGGCCTAATAATACATCATAAACTTCAATAGGAGAAATATCACACAATACCTCATCTATGAAGGGCTTGATGTTGTAGGGAAGGTGAAATTATTGGCTAACAAGGAGATCTATTCCTTGGTGAAGCCACCTGATGGTATACGACTGCGGGTGTGCTGTGGTCAGTAGGCCGAGCTACTTCACAACCTCTACTGAAATGAGTTTCTTTTGGCTTCCGCTATCGAAAATGAATTGCAGCGAAGAACCCTTAATCCACATTTGGGAATGGAAGAGGCGCTCCCCCTCCTATAGATATTCGGGTTCCCCCTTTTGGATCTTGGTGGTGGCAACGGTGGCACTGGGTTTCACATCAATGATTTGTTGTGAAACCAACTCCAAAAATAGAAGAAAAGAGATATCAATGCCTTAGAAATAAGCCACTTCAAGGGGGAAACCTCCAATACATTACATGAATGAAAAATTCTTGGATGATACAAATTACAAAGCCTCCTTTCTATATATAGGAGTCCATGGGGCCACAATGTAATCCTAGTGGGGCCATAATGTAATCCTAGCCGACCTAACAATAATAATTTAAGGGCACAATAATAACAATATGGGGGTTACAGGGGTACAATAATAACAATAAGGGGTTACACTAACAACAATAAGGGACTATACTAGTAATATAGGGACCTAACATGCCCCTCTCCTTCAAAAAAGTGTTGTCCTCAACGCTTGAGTAGCTCTGGGTGCTTCTGTATAAAATTCTCATCCTCCCATGTAGAATCTTCAGTGGGTAAGTTCTTCCACTTGATGAGATACTCTGAAATTGATCAATTTCATAGCTGTTGAGTTCTTGTTTCCGTGACTGCTTCAGGTTCCAATATGATTTTTCCTTCCTCATCAAGTTCTGGCAATATTGTTTGAACTGGAAGATTTTCACCTATAACCTTCTTTAAGCTTGAAACATGGAAAATTGGATGCACTCGTGAAGAAGCAGGAAGCTCCAATTTGTATGCCATAGTACCAATATTTTGCAACACCTTGTAAGGACCATAGTACTTTGGTGATAATTTATTATCCTTCTTAGCTTGCTTGAGGGACATTTGTTTGTATGGTTATAGCCGTAAAAATACCCAATCTCCTACATCAAAACTTCTCTCACTGCGATGTTGATCTGCCTGTTGTTTCATTCGATTTTGTGCCAAATTCAGGTTATCCTTTAAGAGTTGGAGAAATTCTTGTTGATGCTCGATGTGATCTTCCACTGCTTGAACCTTAGAATTTTCTCTTTATGTGATGGATGGTGAATGATATCCATAAAGTGCCATAAATGGGGTCATTTTTGCTGCAGTATGGAAGGAAGTGTTATACCACCATTCAGCGAGAGGTAACCACTTGACCCATTGTGTTTGTTTATCAGATACAAAACAACGAAGATATCCTTCCAAACATTTATTTACTATCTCAGTTTGACCATCAGATTGAGGATGAAAAGATGAGCTATGAGCTAATTGAGTACCCAAACAAGAAAATAACTCCGTCCAAAAATTTCCAGTAAAAATGGGATCTCTGTCGCTCACAATAACCTTTGGGTTTCCATGTAACTTTTGAATTGTGTCCATAAATGTAGTAGCAACTGTACTTGCTTTAAATGGATGAGATAATGCACAAAAGTGTGCATACTTGGTAAGTCTATCAACTACCACCATGATGACAATATTTCCTTTGGACTTAGGTAAACCTATGATAAAATCCATTGAAATCTCCTCCCAACATTGCTTGGAATGGATAAAGGTTGTAGAAGTCTTGGGGTCTTAATTGTCTCAACTTTGTTCTACTGGCAAACCAAACATTCCACCACAAACTTTTGAATATAAAATTTAAAGCCATCCCAAAAAAATTCTTTCTTCACCCTGTGGTAAGTTTTTAAAAATCCTGAGTGTCCTCCTAAAGGAGAAGTGTGCAATTCCAGAAGAATATTTTGTTTTAGTTGGGAATTCTTACAAAGATATAAGCGATCTTTGTACCATAAGGAATCATTTTTCCAACTAAATGTATCAAATGTACTAGGATCTTGCTTCAACTTTTGAATGAGTATCCATACATCTTTGTCCTTCTTCCATTCATCTCTTGCTTCAGTTATCCAATCTGGTTGGATAATAGAAATGGCACAAAGCAATGCTTCCACCTCTTCATTCTTTCTCGAGAGTGCATCTGCAACAACATTTAGCTTCCCTTTTTTGTAGATTATTTCAAATTCATAACCCAGCATCTTTGTGACCCATTTTTGCTACTCTTCTGAAGGTAGTCTTTGTTCCAAAAAGTGTTTAAGACTATCATGATCATTTTTTACCTTGAAGTGTCTTCCCATTAGGTAAGGTCGCCATTTATTTAGTGCATGCAATATTGCTAACATTTCCTTCTCATAAATAGCTTTCTATAAATACTTTCCTTTGATTGGATGACTTTCAAAAGCAATGGGCCTTCCTTCTTGCATTAAAACAACACCAATTCCATTTCCCGAGGCATCACATTCCACAATAAAGGTTTTTGTGAAGTCTGGCATAGCTAATACTGATACTAGGCACATGCCTCTTTAAGAAGTTCAAAGGCCTATAGTTGCTTCAGGGGTCCATGAAAATGCATATTTCTTCAATAATGTTGTTAGAGGTGCTGCTATTCTCCCATAATTTTTAACAAACTTGCGATAATACCGTGTTAACGCGAGAAATCCTCGCAACTGCTTAATTGTTGTGGGGACTTTCCATTCCTTAATGGCTTTAATTTTGTTAGGGTCTACCTTAACACCCTCGTGAGATACAATATGACCTAGATATTCCACCTCTTGTACTCCTAAGAAACATTTGGATGTTTTTGCATATAATTGTTTCTCCTGCAATAGTTTGAGCACCCTCTCAACATGTTCAACATGATCCTTCCAAGACCTGTTGTAGATTAGTATATCATCAAAAAATACTAGCACAAATTTGAAAATGGAATTCATCAATCCTTGAAATGTAGAAGGTGCATTGGTAAGGCCAAAAGGCATGACCAAAAATTCATAATGACCCTCATGAGTTCGAAATGCTATTTTCAGAATATCTTCAGTCTTCATTCTAATTTGATGATATCCTGAATGAAGATCCAACTTGGTAAAATAAATTGCTCCATGCAATTCATCCAATAATTCATCAATCACATGAATGGAAAATTTATCTCTAATGGTGAGCTTATTGAGATCCCTATAATATGGACACATGCACCATGATCCATCCTTCTTGTGTAACAATACTACAGGAGTAGAGAAAGAACTTTGACTAGGTTGAATTATACCCGCCTCTAACATTTCTGCAATCATACGTTCAATTTCGCTCTTTTGGAAGTAAGGATATCTATAAGGCTTGATGTTTGGAGGAACACTTCCTGGAATCAAATGAATAGCATGATCACAATCACGAATAGGTGGGAGTCCTTTGGGAGTTTCAAACACCTTGGAATGATTGTCCAAGACTTGTTGGAGATCTGCAGAAATAGATGATTTTGATGTTGGAACTTCTAGTGAGCATAATTGTGCAATTACGCCTCGCTGTTCTTTCTTTAGAAGCTTTGTCATTACATTAGAGCTTATTATCCTTCCTGGCTTCCCCGCAATACCCCGTAATTCAACTTCCTTTCCTTCTGAAAAAAATTTCAAGAAAAGTTCTTGAAAATTAAAAGCTACCGTCCCCAAAGATTGTAACCATTGTACTCCTAGTACAAAATCAGCACCTCCCATAGGAATGGAAAGCATTGGACTAGTCAATACATATTCCCCCATGGTTAGCTTGATATTATGGCATTTTCCAGAGCAATTTATAGTTCCTCCATTTGCAACCATCACTTGACATTCTGGTGCTAGGTATAGGAAACAATTCAATTCCTTGGCTACCATACAATGAATAAAATTATGGGTACTACTCGAATCAATCAAAACTATTACCTTTTTCTTCTTATGTCCTTCTATCTTGAGAGTTTGAGGAGTGGTAATTCCTGCCAATGCATTACATGATATGGTCAGACTCATTTCTTCCTCTTCTAGGGTTGGTTCCTAGTGTATACCCTCTTCTTTTGAAAATTCTTGTTCATTTTCTTCTTCCTCTTCACAATCTATGTAAAATAATTTCTTCTCAGCACACTTATGACCTTTAGTGTATTTGCTATCACAACTGTAGCAAAGCCCTTTTGCCCTTTTTTCTTCCAATTTTTGTGGTGTCAACCTTGTAGGTTGTGGAAATCTAGGTGTAGCAACACTTCCTTCTTTATAGAATTGAGTGGTAGGTTTCCTTGTCGCCATAATTTTACATTCAACTTTTCTTGCCAACCTGAATGCCTTCTCCAAGGAATCAGGTTCCAAAACGCGAACTTCATGTTGGATGTTATCCTTTAAAGTGCCTATGAAGAGATCAATCCTGTGTTCCTCTGGAATATCAGTTACCCTTATATTCAATTTTTTAAAGTCCTCAATGTGCTGCCCCACTAAACCCTTTTGTTTGAGATTTATCAATTGGCTAAAGAAGGTGTTGCTCTTTGTATCCTCATAATGTGCTATCATTTCCTCCGTGAAAATTGACCAAGTGACAATTTTTTTACGGGAGCAAAGCCATCGATACCATACAAATGTATTTTGTTCTAAATGTAAAGTTGCAATGCGTACCTTTTGTGTGTTTTGCACGTTATGGAGATCAAAATATTGCTCCATCCGTAGTATCCATGTTACAGGATCCTTTCCATCAAACTTCCTCATATCCATTTTTGGAATATGGTGGTTCTTCCCGCCAACATTAGATTTTATGAAATCACGATTAACATTTATTTTGTTCTCATCATGAGTTTCCTCTAATATCTTTTCACCATTAGGAAACATTTCTTGTATCAACTTTGTCAAACCTTCCATGTCTTCTTTTAGATCATTCTTCATGTTTTCCATTTTTTCATCGATCTTAGCTTCCATGTCATCCATCTTAGATTCCATGCTAGCTTCCATGCCATCCATCTTAGCTTCCATGCCATCCATGCCATTCTTCAAACCATCCATCTTAGATTCCACGCCTTTCTTCAAACCATCCATCTTAGTTTCCACGCCTTTCTTCAAAACTTCCATGTCATTTTTTGTTGCTCTTTGCGAGAGCGAAATTTGTTGCACTTGCTCTTGTAATTTTGATATGTCATGTTGCCATTCTTTGTCTTCATGAGTCATAGTAGAGCCTTATAAAGGCTTAATGGGTGTTGAATTATTTTTAGGGGCCATTTTAGAATCCAATACTGATGTCTATTCTACAGTATGCCCTTGGAATCAATTCAACTTGATTCTTCAAACAAGACTTATGCAATTCGGGAAAAAAATACACACCGTTTACTTGCTTTTGAGGAGCTCGATATTGAAATTCAATTATCTCTATAATTGAAAATCTTCAATATCTGAAATTCGGCCCTATAGTAGCCCTCTGAAGCTTCTTTCAAATGCCACAAGTGTGATCTGATTTGGATTCTTCAAGGAAAAGTTATGTCTAATCTTCCACAATGACCCAATTATGGACTGGTTCAGTAGAGTGAACTTGTAAGACTTGCCACATGTCACTGTTTCCTCCTTTGGCTATGAAATTGATAGTTAAAAAACTAAAGTCCATTTACTTGCGGTCACTTTTTACAGCATTCAATCCGATGCTCAGAGAGAGAGAGTTATGAAGATTTTCCCACGATCACCTCTTTGAGATGAAATTCAGAAGCCTGAAAAAGCCCTAACTTCCACAAATCATATCTATGCAAATATTGCGAACCAAGATCTGAAATTTTGTGACGTTGTTCCTCAGGATTTTGGCTTCGCACTCTAAAAATTTCAGCTTCTGAACCTTTGTGGAAACAAATTTATAGCGAAAATTCCATGATGACCTGTTTAGGTTAAATTCATGAGCCTGCAAAATGACCTACCGTCCACAGCTCATATCTCCGAAAATATTGCAAACCAAGCTCTGGAATTTTGTGAAGATGTTCCTCAAGATTTTTTCTTCGCACTCTAAAAATTTCAGCTTCTGAACCTTCATAAAAAAAAAGTTATAGTGAACATGCCACGATGACCTATTTGGAGCAGCGAAACCCTAGAATCCCAAACCTCTGTTACGAAATGTTGTGAAACTAGCTCCAAAAATAGAAGAAAAGAGATATCAACGCCTTAGAAATAAGCCACTTCGAGGGGGCAACCTCCAATACATTACATGAATGAACAATTCTTGGATGATACAAATTACAAAACATCCTTTCTATATATAGGAGTCCATGGGGCCACAATGTAATCCCAGTGGGGCCACGATGTAATCCTAGCCAACCTAACAATAATAATTTAAGGGCACAATAATAACAATACAAGGGTTACAGTCATACAATAATAACAATAAGGGGGTTACACTAACAACAATAAGGGACTATACTAGTAATATAGGGACCTAACATGATTTATTTCCCCTTTTCATTTCCCTTGTCTGGTTCTGACTCAAAATCAGAACATGCATCTGATTCAGATGCCTTCAGCACAGCCACCAGTGATTATTTGGCCCAACACTCGCTTGTGTTATGAGTGGAGCTTTTATGAAATTCACACCACTTCCTCATGCCATTATTTACCATTTTGGTGTTGTTCTTCGTTTCTTCTTAGACGGGTTGTCCTAAGTCACCTCGCTTTGGATTTTCCCCTTCTTATGTGGTTTGGAGGTGCCTTTCCCTGGCTTCGAATTCACGAATCTAAAGTCTCGCTTCTTCTGCTTAAATTTCTGCTCAATGTTGGTGACATATCAATATGCCATGCAAGCGAGGTAATGTCAAGGAACTCTATTTCCTCCTAAATGTATATGTGAAAATAGTTGCGATACTTGAGCACCAAGTGTTTCTCTGAATCTTTAATACCCAAATTTGTGCGCAGGGTATGGAACAAATTCTTCATCTCGTGCACATCTTGCTCCCTTTGCTGCCGCAACGTGGTCCATTGGATGTACTTGTCCTCATAGCTCCCCACGGGGTAATTTTGTTCCTTGATTCCATCTCGGAATGAATTCCAAGTGTTTGCGACTGAAAAAAGTGAGGGTTCTTCCTCATCCCTCTATTCACAGTAGGTTTCCCATCAATATTTGACATGGGGGGTGGCTTTGAGGAGCGCAAAGGTAATATTTTCTCGATCGGAGAAATCATGGACTGAAAAATACCCTTCCAGCAAATTCAACCATCTATCTACAATGTCTACGTCTATTTGGCCCTCAAATATGGGAATGTCAAAGTTTACTTGTACGTTAAAAGGAGTGGCACCTCCAGAGTGGCCGCTGGATGAAGATGCGCCGCCAGTGGGTAGTTGTTGAAGGATCTGGGAAAATTTATCCATAATCGCGTTACTTTGTTTCTCAAGGGCCTCCTTGAGAAATATTTTGATAAGATATCTTACTCCCTCATCTTTATTTTATTTTTCCATTGGAGGTCGTCAGCGTTTGTGAGGCTGATCTTGCAAAGGTTCAACCAGAGCGGGCCTTAACTCCTTATACCCTGACCTCATTGGGGACATGCAAACAAAGATCAAAAAAGAGAAAACCACTTTGAAACCACTGATCCAGACTTTTGCAGGATCACAATAAAATATAGAAATAAACATAAACACAGAGATGTAGCAGGAATAACACTTCATTTCATTAATATCAAATACTGAAAAATGCTTATAGATAGAATGGAAAATAAACTAGCTTGCGTGATGGTAGCTTATCTCTGAGAATATATGTGGCAGCTACATGCCTCTAAACTCTGTTACAATGAGGCTCAAGGGCATTTTTATTATTGAACAATAAGAGAAAACCCGAAACAACAAAAACTCTAACCCGAGGAGATGTAAAACCAAGAGTTTATGGGCCCCGTTGGGTTTATTTGGGCAACCAAATTCCCAAGGTTGTAACTTGGTCATATTATCTATGTTTGATGCGTATGATACCTTGTTGGAAAGATATCTCCGATGACAACAACTTCTGACATGATTTCTATGAAATCCTTGGAGGAATCATGCCCAAAAAAATTCGTTTGGGGCCTCAAAACGGTTCCAGAAGTTGACGACCTGAAAAACTGCTAAAAATAGTAAATAAGAAAACTGATGAAAGTGACTAGGTGGAATAGGCAGGTGGCCACCAATATCCACCTCGATCAGCTTATCTTGCACTTATTAGGTATTCATGCTTTGATTGATGTTTATCCTTTATATATGCTTGTGTTCACTTGCTTTCACTTAGATAATCGTAAGTCACAAGCTAATATCTTGACTTAGTCTTGCACAACACTTCTGGGCTTGCCTCTAGAAACTGCAAAATCCATGAGGGAAGCCAACCTTGATGAATGGAATTACGCAGTCATTACTGACATTCAACCTTGAGCTCATAAACTACAAAGTCATGACAAGAAGCCCATCACTAAGCCCAAAAACTGCGTAATCCCTCATTCAACTCAGAAACTGTATAGTGCTTTGAGCTAGAAAGTTGCTCATTTCCCAAAATTGTGCAATGTTTCCCAGTAATGTGCATGGAAAGTTTTTCCCAAAAAAGCAGAAAAGCTAAAAAAGGAACAAGCATCCCTGAAATTTAGGGATCTATTTTTAGTCACACGAAGGAGGAACAGTTGCAATTTTTGGAAAATTTCTCAATGTGTCACTTTTTCCTTGATGTCATATTCCAAAATTTTCACATGTTTATTTGGAATATTAGAGTTCTTAATAATTTAATTAATTGAGTAAATAAAAGTGTGGAGGGGCCCATAATCCTCTAAGATGGATACAATCCACTTTTGATGTGTGTATGTGGACGTTCTACATCTAGATCTAAAACATGGAGTAGTGGGGCAAATCCATAAATGATAAAGAAAAGGAGATCAAGTCTCATTTATGAGATAGATCATTGAGGATGAAATTATCAAATAAGATCATGGATCTTAAATGTAAAATCATGAGGATATTAATGCATTCAAAGTAAGATCATAAAGAAATTATGATAAGTTAGTGGAGAAAGGGTGCATCTAATGAACACATGATGGAGGAAGTAGTGCATTTGAT
This sequence comes from Pinus albicaulis, assembly GCA_034641835.2. Lineage (NCBI taxonomy): Eukaryota > Viridiplantae > Streptophyta > Pinopsida > Pinales > Pinaceae > Pinus > Pinus albicaulis. The sequence continues at coordinate 1,450,454,982 of CM076584.1, forward strand.
GCACACATGATGGAGAGGTTGATCATCACATGTGAACATGATGGAGGACATGGAGAAATAGTGCAGTCAACCATGGAGACTTATGTCCACATGTACAACGCAGTTATGGAGTGGGCCTAGGCTATGGAAGGCTCATGATCTATATAATGAAGGTGAAGGCACGATAGAAGGTAGATTTGGATACTTGGATTATTCTTTGCTATGTTTAGATTTGGATTTGTCATAGGACATTTCTATGCATGCTTGAGCTGTTTAGATAAGTCTACAATGATGTTTAGCACAGGGTGTTTCTGAGAGGAAATCCCACCCTTACCCACGGGGGACTTGTGTGCCTACTCTGGGAAGGTTTTCTGTTGAGCTGTATTCCTCATCAGGAATTGGTACCATCTTCAGGAGGTTGTTTCTAGCATTCAACTAGGAAACCAGTGGAGGATTCACCCTACCACTTTCTTCTTCAGATCCAGTCTTCCAGGAGTAGCAGATCTATATCCAACATTTAGGCCATTGAGTTTTACCTCCATGCAATAACAGTGCCTTCAAGGATTGCGTAGTCCAGTCTTGTAGATATATTGGAGGAAGGAAGTTTCTAGTATTTCAGCTAGAAATCCCGTGAGGGATCATATCCTCACATTGGATCTATAGTTTCCATAATTTAGGAGTTGATTTGACATATCTAGCAGCTGGCTATTGAGCCTCCCTCTCTTACAGTGCAGTTTTCTGAAGCTGTTGTTCATCCAACAACCATTTTCAGCCAGCAACCATTTTCAGTAGAGGAGATTGGAGGATCTAGATCTTGAGCTTTTAGGCCAAGGATCTAGTGAAGGGATCAACCCTTCTTGCATAGATCTGATTGTACATCATATTGCAGCCATATTTGATTAGATTATGAAACAAACCTGCACACCCAAAAATGTATGAATCCCTAAGAGGGTGATTTTCTTAGATTCATATATATGGAAAATCCTTTCTAAGTTATCTTGGGTATCTATCATAGAGCCTAGATCGAAAGTTTTAGCATCATAGGAGCTCCCGAACTGCCTAGATTTGACTTTCTATCTTTTTGGCAGTTGCAGTCCCAATAGTTGCAGCAGGGACAACACATTTTACCTTCCGTCAGTTCAGCAGTTATGCAATCCCTCTTGTGGGATCATTCTAGGGTCATTCTAGGCCATCTCTTTGGCTCGAGTGTCTCATATTTTGAGCACTGTTGTACTTTCTATTCACCTCCTATATAATAAAATGCCTCAGCTTCTCTGTACATTCTGATGTTGTATTTAGATTAATTGTTTGCTTTTCTATTGTTCAACTATTGTGTTTTGTATCAATGCATTATTCCATTTTGGGATTTTACAGTGGTATTAGAGCATGATCTTTGGCTCAATTTGTGGACACTTCATCTTTTGCATCAAAAGAAGAAGTAGATAGATGAGATCTATCAGAAGGAGGATTGCATTTTTGCCAATATTCTCTTTAGATCCATGCAAGATCTCTCCAAAGAGGTTAAACAAATGAAGAGAGAAAGGCAAAAGTAGGATCCAAGAAGAAGATTTGATGAGGAAGGACCAATCACTTCCTATCAGAAACAAAGAAAACCAGAGAATCATATATCTCCTCATAGATCTACTATGCCCACTTTCTTTGAAGAAGGTGAATGGTATAGTCATGAAGAAAGAAGAAACATGGAACCTGAGACTCATGAGAATCTCAATTTATATCTTGAAGAGTACAAAGCTAATTCTAGAGCATTCAAGGAGAATATAACTCTCCAACAATTATTTAAAATCAAAGAAGAAATAATATCCCATAGCAGCAACAGAAGAAAGAGGCACAATAGATTCTATTTGCCTACATTTGATGGGTCTTCCTCAAGCACTGTAAAGGATTGGAGGAAAGAGTTAGATACATTCTTCAGGCTACATCCTATAGCTGAAAAGGAGGTTGTCCATATTGCAACACTTCATCTTCTAGGTGAAGCCAATGATTGGTCGTTTGGTCACATGGAGCATGCAAAGGTGACTAAATATTCAGATTTATTTCACAAGTTGAGAAAGAAGTTTGATGTGAGAAAAACAGAGATGTGTCCCAAAGAGACATTTCCTAAGGAAACAAATGAGGATGTCATTCTTGTCACTCTGGACAAAGAGTCACTACATTCACCACCAGCTGTAAAAGTACTTGTATCCAGAGGAGAGACACTTGCATCTTTGCAAGATAGTCTTAAGCTCTTGACACATAGAGTCCCATGCATGATTCAGGAGATGCATGAGGAAAATGAGGTAGATTCCAGTGTTGGTACATTGATAGAAGATCAACCAACACTCTTATCAGCAGTTGGAGAGACCATTGTATCGGTTGAAGGAACTCTTGTGGTCTTTCAAGAGGTTCCCACACATCAGTTGATCCAAGGTATGCATGCACTTCCATCTCATATTGTTTCAATACATCTTATTGAAACTTATGGGGACATGCCATTAGGGCCAATGCATAACCAAGGGTTAGAACAACATGCTGATTTGAAGCAGCAACATATCACAACGTAGAGGACCCTTGATCTAATCAAGGATGAGATGAAGAGCTATCCCAGTCCATCATTATTGAGCTACATTCAACCCTTTGAGTTGAAATGTGGAGTTTCAGAAGATGGGATGAGCATGATCCTATGTACAGTGGCTGGCTATGAGTTTAACATTGTGCCTTGCCATGAGACAACATATGCATCACCATGCAGATCTAGAATGCTGTCACTTAGTAGCAGTGATGATACGAGGGCCCCATTATTCTTGGAGCATTCTGAAGGTAGTTTCACTCATGAAGAAATGGAGTTAAATATGATAGATGGTAGACATCTTGAGATGAGAAATCTTTTCTCCTTTCAAGATGACACTTTCTCAATGAGAATATCATAGCTCAAAGAGAAAATTCTACCTGTAGCCATTGATGAGAAGAAGATCTCATGGAGAGGTCTCATTGGATATGCACTTAAACATTTCATGGAGTGCAAAGTTATTCATCAATTTGAGGTGGATGGTATTCTACAAAGAGAGGATGCCATGTTTATGCAGAACATCATTCATCATCCACATTGGGATGAGTGGGTGAGGCTGATAAGTAAGGGGTTTCATGACCACTTGCAGAGATATGACATGGGCCAACAAGAAGCTTGGTTACACTGGTTGCTCTTGGGTGGGTTTGGTTACTACCCAAAGGCTCCTAATTCTTTGATCCATGCCCTGAAAAGCACTCATGTAATGAAGAAGGAGGCATGGTTACGATGGCTGCTCTTGGGTGAGTATGGTTACCACCCAATAGCTCATATTTCCTTGACTCATGCCTTGTGTATCAATGACAGAATGAAGCAGAAGAAGGCATGTTTATTTTGGTTGAGAGAGTTTGGCCATCACATGACATATCCCATGTTTATGTGTTTTGTATTGTTTATAATATGACATAATACTCTCATGATGTGTGATAATGGATTTTGTTTGTATTGGGCTGATATGACATTCCATATGTCATCCAATATGTTGTTGTTGCTCCATGATTCACATGATGATGTTAAGAGGAAACAATAGATCTTGTTGCTTTGGATTTTATTGGGGGACTTTGGTCCTACACACTCCCCTACTTTTCATGATAGTGTTGGAGGGTGGCAGCAAGAGGCACTCCTCCGATGACTCTTACTTGGAGAGTATGGACACCATACTTGGTATCTTGATGGTGTGGTGTGGTAGCAGGGAGCATTGTTGCATTGGTTACTATTGGGAGAATATGGTTTGACACCTTTGTCTACCCATATGTCTCTACTTCTTGTTTTGTACAATGTTGGGATGATGCTTAGATCCAACAAGGCCAACAGGGCTAAGAATGAAGGCATGATGAGCCTCTTTTTACTTCATTTAGCATGGGATGGAGGATTACTTTGTGAGTTGGAGCTTTCCTTTTGTGGGAAGAACCATCTATTTTTATACATCTCATGTATTATGGAGGATGTTGGTCAACTTATGGTTGTCGCTTGGAGCTTCATGATTGAGGAGAGACATCTAGCTACACAGTTAGAGGTCACTCTAGACATTATAGAGAGACAAATTTGGTGCTGGGCATACATAACTCATTGCAGCAAATGGGGAGACCTTCCTTGTGTGGATACCATTTGGAGGGGGACAAATTTCTTTAGCATCTAATTTTGCAGTTGCTTGAGGACAAGCAACATTTTTCCGGGGAGGACTGTAATATTCCAAAATTTTCACATGTTTATTTGGAATATTAGAGTTCTTAATAACTTAATTAATTAAGTAAATAAAAGAGTGGAGGGACCCGTAATACTCAAAGATGAATTAAATCCACTTTTGATGTGTGTATGTGGATGTTCTAGATCTAGATATAAAACATGGAGTAGTGGGGTAGTTCCATTAATGATAAAGAAATGGAGATCAAGTCTCATTTATGAGATAGATCATGGAGGATGAAACAGTCAAATAAGATCATGGATCTTAAATGTAAAATCATGAGGATATTGAAGAGGTCAACTAAAATCACAATGCATTCAAAGTAAGATCATAAAGAAATTATAATAATTTAGTGGAGAAAAGATGCATCTAATGAGAACACGATGGAGGAAGTAGTGCATTTAATGCACACATGATGGAGAGGTTGATCATCACATGTGAACATGCTGGAGGAAATGGAGAAACAATGCAGTTAACGATGGAGATTTATGTCCACATGTACATCGCAGTTAAACATGGAGATTTATGTCCACATGTACATCGCAGTTAAACATGGAGATTTATGTCCACATGTACATCACAATTATGGAGTGGGCCTAGGCTATGGAAGGTTCATGATCTATATAATGAAGGCGAAGGCACAATAGGCAGATTTGGATACTTGGATTATTCTTTGATCTGTTTAGATCTGGATTTGTCCTAGGACATTTCTATGCATGCTTGAGTTGTTTAGCTAAGTCTGCAGTGCTGTTTAGCGTAGGGTGTTTCTGAGTGGAAATCCCACCCTTACCCATGGGGGGACTTGTGTGCCTACTCTAGGAAGGTTTTATTTTGAGTTGTTTTCCTCATCAGGCATTGGTGCCATCTTCAGGAGGTTTCTTCTAGCATTCAGCTAGGAAACTGGTGGAGGATTAATCCTACCACTTTTTTTTTTCAGATTCAGTCTTCCAGAAGCAGCAAATATATATCCAGCATTCAGGCCATTGATTTTTACCTCCATGCAACATTAGTCCCTTCAAGGATTGCATAGTCTAGTCCTGTAGATCTATTGGAGGAAGGAAGTTTCTAGTATTTCAGCTGGAAATCCTGTGAGGGATCATCTCCTCACATTGGATCTATTGTTTCCATCATTCAGGAGTTGATTTGACATATCTAGCAGCAGGATATTGAGCCTCCCTCTCTTATAGCACAGTTTTCTGAAGCTGTTGTTCATCCAGCAACTATTTTTAGTGGAGGAGATTGGAGGAGCTAGATATTGAGATTTTAGGCTAATGTGAGAATGAAGTGATCCTTCTTCTTTTAACAGTTATGATTTGTATGTATATGTTGATGGGGATTATTACGTGACCTGCATATGGCTGTGTGTATATGTGTAAGCCCTAAGAGGGTGATTTTCCTAGATTGGTAGATTTGGAAAATCCTTTCTAGGTTATCTTGGGTATCCATCATAGAGCCCGGATCTACAATTTCAGCATATGAGCCTACGGCACCTAGATCTGATTTTCCCTCTTTACGGAAGTTAAGTCTCAGCAGTCCCATTCAGGGACAGCTGGTAGTTGCCTTCCAACGGTTGGCTTGGTAAAAACCCTCTTATGGGATCATTCCAGGGTCATTCTAGGCCATTTCTTTGGCGTGAGTGTCTCATATTTTGAGCACTATTGTACTTGCTATTCACCTCCTATATAATAAAATGGCTTAGCTTCTCTGTACGTTCTGATGTTGTCTTTGTTTTAATTGTTTGCTTTGCTGTTGTTCAACTATTGTGTTTTGTATCAATGCATTATTCCATTTTGGGATAATACACTTGATTTTTGGCATGCTTGTCATAAACCCTAATTTTCTCAATATATTTTATTGGCGCCCGTAGAGGTCATTTTCACACTCGATATTGGAGCTCTAGCATTTACCGAGAGATCAGAAACTCACAGTGTAATTTTTAACAAGTCTTGCAGGTGAGTTTCACATTTGTCACTTTTTTGTTGCTTTTTGTCACTTGGCTTTTGTGAGTCTTGTTTTGCTTGTTTCTTTGCACACATGTTGGCATTTCAACTTGCTTTAGCTTGTAGATTTTTTTTCAAGTTATCGTTTTCCTTTCACAAACTGACATGGCAGCAGACTAAATATGCTGTTATAATGGACTTTGGGGCATATTTAGAGGACCGATAGGTTTATCTTAGCATCTGAAAATCAGGACTATACAGGGTTGCATCTAGGTATCCAACCTTCTTGTGTGTAGATTTGATCAGCTGGGTTGTCTCACACACTGGTGATAAAAATATGACATTGAGAAACACCAACAGTTATAAGCTTGATACATTTTTGGAAACAGATGTATCATCTTCCCAAGCCAGTAAATATCATGTACTCATTGTTTTATGCCACCCACAGTTATGCGAGCACGGACGATATCATCAGAAGTTGGGTGAAGGATCCATCGAAGTTTAGATAGACACCCACCCACACATACAAGACAAGGTCAGTTAGGAAGGCCTACCAACTTTTGGTCATCTTAGCTTGCAGAATATATAGCCAATGGAGCACAGAGACCTTTCCTGAGGGTTGGGCTATCCTATTGAACCAGGTGGTGAATGAGGGGAAGTCGTTCAACTTGTTAGATATTTTGTCTCATCTTCTAAGAGCCCATGTAGCACAAGCCCGGGATCCTCCTAAGGGCGAGCAAGCAAGGTTCTATATGTCTGCATACTTACTGGATGTAATCTATGCACAAAATCAGTTTCATGACATGAAATGGATGTGGATACCAAGAGAAATTTAAGTGCATATCTATTTCAAGTTTATTTTGGATTGTAGCCATAGAGGAGTTATGGAGAAGCTAATTGAACATTTCATCATCCTACTATACATGCTTATCTTTCATGATCACCCACCTTGCATGTCACGAAAAGTGATGGAGGCGATATCAGAGATTGAAAATTGGTTCGCCTTACCGGATGGCACATTGATGAGAGTGTTCAGTGGCCAGAAGTCGCCGCATATTTTTCCAAGATATTCCACAGATAAATTTTTCATGCTATAAGTATCTTACCATCTTGCCACAGGGTTGTCAAGAGCTCTTCACATGACAAAGAAGGTGCCATGGCCCACGCTTCCTTTGCAGATCAGGTTATACGAGATTAAGAATCTCAAAGTTGCAGATAATGAATCGAAAGCCATAATGAAGTTTGAGTTCAGTACAAAATACTTTAATCTGTATGATCTGAGGGGAATTCGCAAGGACCACTATGTGAGAATCTACTAAAACCGGGTTAGCGGGGCATATCGGTGGTCGGTGGAGAAACCATGGAAGAATTTCTATAACTCCTCCAGACCCCATGAGTCGATCATTATAACTGGGACTTCACAGGCTAGTCCACAAATGATATCATTTTCGCAGGAGAAAGAAGTAGAAGACAACAACCTAGTACAAGATAAGGGAAAGAGGAAGGTTGTTGACAACACAGAGGAGGATAGAAGCAGGAAGATTCAAGCGGATCCTATTGTTGAAAAAGAAGCTTTAGAAATAAAAGCAAAGAAGAGGTAGAGAAATAAATGAGAAGTTCAGATGAAGAGAGAGAATCAAAGCTTGGAGGAAGCGGAGCTGAGAGTGCAGAAAGTAGAAAAAGAGATAAGGGAAGAAAAAGAGCTAAGGAGAAGAGAATAGGATGAGAAGATGAAGCAGGAAGAAGAAGAAAGGATAGGTGTCATAGAAGAATAAATGGCACCCATACAGGTTGAATAACAAGTACAACATCAGCTGTTAGCAGAAGGAGTGAGCGCAAAAATGTAGGATTGAAAGCTTACTCAGAATATTGAGCAGTTGATTAAAGTTCCAGATATCGATTTGGGACCAGAGTAACAAGATGAAGATGTGGACCTGATGCCTAGTGCACCATAGGCCATAATTGAGACTCCACCACCTCTAACCACAGATCCATCCCTGAGCGAGCAAGGGGAGATAGTTCCCCTTAATGATGATCTGGTGATGGATGTGTACAATCTACCATTTGATGAAATCTAGAAGAATATTGTACAAACATGGAGAAAGCACTCATTTAATTAATTCTTCCACAATAAAACTCCCAGCATGTTTTTCTAAAGATATCAATTTAAAAGTTTTGGTGAATATTATTGATGACTTCTCACCTCTTAAATTTGATGGCGAGGGTGACACAACCATATTTGAGCATATTGAACGTTTTCTTCATTTTTTCATAGAGTGCAACATCCCCATTCAGGATGTTGGTTGTTGGTTGTTCATTCTCACATTCCAAGGGCGTGTAAGGAAATTGTGTTACACATTGACCGATGCCTCCATTCACTCTTTCGAACATCTTATCACAAAATTGTTTCAGGCTTTTGACAACTATGATCATAAACATTTGAGCAAGAAAAATTCAGAATTGTGAAAATCATCTCATGAATCATTACATCATTTTCACAATCGTTTTATGCATTTATGTTTGGAATTTCTATAAGATGAAGTTGATTGGGATTTCTTATCCTAAATATTTCTATATCTTGTTCGTATTTCACTAAGTCTGCATGAGTTGAAATCTCTTAAATCACTCCCAATGTACCTCTATGGTAGAGATTCTAAATTTCTGATGGAAAAGGTTGCTGCTCCAAGTGACCCTATGTCCTCTTCTCATCAAACATAACTAGTTCAACAGGTTGAGGTGGGAGAGATTCAGAACTCATCCATTGATCTACCGCCATCTCCTCCCACCCAACATGCTCAGAATTTCAGCATAGGCTTGGACAGTGAGTCTAATGGTTGTGATGAAGTGTTATCTCCTTGTCCTCCATCCTTTTGTCCCTCTGATCCTTCAGATTGTGTGTTTTTATGTTCACTTGTTTCAAACCTTTCTTTTGATGTTCATGAGGATCAATTGTTGGAGAGATTTTGTGCTGAGCACCCAAATTGCGATATCATTTACAATGATTATGTGTGGGAGCCCATTATTGAACAAGAATATGCGATGGAAGATCACTTCCTTCCTTCCTCATCTGTCCCCCATCATCCTGAAATTTTCCACGATTCTATCATTCCAATTGAATCTTGTAAGGATTTAGTTTCTAAGCATGTTAATACTTCCAATCATTCACAGAATACGTGGGATGTTAGTTTTTCATCTAGATGTAGAGAGGATGAATCTTCTATTCATGATCTTCCCATTCTATCATCTTACCTATCTCAAAACAAAAAGGGTGAAATTTCTTATTTCTCATCTCTTCCTCTGTACGATTCATTAGATCATGACGATATCTTTGTTCATGACCTTGAAATTTCTGATCATGGTTTTCGTGGCCTTTTCATCGATTCAGTTGGTCACAATTTTGATTGTCCCATTATTGATTTTTTAAAGCCACCTATCTTTGATGATCTACCTTTTGATGAGTTGAAACTCCCTCAACCTGACAAGGCACTTCAGCCTGAGATAATGTGTATGTAAGGTTATCGTATCCTAGAGGTTAGTTCCACTTCTTATCGAAAGAATGTTGAATCCTTTGAGGCTCCTCATCACTCTATTGCACATATTGAAGATCAATCAGTTTTACAATTTTCACATCTTCCACCTGTGTTACACAATCCTATCGTTCAATCATTTGAGTCATACACAGCGAGCATTGTGGAAAAAGGAAAAAAATATTCTTTCTTTATGTTTTCTTGCCTTCGTTGTTTGAAAGTTTGTGTTTTTAATTCTTTGAGTTGCAGTGTGTCACAACACCATGACACAAACACAAAATGCTTTCCGTGTGTTGGGGTTCCTATGTTTTGGCCAGATTGGCAAGACCAAAAGATAAGACAACATCAAACCACTTTGGGATCCTAGGATCTAGCCCTCCTGGATCCAGAGAGGGATCTCTCTATGAATGTAAAGAATGATATATCTTTAAGGCTCACATTGAGGTATTAGGCTAGGTATGAATCACAAGGGTTTGTTTTGATTTGTTTGTTTGGTTGGAGATCATTAACTAAGAAGGTTATGGAAGTGAAAAAGGAACTAAATAGAAGGATGTTTCAGCATGGGAAGATAGGTCAAGAGAGGTGCCAATCTATTGGGCTATGGAGTCATAAAAGGAGTTTACTTGCATAACAACTATCCAAGGGTTTCCATAGGGAAAGTCATATATACCAAAGGATATTTCTAGATAGATGGTGGAATGGAACATTAAGAATGGGTGAAAGAAAGAAACCAAAGTGCAGTATAAGATCAGGTCAGATGTCATTTAAATCTAGGCCTACTTTTAACATACTTCAAAGGGAACTATCAATAGGACACAAAGGGTAGCTTAAGATTAGGTCAGATGTCATTTAAATCCATACCTGCTTTCAACATACTCTTAAGGAAGACAATCTAGCAGTCCTCATAACCACTTTTAGACAATAGAAAATATTTAAGATTAAACACAGAGTAAGGCCTAAGATCAAAGAAAGACTTTTAACCTTCACTACTTTGACACCAACTCAATGGGATCTTAGAATGGCTAACTGTTGGAAAAGGAACCTAGTGAGACAGGGCTAACTCTAAATATCCTAGTTTCCCAATTCTTTCAGCTGAAACTAAACAAGAAAATCTAAGAGACAAACTCTAAATTCATACATCAGTAAGCATGGACAAACCAACTTCTATACTGGTTAAATTACACTAAATTTGTTCTTAGATACACGACTAGAGGAAAACATAAAGATAAAGATTTGACAGTGAGATTTAGGGTACTTCCAACAGTATGTCCTAATCTATGCTTGTTGTTATTTATCATAGAATAATGGACAATATGATAAAACATGAAAGGAGACATTTACAGTAAGGAAACATCACCAATAATATAGACCAGGATCCTGTGAATCTTCTTGTTCAATTGATGTGCAAAACCAGTCACATACTTTGAGTCCAATGGCTCTTTTCAGTCAAAAATTTTCTTCCCAGCCTACTATAATACAAACTACTTAGCTACTTCCCCTCAATAACAGTTTTAACAATCAATAAAATCCCAACCCACAACAACGAATCTTCAATGAATACTTATAGGTGAATGAGGAGGTGGAGTGGTAGATATGAACTTAAATGATCAATTAAGATAGAGGGGAGGAAGTATTCAAATGCCCACTCTGCTTAATGGCTCTGTATTAACATGTTTGTACCCTTTTGGGCTGGTTTAGAAGTCTTTGTCAGATTGACCATAACTTCAGATATGTTCTTTGAAGTACTCTCTGACTGTAAGTACTCTGTTTTATCTTCTGTGACAAGTAAGGTGATAGAAGGTCTTTCTGGTCTTCCATACTTCTATAACTATTGTCCTAATAGTTTTAAGGACTTCTGTCAGTGTATAACTATTCTGGTGTCCGATGGGAGATGGAGGAAGTCATGTAGCTAGTCCTTTCTTGGAGAAAATGTGTTATGCTGACATTAAATCACTAATAATGCTTGTTTATGTGCTTTAGGCTTCATTAAGCCTTCTTTATCATTTTAATGGTCCTCGTCTGTGTCTTTACCCTTTTGAGCATTGGATTATAATCATTAAGTCTTCAATAATAGGCTTTAATCCTTTTAGTCTCTCACTGATACTCTTTGCCGCTTCTGCTGATTGTTTCTGTGAATGTACAGGTTTTAATGGTGCAGAAGGGTTTGAAACAGAGTTGGTAAAGCTGATCTTCAATGGAAAACATGTTTACACCCTCTCAGGTGTCTCTTCTGCTACCTTTGGCTCTGAAACCGTCATTCTGCACTATAAATTACCTTGACTGTAACTGTAGAGGCAATCTAGCTTATCGCCTTTGAAAACCTGCAAAAAAACAAAAAACTTGTTATAAAAACCTGTGGGGGTGAGGGGAGGAATGCTGTGGAGGCCCATGGAGATGGCGGCGCAATGATGAAAATGGTGGAAAAATGTAGCGGAAGGTGGAAAACGGGTTTGATGGAGTTTGGGGCGTCGTGCTTTCTGGACCGTCAGATTAGATCAGACAACGATGATCTACGGTGATATTGCGCAATGGGGTTGTTTGGAGAATGAATGAAGGGGTAAGTGAATGGAGGTAAGATTAGATCTAGACCGTTGATTCAGATTGACGGACGACGAAGATTGGTGGACGGAGTCCTTTAGAAGGTCAGATGGATGGTTGGAGTGCACGGGCGAGGTCAAGTATGAGCTGTTCGATCAAGTCAATCAATGGTGGAGATATTTTGGTGGATTTATTTGGGAGTATAGGTGAATGGAGAATGGGCGGAGGCGAGGTTAGTTCCTGACCGTCCGATTGGACCCGATCAACGGCCACGGTCAACCTTGAAAACTCAATGCAGAGGGTGGTAAGCGGAAAACCGGAATGGTTTTCGCGCAGGGTCGGAGGTGGTAAGAGGAATTCGCAAAAATAACACGATTCCACTCAGCGATCGCCACGTGGAAATCCAAAACCACTGTTATCGCTTTTTTTTGGAACTTTAACTTTCGGACATAAATTTTTTGCGAAATAGGATATTAGCCGTTGGATGAAGGCACGCTGATCGGACAATGCCGATGATGCGCGATGTCGGGTGAGATGCATAGGCAAAGGCGGCCATCGGGTTTTTTGTGGGCCGTCAGATCATGCGCAATGAATGGCAGAGATTTAAAGGTAGAGCACCAGTGTTTCAAAGGGGGAATGAAATGCTACATGAACGATGGAAATGATCATGACCGTTGGATCTACATGATGAACGGCTGAGATCAGTGGAGGAGGCGGAGAGTATGGAAAGTGAAATAAGCGGGGGAATAAGCGGCATGGTGGCCATCGATCTGTGTAGATCAACGACCTATATTCATTCCAGGCCATGTCATAGGGGAAAATAAAAACAAAGGGAAGAAAGCGATTTTGATTGGTTTTCTTGGTTTTTTAAGACCTTGGAGCCCGAATACATAGCTTCTGGTCAAGTGGAGGAGGGGCTGAATGAGAATAAGCCCTCGGGCGTTTAAAATTTTTTATGGAGCGGATAACTGCTTTTTATGCTTTTTAAAGGGATTTTGGGGATTTTAGAGCCTGGTTGTAGGTTGGGGTTATATGGGGAATGGGGCTGCAGCATATAAGCCCTTGGGGACTTAACCCTGTCATAGTGTAAAAAGGGTGTTTTTTAGGCCAAAAGTAGTGTTTTTAAGGCCAAATGGGGGTTCTGTTAGGCAGAAAAGGGGATTTTTAAACCAAATCAAGGGAGCTATAAGGTTTAAAAAGGGAACTTTGATGATTTAGAGGGCTAACGAAGGGGTTTTGGAGGTAATTTAAAAGGGAAAAAAGTGGTGAAAATGGAGACTTTGTGGGAATGAAATGGAGCAAATGGAGGCCTTTTGAGAGCAGTTTCTTTCACAAACAGTAGGATTTTTCAATGGAAACAACAGTGAATATTTCTTCAAATGGAAGAAGGCACATGGAGGCTTCAAGAATGAGAGATTTACAAAGGAAATTTTTCTCTTGAAGGCTCAGAAACATTTTTAGCCACCTGTTTGCTATGCCAAAAATTTATAGGTGGCTAACAGTGGCTCCACATGGGGATGACATCTTCTTGAAGGTGTCAAGAATCTCAGAAAATAATCTTTGGAGTAGGCCAGATGCCTGGTACTTGACCATCCTTTATTTTCTTTGATCAACTGCTACAAACATGGTGGATATTAAATCAGCAGAAAACATTTTCCCAAACAACTACCTACCCATCCTACTGTCCTATTTTTTCTTCAAGGTGCATTTAGACTTGCAGACCTTTCACATCATCAATTTTTATTGAAAGCAAAAACTAATATAATTCTATCCTTATTTCTCCATGAGACCAGATTAAACAGTTGGACTCATAAATTTCTCTACCTAAACTAATATCTTCCAGGATTAAACTGTCTGGCAGATTTCATTCTCTACATTCTAAAACAGAAATTTAAACACAGCTAAACCAAGATTAGACTGTCTGAATTGCTATGGGTTTATGGCATAAAGACAAGCTGCACATGAACTGAACTTTGTAGACATTAAAAACAACTAACTAAATGCTCACAGACTGAGCTTTATTGAGATTTCCTACCTACTCTACTCTAACTTGAAATATTTACATGTATAGCTCACAAACTCTCTTTTCCAATACATCCAGTCAATCAGATGATTCCATGGCTCATCTCTTCTCATCTCTTTGAGCATGCTGGATAGGCAGGGCCACTCCCATTCTCTTTGTTTCTTAGCAGCAACTTTTAAAATGTTTCTTGTTGTCCGCAACAAGCTGCTCTTGATGACCTTTGATCCTTCTCTAAATGTCTGCAGGAAATGAGCATAAGGATGTTGAAAGGATACCTAGCTGTGAGTATTTGACAAGTAGTTTTCAACCAGGATTGCTTCCTCTTCCACTGGATCAAAAAGAAGATCTTTTTGAGAAAGAAACTCTTCCTCATCTTCATCATCATCTGAATTGGAGGACTCATCATATTTGGCAGTGCTGTCCTCTTGTAGCTCTAAGATCTTATGATCTAGTGGGCTGAGCTATGTGAAAATATCGACATATTCTTGAGCAGGGGTTTCTTTGATTACCTCAACCCTTTCAGGAGAAGGTTCAGGATATTCAACTTGCTCAAGAGTTTCTTCATTTCTTTCTTCCTCATCTTATGAGCTGAAAGGCTGCTAACTTCCATCTTCATGGAAATTATTACTGATGATGTGATATAAATCAGAGTGAAGATTCAATGAATCTTCACCTGCTACTAGACTTTCATAACCTTCTTCATCAGTATCATAAATAGTCTGACTTGGCTCATTACTTTCTTGAAGTCGATGAAACTGATCTTCCTCCCACAAATCTATTAATGATGGTCCTACAAGATTAGCTTCTATTTGGAAAAAATCATTATCAGATAGATCAAAACTAGGAAAATCATAATTGTAAGCAATGCTACCAATCAAACCTACTAGATTCTCAGCAAGTATTTCTTCAAAACAATCTACAAGTTCATCTTCTGATTTAAAATCTTGTTCATCATACATGCTCTGCATGTTGCTTATGTCTTGCAGTGATCTGGTTTGTTTTTCCTGAGGACAAGGTGTGGGTCTTTTTGAATAAGCATTTCTAGTTTCATCCTCATATTCTTCCTCTTTTATGCTTAGCAATTTGTTGGCTGTCTCTATCAATCTTTCCAGTTTGGTTTCTGTAGAGATCAACCTTCTTTGCTCTGCTTGGTCCTTCTTTATTGCATTTAATTTTATCTCCCTGCACTTTATGTTGTATTCGACAGTGATTTCTATGTTTTTCATTTCTTCCAGGCTTGCAGGCTCTCTTTCTCTTATATGGAATTCCACCTCAGGGTCAAAAGAACTTGGATAGTGCAATAGGGCCCATCCCAAGGGTGGTTTTATCTCAGTAGGTATTGCATTGTATACCTTATTGAACTTGGCTGAGAAGTCTTGTACAGTCTCTCCTGGTTGCCTCTTCAGATTCTGGTATTCTTCTAGGATGAGGAAAACATTTCCCAAGACTGCCCATTTATCAAGGAAAACTTGGGTGAACTGATGAAAATTGATAATGCTTGCAGCAGGAAGGTCTTTAAACCAAATCTTAACCATTCCTTGTAATGATAAGGCAAACATTATAATACACACATCATCTTCTTCTATTTCATATAAGTCAAGTAAATCCTCAAGATTTTGAACATGTTGCTCAGCAGTGATATTTTTATTTTCTCCATAAAAAAGAGGCAGCTTATTTGTAAGTCCTACAGGAAGGGGCTGGAAGATAAGAGGCAAATCTAGAGGCTTATATCTTTCTATGACCTTTGTGGGTGTAGGTAGTGCAACAAGAGACCTATGATTGCTTGAAGTTTCATTAGGGGTAAGAGATACATCATGAGGCTCTTGTTCCACTAGGTTTTTCACAGGTGTATAGGTCTGCTCATGGTTTGAAAAATGAGGCTTGAGATCTCTCCCATAATCAATGTGGATCTCATCTTTGTACACTTGATCAGGCTTAAAGTAGGATAGAACATAGTTGTAGATAAAAACAATGAGTTATTTAAACCAAATCCAACCTGAATGTTCTATCCTTCTAGAATGTCTGGCCATGATTCAGGTTCTTCCTCCAGTGGAGTCTTTAGGTCTATTAGGAATTGTGGAGTCGCCAGGTGGAGGATTTTCAATGATTAAATGAGGGTTGCTGTCCACCATCAGCAAGTAAATACCAATCTAACCAGAGATTTTGGGTCTTTTGAGGTCCTAAGGATGCATAAGATGAAATTCACTCAGAACTCCCCAGCAGAATCGCCATCTCCACGGGCCTCCACAACATTCCTCCCCTCACCCCCACAGGTTTTTATAACAATTTTCTTGTAGGTTTTCAAAGGCGAGAAGCTATATTGCCTCTGCAGTTACAGTCAAGGTAATTTATAGTCCAGAACGCCAGTTTCAGAGCCAAAGGTAGCGAAAGAGACACCTAAGAGGGTGTAAACATGTTTTCCATTGAAGATCAACTTTACCAACTCAGTTTCAAACCCTCCTGCGCCATTAAAACCTGTACATTCACAGAAACAGTCAACAGAAGCGACAAAGAGTATCAGTGAGAGATTAAAAGGATTAAAGCCTATTATTGAAGACTTAATGATTATAATCCAATGTTCAGAAGGGAAAAGACACAAACGAGGACCATTAAAATGATCAAGAAGGATTAATGAAGCCTAAAGCACATAAACAAGCATTATCAATGATTTAATGTCAACAGAACACATTTTCTCCAAGAAAGGACTAGCTACATGACTTCCTCCATCTTCCATCGGACACCAGAACAGCTATACACTGACAGAAGTCCTTAAAACTATCAGGATAACAGTTATGGAAGTATGGAAGACCTGAAATACCTTCTATCACCTTACTTGTCACAGAAGATAAAACAGAGTACTTACAGTCAAAGAGTACTTCAAAGAACATATCTGAAGTTATGGTCAATCTGACAAAGACTTCTAAACCTGCCCAAAAGGGTACAAACATTTTAATACAGAGCCATTAAGCATAGTGGGCATTCAAATACTTCCTCCCCTCTGTCTTAATTGATCATTTAAGTTCATATCTACCACTCCACCTCCTCATTCACCTACAAGTATTCATTGAAGATTCGTTGTTGTGGGTTGGGATTTTATTGATTGTTAGAACTATTATTGAGGGGAAGTAGTTGAGTAGTTTGTATTATAGTAGGCTGGGAAGAGAATTCTGTATTGTAAAAGGCCACTGAGCTCAAAGTATGTGACTGGTTTTTCACATCAATTAATCAAGGAGATTCATAGGATCCTAGTCTATATTATTGGTGATGTATTCTCACTGTAACTGTTTCCTTTCATGTTTATCGCATTGTCCATTATTTCTCTGATAAATAACAGCAAGCATAGATTAGGATATACTGCTGGAAGTACCCTAAGTACCACAAATCTCCATGTATCTTTATCTTTATGTTTTCTCTAGTGACCTGCTATCTAAGAACAAATTTAGTATAATTTAACCAGTATAGAAGTTGGTTTGTCCATGCTTACTGATGTATGAATTTAGAGTTTGTCTCTTAGATTTTCTTGTTTAGTTTCAACTGAAATAATTGGGAAACTGGGAGATTTAGAGTTAGCCCTGTCTCACTAGGTTCCTTTTCCAACAGTTAGCCATTCTAAGATCCCTTTGAGTTGGTGTCAAAGCAGTGAAGGTTAAAAGTCTTTATTTGATCTTAGGCCTTACTCTGTGTTTAATATTAAATGTTTTCTACTGTCTAAAAGTGGTTATGAGGACTGTGGGATTGTCTTCCTTAAGAGTATGCTAAAAGCAGGTTTAGATTTAAATGACATTTGACCTGATCTTAAGCTACCCTTTGTGTCCTATTGAGAGTTCCCTTTGAAGTATGTCAAAAGCAGGCCTGGATTTAAATTACATCTGACCTGATCTTAGACTGCACATTGGTTTCTTTATTTCACCCATTCTTAATGTTCCATTCCACCATCTATCTAAAAATATCCTTTGGTATAGATGAATTTCCCTATGGAAACCCTTGGATAGTAGTTATGCAAGTAAACTCCTTTTATGACTCCATAGCCCAACGGATTGGCACCTCTCTTGACCTATCTTCCCATGCTGAAACATCCTTCTATTTAGTTCCTTTTTCACTTCCATAACCTTCTCAGTTAATGATCTCTAACCAAACAAACAAAGCAAAACAAACCCTTGTGCTTCATACCTAGCCTAATACCTCAATTTCAGCCTTAAAGATATATCATTATTTACATTCATAGAGAGATCCCTCTCTAGATCCAGGAGGGCTAGATCCTAGGATCCCAAAGTGGTTTGATGTTGTCTTATCTTTTGGTCTTGCCAATCTGGCCAAAACATAGGAACCCCAACACCGTGCAATTTTCTCCTTTACTTTTCTGCGTGTTCATTCAAACTTCGAATGTTTTGCTTTACATTGTCGTGTCTTTCTTGTTTTCTGATTAGACTTGTATATTTTTCTTGACATGCATTCCCTCGCCTTCATAGGCCAACCAATGCGTTCATGGTTTCATTGGAAATATCACTTCACGTGAGTTTGGCCTATGCCCTTCTTAGGTTAGGAGTAGGAGTAGTGTTTTGGTTTTCCTTGTTGTTTGCTTCGAGTTGTATTACATTCTTTCATTTTATGTGTTTTCAGCTATTGGTAGTTACTACATGAGACCATGTTTGTCTTATGAAGCAAGCATGGTGAAATACGAGAGGACGTTGTGCTACTATCAACACTTGTTTTGTTGTCTATTCCCTCTCTTTGCATAATATTGCATTCTTTTAAGTTGATGATACTCTAATGGAAAATACATTCCTTGTGAGAGAAAATCATAGTGAAGTCATGATGTTTGGATTTTAACTGGTACTTTGTACTATAATTAGTTTTATCTTTTCGGTTAGTCGAGTAGAGTAAGGAGGGGAGGAAAACCTTAACAAGTATGTCATTGGTGTATATAAATATCCTTCTCTAAAGGGAAAACCTCTTTTGCTCTCAATAAGTTGGGATCCCTCTTCCACCCCATAAAGTAAATAAGTTCCTATGCATAGTTCTTCGAACAAAAACTGAAAATAATAATAATAATAATAATAATAAAGGGTGAAAGAAGAGAAAGGCTTCCTGCATAGGGAGGTGAAGTAAGAAACTTCGTCGAGGTACTGTCCAGGCTCGCTGGTAGCAGAGCAATGTTTTTGTTCCTGAAGTGACTCTGTCGCGGTACTGTCCAGGCCTTCCGGTAGTAGAGAAACACCGGAGATGAATATAAGACACTAACAATTTTCTTTTTACTTGTGCACTTATATACTCCTCGTCCCTAATCAAAACAACTTAGTTTGACATGGCTTGGTGAGTGTGTCACTGATGAAGAGGATGGACGGGACTATGTCTTTAACTCAGAAAAAGTGAGGGACATGTGGTAATAAATGAATTGAACAATACTTTTGGAAGGGTGAGACCGGTTTTGCATGAGACAGGATTCATTAGGAGAGCTGGAGTTCTACTAGTGTGTCGCCAGTGTTGTAGCGGCTATAACCACCCTCCAAAATTTTGCCTTTGCTTAGATTTTGGAGCCTAACCTTCTTTTCATAGGATATTATCTTTCACTACTATCATGTATTCATGCTTTGATTTATGTTTATCCTTTATATATTCTTGTGTTCACTTTATTTCACTTACTTAATATTTCTAAGTCACAAGATAATCTCCTGACTTAGTATTGCACATCAGTTATGGGCTTGCCTCCTGAAACAACGCAATCCATGAGGGAAACCAACCTTGATGACTGGAATTATGCAGTCATGATTTGAAGTCAGCCTTGAGCTCAGAAACTGTGCATTTATTATAGGAAACCCAACACTGAGCCTAGAAATTATGCAATCCCTCACTAAGCTTAGAAACTGTGCAATGCATTGAGCCGGAAAGTTGCCCAGTTCCCAAAATTACACAATCTTTCTTGGTGATGTCTATGACAAGTTTTTTCCCAAAAAAGCATAAAAGAAAAAAAGAAAAAAAACATCCCTAAAATTTAGAGATCTATTTTTAGTAACTCGAAGGAGGCACACTTGATATTTATGGAAACTTTCACCATGTGTTTCTTTTTCCTTGATTTTTGGCATGCGTGTCATAAACCCTAATTTTCTCAAATCTATTTAATCAACACCCCTAGAGATCATTTGCACACTCAAACTTGGAGCTCTATTATTCCCAAGGAGACCAAGGAACCTACAGTGCGATCGTCGTCGCTTTTCCTAGTGAGTGTCACATTTATCCCTTTATTCGTTTGGCTTGTGTGAGTCTTGTTTTGCTTGTTTCTTTGCATGCATGATATAATTTCAACTTGATTTAGCTTATATAAGTGTTTTATTTATTTATCATTTTCCTTTCATGAGTGTCGCATCCTTTTCTTCGTCTTTTTCACCGATGGTCATCGTTGCGGCGACTCTCCTCGCCGATTTGGTTTTATACCCATTTATTTAGTTCCTGCACTTGATTTATCTTGTTTCATTCACACTTAGTCAGATCTGCACTCAAGATAACACTATCTCTCAGATCTACTCATTTTTCACACTTCCCTTGGGTAGATCTCCCATTCCCTTGGTCGGTTTTCACTTTGCCCAGTTGGCCACTCTGCAATCTTAAGGATCAAGCCAAGAGATTAGCCTCTAGAACTACACAATGGGAAATACAAGTGGCCCAACTGTGCATTGTGTAGTTCTATGGATCATTCTTCATTCCTGGCCACTGAGACTGTATAATGTGCAGCCTCTCCCAGCTCATAGCCCAGGCTGAACTACACATTGCATAGTCTCAGGCCTTAAGCTTTGAGCCTGACTGCTGGGACAATGCAGTGCATAGTTTCATCAGAAGGTCAACCCCTCTTGCTAGTGAAAATTTCACAATCCTTCCCATCAGATGCTTTATTTGTTTCTTGAACATGCCTTGATTTTTTTTTTTTTCTTGAAACTGATGTTTGCTTGCCATGAGTGTATTTTTACTCCCACAGATACAACATTTGTTGAGCACCTCTCCAGCAGTCATTGTTACCATGGCACCCGAGAGAGATTGTTCAAAATAAACCATGGAAAGAAGTAATGGGGAGGCACTTGAAAAGGAATCAAAACTGACATGGCAGAAGAATAACGATGATTGTGCAATGGAATTTGGGGCATATTTAGAGGACAGGTAGGGTTTATATTAGCATCTGAAATTCAGTACTATACATGGTTGCATGCAAGTATCCATCCTTGTTGTGTGAAAATGTTATTAGCTAGGTTGTCTCACACGCTGATGAGAAAACTATGACATTGAGCAACACCAGCAGTCAGAAGCTTGGTACATATCTCCAAGCATATTTTCAGTGGATGTATCATCTTCCCAAGCCATTAAATATCATGGAATCATTATTTTAGGCCACCCATAGTTATGTGAGTATGAAGGATATCATTAGAAGTTGGGTGAAGGAGTCATTGAAGTTTATATTGACACCCACCCACACATACAAGACAAGGTCACTTAGGAAGGCCTACCAACTTTTGGTCATCTTAGCTTGCAAAATATATGGCCAAATGAGCACAGAGACCTTTCCTGAGGGGTGGGATATCCTATTGAACTAGTTGGTGAATGAGGGGAAGTAATTCAATTGGTCAGATATTTTGGCTCATAAGCTAAGATCCCATATAACACAAGCCTGGGATCCTCCCAAGGGCGAGCAAGAAAGTTATTATATTTTTTCATACTTACTAGATGCGATATGTGCACAGAATCAGTTTCCTAGCATGGAAATGATTTGGACACTGAGAGAAACTGTCATGCATATCTATTGCAAGATGATTTTGGATTATAGCCATAGAGGAGTTATGGAGTAGCCAATTGATCACTTCATCATCCTATTATACATGCTTATATTTTAGGAGTACCCACCTTGCATGTCACAAAGAGCGATGGAGGTGATATGAGAGATTTCAGATTGGTTCACCTTACTAGATGGAAGATTGATCAGAGTGTTCGACGTGCAGAATCCGCCACATCTTTTGCCAAGATATGCCACCTACAAAGTTTTCATGTAAGAATTATCTTACCATCTCTTCGCAGGGTTGTCAGCAACACTGCACAAGACGAAGAAGGCACCATGGCCCATGATTCCTTTGTACATCAAGTTATACAAGATTAAGAATCTCAAAGTTGTAGATATCGAATCAAAAGCCATAGTGAACTTTGAGTTCGGTACAAAAGACTTCAATTAGTATGATCTGAGGGAAATTTTCAAGGACCATTGTGTGAGAATATACTACAATTGGGTCAGTGGGGCATATCGGTGGTCGAAGGAGGAACCATGGAAGAATTTTTACAACTCATGTAGACCCCATGAGCCTATATGTATAGCTGAGACTTCATAGGCTACTCCACAAATGGTAGCAATTCCGAAAGAGACAACAACAAAAGACAACAACCTGATACAAGATAAGGGAAAGAGGAAGGTTGCTAACAAAACAGAGGAGGAGAAAAGTTGTAATATGCAAGAAGATCCTATTATTGAACAAGAAGCTTTGGAAATAGAAGCAAATACTCAGAGGGAGAGGAAGCAAAGAGATGAGCAAAGGAAGAGAGAGAAGCAAAGATTGGAGGAAGCAGAGTTGAGAGTGCAGAAAGCATAGCAAGAGCTAAGGGAAGCACAAGAGCTAAGGATAAGATAATAGGAGGAGAAGAAGAAGAAAGGAATGGTGCCACAACAGGAAAAATGGAATGCATATAAGTTGAAGAGCAGGTAAAGGATTAGCCAGTAGCAGAAGGAGTGAGCAAAAAAATGTCAGATTGGGAGCTTTCTCGGAAAATTGATCAGTTGATTGAAGTTTTGGGTATCGAGTTGGGACTGAGCCACAAGATAAATATGTGGACCTGATGCCTAATGCACAACAGGCCACCGTTTATACTCTACCACCTCTAGCCGCAGATCCAACCCCGGGAGAGGAAGGGAAGATAGTTCCCCTTGCTGATGATCTGATGATGGATGTGTACACTATCATTTGATGAAATCTAGAAGAATATTGTCCAAGTGTTGAGAAAGCACTTCTCAGATAATCATGCATCACCTGCATTTATGAGAGAAAGGGTGTTAGTGGTGGGCACTGGCAAGAATCCAAGCACTATTTCCAAATATAGCTTGGCCTTTTAAGGTGAAGCGAAATCTAACTGTTACACCAATTTTTGGTCATCTAACCTGTTACTATTAGATGGACTAAAGTACACCATGTAAGACCAACTTTACCATAGTAAAATTGCTTTCACTATGAGAAATAATTTAATAACCCATAGTTTATTAAATTATTTATGGTCTAAACACGAAACCCCATGAGGAATAATTAAATAAATCCTTATTTTTTTATTTTTATCTAGGGATAATTAACTAAACCACTGTTTAATTAATATTTGTGGTCATATTTAACCCAAAACATGAGAATTAATTAGATAAATAATTATTTATCTTATTATTCTCTAGGAATAATTAGTTAAATCATTATTTAATAATATTCCTTGTTAAATTTGACTAAATCATTTATGAATAATTTAATAAATCATTATTTATTTAATTATTCCTTAACCTCATCCTTGAAATAATAAATAAATCATTTATTTATTTTTATTTCTTTTTTTTTCCTCAGAAAAAATCGGTAACCTTTTATTTATAAAAATGAAAAGTTACACATAGCATATGCATTGAAGCATTTTCAGAAGTTGCCCATTGGGCTCATGTGCTTTTGCACACAATGCGACATAGCGAGGCTACCTTGCATTCAGAAAGAATGAAAGAAAAATAAAAGGGAAGATAGAAAGAGACAGAAAAACTGGAAGCTTCTAGATAGTGGGAAAAACGTCCCACAAATCACTTTTTTCTCCCTTTCTTCTTCTCAACCTTGCGCTATTCTCCCTGAGATGGCTCGCAAGTGACAAGGAAAATATGGTTTTCTTCATGTTGAGGTCCTGTATCCTTGTCTGAATTTGATGTTTCTGATGTATGGTGTCTTTTAATTCCTCCGCTGCCCGGGTCCACGACGTTTCTGTCTGCTTGTTTTGTTGGAAGGTGTGGATCCATGTGAACAGTCGTGTCTGCTATTTGCACCTCAGGTTCCTGTGTAGGTTGTTTTCTTTCTAGTGGAGCTAGTTCCTCTTCTTCTTCTGACTCATCCTCCTCTGAGTCAGGGAGGGGGGAACTGCCAACCTTTCCTCTGCTTCCTGGTCGGTTTCTTTTTGCTGTTTGCTTTCTTAACCTCTGGGCATGTATTTTGTAGATGTCCTGTCATCCTGCAATTCCTACATCTGAACGCAGTATTCTCGTAATGCAGTGGTTGCAACCAGTTTTGTTGCTTATAAATCAGCATGATGTTTTCCGGTAATCCTTTGCTTAGGTCCACGTCTACGGAGATCCGGGCGAAGGTGAAGATTCTGTTTTCTAACCTTTCCATGTCGGTTTTGATATACCACCCAAGGCTATTCGCTATGCCCTCGAGAACCTGTTCGTTCCAGAAGTGAAGAGGCAGGTTGTGAAGTCTCACCCATACTGGTAATCTAGAAACTGTTATGGTGTTGGGGTCAAAATATGGAAACCATGGGGTGGTAAACAACCCCGTGGACCCCCAGAACCAAGGCCCTTCTCTGATTATAATATCTCTTTCCTCTAAGGTTTGAAATTTAACAATAAAAAAACCCTTGGAACAAAGATGTATTTCACATTCCAGAGACCATTGGGTGAAGATCCAATGAAAAAGATCCATGGGTTTGGGCCAGAAACAGTTAAAACGGCATATTAGCGCCTGGGCTTCATATGTCTTTATGTGCTCCTCTGTTGCTGTACTGTTGATTTTGAGTGCTGGGGTTTGATCCTGCTGTTCTACTATGTAGGGCCTCGGAGCATTTCCAATCTATTCCGGGGATGAGCCTACTGTTTTTTTTCCCTGTAGGATATTTTTGAAGGAGGGGCCTCCATGTGTTTGCTGTTGACTGTTTGGTGTTTTCCCTTTATCTCCCCCTACTGGTCTTGGCATGCTCTGGTTTACAACACCTCCTCGCAGGCGTAAATTTAGGGTAATGGTCATCTCTGCTTTTATGGAGTAATCCTTTAGGAGCTTGCAGTCCTGGAGAGAGCTGTACCCATTGACCAGATGCTGAATTGGTACTGGGTACCCCGTCAGTCCCCATATTCTGTGCTTGAGATGGATAATAGAGGTGTCATCGTTTACCCAGACTAAACGTGACATGCCCACTGGAGGTCTGATAAATATTTGAAAAGAAGGCGAGTTCAGCAGAGAAGGGTTCTTACCTATTGGTTGATCAGAGAATGATTTGGTTGTAAGCGCTCCCTGTTTATGCCAATCCCTCGATGTCTCTGTCTCCCCATTCTTCTGATCCGATAGTGGGTTCTTGCAGATCTGGCGTTCCTGAGCGTAGCCGTTCTTTTTAATGGGTTTGATTTCAGCCCTGGCAGTCAGCATGGGCACGAAGCAGACTTGGCCCATCTGCATTCGTTCCAGTTTGGAAGGGTATGGCCCTTGAAGTGGCAAGGGCACATTTTCGCTGAAGGGATCAGAAGCTGGGGGGTCTCTGGTGTTCCCAGCGCCAAGTCTCTGTGGCTTTGGTTCCAGATCTACCTTTGAGAGCGATGCAGAACTATAAGGGGGCCCAACTTCAACCTTCCAGGCACTGTCACCAAGATCGGACCCCATAGAGTGGGCATGCATGCAGGGCAACGACAATGGGGGTAAAGTGCTCCCGAGGCCTTTGGGGCTGAGATGCAACACAGAGGCGACCAACAGATGAAAGGTAGGAACCCTAGCAGCGACTAGCTTTATGCTGGGAACCTTTGCAGATCTGTGAGCTTCAAGCGAGCAAGAGCCGAAGTGGACGACAGCCAGGTCCAAGCCAGAGGCGATGACTGCTAAGGGAGCTGTGTCGAGAGCCAGAGCTGCGCAAACCTTGACGACATCGTTAAAGTTCAGTGAAAACCTAGCACGATCCATTCTTTCAGAACACGATTCGTCAATTTATTTTTATTTCTAAATAAAGGGATTTAACCAATTCTAAATTCCTTTTCCCTCCACAAAAAATAATAAAATATTCCAAGTAAGTTGGATCTAGATTTGGTCAATAATATTTTAATTATGCACCAATATCTAGACTAACTCAATATTTTGTTGTAAATAGAAGGGTTTTCCATTCGTTCACTACCTTTTGTAACCTTTTTGATCACCTTTTGATCTATACTTTTGGTCTGACTTTGATTCTCCATCATTTTTGTTATCACTCCAATAATTCCTAGGGTTGTTAATCTTTTTGTTTTAAAGAATATTAGAGGTAACCACAAACCTGATTTTAAGCTTAGGATCTAGCCTTCCTAATGCTTAGAGAGGGCTCTCTCTATATGATTTAAATTTTTTGTTTTTAGTTGATTTTATGCTACTTATGTGAGATTGATTGGATTTGGTTTGGTGGTGGAATCACTGATTCATATGGATAGATGCAAGTCTGTATTCCATTGGGCTAATGGAGCTAATGTATCAAGCAACAGAGCAGAATCAAGGTTATAAAGGGAAGTATTCACAGGGCAAGAGAGATGAGCTGACTCAGATCTTTAGGCTAGATGATGAAATGGTTTCAATCGGGATGAGAGAACAATTAAGGATTCTCAGATTTGGATAATGAGGTAAATGACAAAGGTCAATTGAAACTAGGGAGAAATTAAGAATTCCCTAATTTTGATATCAGTAGAAAACATGAAAATGAAATAACAATTGAAGACAAAGTGTTTTTAAACAAGTTCTGAAATAATGATTCCTGTTATACATTTAGATTCAGAAAACATGCAAGTATGTGAAAATTTCAGAAAATAACAAAGAACAATTGAAAGTACTTCACTGAAGTGGCCCAACACCCGAATCCTGTAATATAATGCCTTCATTGCTCAATCTAGTTTGTTGACCTAAAAATGGTACAATAACCCTCTGGTTCTTAGATCAATACAACAATAGAAATGTTTAGCAATACACAATCCACCCTCAATACTTCGAATTGTGAAGTATTTATACAAAAATTATTACAAAAGATCCTACAACTAACTTAGGAATTATTCAAGGAATACAAAATATCTTCATGCAAGAAGATAGAGACAACTATCTAACTAATGCAAGCTCTCCCTGCTTTTATTGATTTTGTTTGTTTGCTGTTTGATCTTTTGTTGCTTTCTCTCTGACTATTGCTCAACGAAGGATGTCTTTTAGGTTGTTGAGTGTCCTTTACGCTGGCTATCTTTAGCTCTACTTTGTCATCTCTGTTTAGACTTTAAACCCCGTCTTTCACCTGATACTCTTTAACTGCTGTGTTTTTACATTAACTTGGCTACTCTGTTTACTTTTATCCTTTGACTGCTCTTTTACTATTTTTCCTTTTAAAGTAAATCAGTCAACTTCTCCCAAGCCTTTGCATCTGGTAACTTGATTTTTACCATCCTTCTGAATATCTCATCAACCTCTATATATTTCGCAAATCTAGGCTTGTTAATGAATAAATGTTTTACCTCATGTTGTAGGTAAAAGAGGTTCTCAAAACTTTGATAAAGCACCTTTCTTGTTGGAATTACCTTTAGGGATGAATTGTTTGCCTCTTCCTTTTCCACTTCTCTGATTATCTTATCATAATCCTCATGTTTCATGAACCTGTCATTGATGACCAATGGATTTCATAGGCATTTCCGCCTCAAAATATCAAACTTCACCATGAATTTGGTTATGGCAAGCTCCATGTTCTGACACTTGTCTTGCAGCTGTAACATTAAGTTCCTTTTAGAAATTAACTTTCTTACCTCAAGGATTGTTTTTGTCCTATCACTAATGCCAATTTCCTCCAATTCCTGCTTATTCTTGGAATTAAGAAACTTAATGATTTCATTGGCCTCTTCTTGATTTTTACCAAGTTCTTCCTTTAATTTTTAGATGGCTTCACCTTCTGCTCATAAATAACTTGAATGGATGGCAAAATATCATTGACAGAGTCAATGATATTGGCCCACAGCTGCTGCTTGGCTTGAGGAAGTGGTTTTTTCAATGTTAAATCTTTCTCTAACTTCTGCACTTTCTTTGTCAATCTGTTTGTCTTCTGTACTTCATTCTTATGCATGATTTGAACTAGTTTCTTCTCATCCTCTAGAATTTTGTTTTGTTATTTAAGTCTATTTATTTCACCAATCTGTATGGACATATCCTGCATTGCTTTAACTAGTTTACCTGCTTCATCACTAGGCTGTGCTACTGCTGTAGATGACTCTATAGCTGATGTAGTTGCTGATGAAATGGGGAGTGCTGTAGCTACTGGAACTGATGGGGCCAATGAATCTAATAAAGTAGAAGGAACAAATGTAATGAATGTAGGAATAGTAGTGACAGGTATTGATTCCATGCAAGCCTTTTTCTCCTGCACTAACTTATCCATCTCATTTTCCATTTCTTTCAATTGGGTAGTTAACAGAAGAATGAGGTTCATCATCTCATCTTTTTGACTTGCATCCTGTAATACTTCTTTGGCTTGTGGATGTTTAGTAGGAGGCAATTTGAGTTGTTTCTTTAATGAAGCAATGTCTACATTATTTTTCTTGATGAGTTCATCTGCAACTTTAATTTTCTTGGGATCATATCCCACTTCAATGACCAGTTCTTCTGGAGATTTGATTATGTTGTCTTTGGCTTGTGAAGCCTTTTCTAGCTTTAGCTCACCTCTGATGTTTTCTAGAGTATTTTTCAGCTTTTGAACACTCACGGCTTTATTAATCAGGGTAGAATGCAACATTTCACTAGCTTGCTTGTGAAATCCTATTTGGTTTATAGGATGAAGGTCTTTGGCTTGAACTTCATATGATGTTTTCTTATAGTCAACTGATGACTTTGGATTCTTCACTGTGGGCCGTAAGAAGGCATTTGCATCTTTATGGTCTTGTAATCAAATGCAGAAAGCAACCTGCTTTGGTCACGAGGTGTCTGTTTCCAGTATTGGGCATAAGTATTTTCTTTTAATGCCTCATTCCTGAGTTTGATTTCCTTGTACTTCTGCATGATATCATGTTCTTTATTTGGTTTACTGGATGAAGAAACTTCAACACTATGCTACTTCTGTATTATATGTGTATTTGATGTTGAAGGCTAGTGAGTTTCCTCTGAAACTGCTGGAGGTGCATTATCTTTTATCACTGTATCCGTATCTATGATCTCAATTGTTTCAACTTGTTCTTCTACAGGATTTAATTTGGGATTCTTCCTGTACATGAGTTTGAATTTGTTTCAGTGGTATTTTTAGCTGACTATGATCCTTCTTCTCTTTCTCTCTTAGAGTTCCTATCTTGTGGGGCTGGAGTTTGCAAGATGGAACTAGTATCACCTTGATTCTCTGCCTATTTTAAAGTTTTCTCCAACCATTCAGACTGATTGAAGTACTTCTCAATGTTTGGCTTGGACTTATGGACAAAAGGAGTTAACTTAAATTTGATCCTTAGTTTGTTGATAAATCCTAAAGGATCATAATTCCATTTGAAGCTTTCACTGAACTTAAATTCCTGAAGACACTTTTCTGCCTGTTGACCAACAGTCTTGTTATTACAGATGAAGGGATCAATTTGGTTTTTTATTTTAAATTGTGTTTTCTTCTTGGCTGATAGAAAGTTAACTTCATCAGAGTTAATAATCTGCCTGATATACTCAAGTGAAAATATCCTCATTGGGAGGTATTTTGGCAGTTTATATGGGGTTAGATGACAACCATAAACTATAATCTCTGTGTGGTTCTGATAAATATACCAATCTCCTGTCCTACTATGTTTTGATAACTGTAAGACCTTTTTTTATCTCATCACTGACTCTTGGTTGAATGTTGATGTTTAGCATATTGAAAATAGGATAGATGAAGGAGTCAATGAAGTCTTTGTATGTGAATTTTGTTGAATCTTTCCCGATTAATGATGTCCAAAAGATTACTGACTAAGGATTACCTTCAACATCCAGTTTTTGAAGGTTGATTGTAAATCTTTCAGATTGGAAGTATAGGAACATATGGAATAAAACAGATGAATACTTGAAGACACTTCTTCAGGCAATTCAACAAGTTTCTCATGAATTTTATCAGAGACATACTGGGAAAAATTGAATATGGAAGCAAGAGGCTGACCATGGGAGAAAATAGACAGGAAACCCAGGACTGAAGCATCAACATGCTCATCAGTGAAATAACCCAAAATAAAATACATTATTATGATGATATGCCTGGTTCTTTCAGAGAATATAGCTGCTAGATAAGGAGGATTAGTCTTGGGAGTTTCTATTGATGAGGGAATGAATGTTTAGAATATTTGGAACCTCTTGGGGAAGTCCAAATTCAGATATAACTGAGTAAGGGTCTTAATAGACAGTGGGGTTTCATCAGGTCTAGGCTAGATTTGTAGCATTTGGTTTATTGATTCAGTTGTGATGGTGAATAAAATCTCTTTTCCAGGGGTTACAAGGGCTCTTTGATCAGGAAAATAACTGGTTTGACAGAGTTTGATAACCTCTAGACATTGGAAGGTATGTGGGACAATATAATTGGGAAAATTTTACTCCCAAAGGAAAACATCATCAGCTTGTTCAATTGACTTATCATGGCTCCAACAATGGAGCTCAAGGAGGTTAAAATCAGTGACAGGGTCACTAATTTTGAAGTCTCTGTTTGCTAAAAGAGTGTGTTCCACATTAACCACAGAAGGTTGCAGGGGATTGACTGTTACAATACCTTGGGAAGCCATTATTTGTTAATTTTAATCAATAGATTACTGTTTGATTCAAGAAATAGGATCAAGCCTTTAAAAATATTGTGAAAAGGTTATTACAGTTTGTAGAAAGGGTTTTTAAAGGCAACACTGGATTTATATAGTCTGCAAAGCTTCAATTGATAAAATGGTTACTTTCTTTGCTTAAGAAAATGCCTTTACACTAAGGAATACTTGGAATGGGTAATTTCTGTTTGCAAAGGAAGTTCTGAAGGCAACAAAGGCTCTCCTGGTCTTTATGGAGCTTCAGATTGGTTCTGCAGCGTCTTTAGCAGCAAGAGGTTTGAATTCTGGTTGAAATGGCTTGATAACGACCGACAGAGTAATATTTTTCTTAGGAATAGGTTGGCAGTAGCTATTTAACAAACATATAGTGAAAATATTGGAAAGGGTGTTCTTATTGCTTTAACCAGCATTGATTAAACTTTAATGCGCAGGGTTAATTTTAAATGGGAGGGCGGTTTTCGTTGTAACAAGCAGGAACACCATTTGATAGTTTTCGCATCGCCAAAAGAGGCTAGGCGGTATTCTTTGGAGGATGCGATGGAATCAAGGGTTGCCATGTAGCAGGGAGCGGGGCTACGAAAATAACTCATTTCGAAAGCTCTTGGTAGTGTTAAAGTTTGGGTGATCAGGGATGCGAAAATGGATATTGGTCGTCGAATCTACTCAATCGTGATTGGACAGATGGGCAGATGAGAGGAATTGATCAGGGATCTGATAGGAGTGGGGCTCGAGATTTTAAGTCAATGCGATGGGTTATGATATAAGCTATGGCTTAATATATATGAAAAGGGTTAGGAATATGTTATGGGCGGGGTTTAACATAACATGGTGTAATGTGGGTCGTGACTTTATAATAGGGAGTTAATATATACGGGGTTTACGTGTATATACGAGAATTAATGAAATAAATTTAATCAAGGGATTAATATAAATGGGGGTTTAAATGAATATGAATGAATTTAATTAAATATATTAAACCGAGTTAACATGTATATATCAACGGGATTACAAAATACTCTAAGAACTAGTGTTTAAATGGATATCGAGAAGGATTTTTCATTGTGGGACCCGACATATCATGTAAGCTTTAGACTTAGGATAAGTGTATTTTAGGGGGTATTTTGAAAAAGGGAAATTAGTAAAGGGATTTTACTTTTCCAAATGTAATATTTTTTTTTTAACTAAAGAAAAGGGGTTTTTGTAAGAAAAAATGAATGTAGTAAGAGGAAAAGGTTAGAATGAAGGGGAAGGGGTACTTTTACAAGGGAAATGAATTTATAAGGAAGTTAGTAATATGAAATGATCAATTTCTACTATCCACGCCTTGTGAAAACTGCTTCTGCCTACCCATCATTTACCTTAACATTTTTTCTTCATTTATTTGGGTGCATTTGAGCTTGCAGACCATTTCAATTTTTCTTTTATAAACAAACTATCTAATTCTGACCTTATGACTTCCAATGGAAAAGATTAAACTGTTGAGCTCATTATTATTCTCTACCTAACTACTGAACTGCCAAGATTAAACAGTTTGGTTAGATATTTATTCTCTATCTATCAACATGAATTTTAAAACATGAATAATCAAGATTAAGTTGTTTGAATATCATGGATTGTGGCATTTTTGACAAGCTGCACACAATCTTATTTTGGAAAGTAAAGTAAAAAGTAGTGGCATTTGAATTTGCATCACTTTTAGGATCTATTTTATCTCTTTTTGGTGGGGTTCATATTTCATATTCTTTTTTGATCTTTTTCTTTCATTCCTTTGATTTTTCTTTTAGGACTTACCCTCTTTACATTTTTAAGTATGGGAAAACAAATTTGTAGAAAAAAAAGGTATGTACATATTACAAGACTAACATAGTCAATTCAAAATTATGAATCCTATTATTATAGGACCCTAACAGTGGCTCTACATGGGGATGGCATTTCCTGGTGAAATGTTAAGAACTTTAAGTTCAATAGCCTTTGAACTTTGACTGTGCTTACCTTGGAACTAGTTTCTGAGCTCTGCTTTATTCATACTTATGATGTCATGTCTTTCAAAGCTTAGGGCCTTTTCTTCGGGCTTCAAATTTGCAAGAAAAACATCCAATTCAATCTAAACTTTTCAATGTTATGTACAATGAGAAAAGTAAACAAAGTGAACTAATGTTAATCTGGAGAAAACTAGTGCTTCAACATCCTACCATTTACAGGTCCACCTGGCAGATTTGATCCATCTATTTCCTTCAAAAAGAATGCATTGTTACCTCTGTAACCATAAATGACATAGGGATGTTTCCATAGAAAATAAAATTTACCATGTTTACCTTTACCTTCTCTTCTAGAATCCCATTTAAGAACTTTATCACCTATGTAAAAATCATCTTCATTTGTTTTCTTTTCATATATATTTTTGATTTTATCTTGGATAACTTGTGATTTGACATAGAATTCTTCCCTAGTTTGCTGCAAATGTATGGTCTGATTTATTCTTCTCTGAATATCATTGGTTTCTACCTGCAACCCTTGGATAATCTTCATCACTGTCACTCCTAAAGAGGATGGAAAAACAACATCCATTCCATATATTAGCTGATAAGGAGATGTACCAATGGAATTCTTGGTTGTGAGCCTGTTTTCCCATAAGGCATTAACTAACCTTTTGTTCCAGGTCTTCTTATTGTCTTCTAACATTTTTTTAATGATATTAAAAAGGATTTTATTTGAGGATTCTACAAGTCCATTACCTTGAGGGTAATAGGCAGTGGAATGGCCTAAAGTGATATGGTATTTGTTATAGAAGTCAATCATTTTATTAGATTTGAAAGCAACTGCATTATCAGTAATGAGCTTTTGAGGGCATCCAAATCTAGACAGGATAATTTTTTCAGGGAATGAGATGATGACAGAATCAGTGGCTTGTCTAGAAGGAATGGATTCTACCCACTTCGTGAAATAATCTGTGGCTTCCAAAATCCATTTATGTTGGGCAGAGGAGGGTCGGTGAATTTCACCAATGAAGTCTAGACCCCATTGCTGAAATGACATTTCTGTGGAGATGGGTTTGAGGGGTAAAGGTAATAGTTTTTTCTTCCCTTCAAATATCTGGCCTTTGTGACAGGAGGTCACATACTTTCTGACATCTGCAAAAAGAGTGATCCATTAAAAACTTTCCCTCAAGATTTTATCAGCAGTTGATTTCTAGTAAAGGTGTCCTCCACAATCACCTCCATGAAACTCTTCCAAAACTTTATCAGCTTCATCTTTCAGTAAAAAATTTAATAAAATGCCACCATGATCTTTCCAAAACAAAGCATTATCTATGATACAATATTTCATTGCTTTTAACTTTAATAATCTAGCTTTAGTTTTATACAATCCAGGAGGAGCTTGTAAGTTTAGTAAAACAAATATGATATCTGCATACGAAGGTGAATCTAAGAAAGGTTCACTGATATTTGGAGTCTCCATCTCTTCCTGATCATCTAATTGAGCAATAAAATTTATATCTAAGGCTTGACAGTTCGATTCAGCCATGATTTTGGCTAAACCTTGGCCTTTAATGACTTTAGTAGGCTTTATTTCCATGTCATATTAAAAAATAGTGGCAATCCATTTTCCTCTCTTACCATTAGGCCCATTCAGAGTCAGAATGTCCTTTACTACTGAATTTGGGACATATGCAATAATGTATGAATACAAGATGTACAATCTGAAATCTTTAATAACCTTCACTAAAGAAAGTGCTTTTTTTTCCATTATGTTGTACTTTAGTGTTGCATATCTTAGGGATTTGCTGAAAAAAGCAATGGGATGTTCATAAACCTGATCATTCTTTTGCAGCAAGACTGCTGCAATGGTATGTTCTGAAGCAAAAGAAAAAATGATAAAATCTTTTTTGAAATCAAGACTTATTAGGACTGGTGTTCTTGTAAGGGCTTGTTTGATTGATTCAAATGACTGTTTAGCCTCTATTGTCAGTTTAAGTACTGAATCGTTCTTTAAAATGTTATTCAAGTCTCTGATTAATTCTGCTAAATTAGAAATGAATCTTCTAAGAAAATTTATCCTGCCTATGAATGCTTGCAATTCTTTGATATTTCTAGGATGACTTATTTTCAAGATTGCCTCTATTCTAGCAGGTTATTATATTCTAATTCCCTCTTTTGAAATTATGTGTCCTAAGAGTTTAACTTCTTCAAGTCCAAAGAGTGTCTTTTTAGGATTCAAAGAAATACCAAATTTTCTGCATTTAGTGAACACTTGTCTCAAATGATCTAGATGTTCATTGTCTGTTTTCGAGAATACTGTTATATCATCTAGATGAATGACAAGAAAATCATGAATTTCTTTGGCAAAAGCTATGTCCATAGCTCTCTGGAAAGTAGCTCCTGCATTCATCAATCCAAAAGGCATTTTCACATACATGAAAGTACCTCAGGGAGTAGTAAATGCTATCTTTGCTTGATCTTCTTTTTGAACTAAATTCTGGTTGTATCTAGAGAATACATCAAGCAATGAAATCCAGGATGATCCTAGCACCCTCTGTAAAATATGGTCCATTTTGGGGAGAGGATAGTTATCTTTTAGGGACACTTTGTTTAAGTTCTAGAAATAAACACAAAGTCCAATTTCCCCTGTTTTCTTCCTAGTGGGAACTATGTTTGAAACCCAATCAGGACATCTGACAGGTGCAATGATCTGTGCTTCATACATCCTTTTTACGTCTTTTTCAATCAAAGGCATAAGAACTGGATTGATTCTCCTAAGCTTCTATTTAAATAGTTTATGATATTCTTTGATAGGTATTTTGTGTTGTATGATGCTAGTGTCATAAGATTTAAGGTCTTCATAACTCCATGCAAACACATCTTGAAATTATTTAAACAAAGCTATGTATTTCAGTTTCTCTTCTTGAGGTAATGCTTTAGAAAGTTTGATAAGCTTAGGTTTCTATTTTGTTCCTATATTACATTCTTCTATGTCTGATCTTAATGGTTCCATTTTTGGTTTTCTTGCTACATCATTTGAATAAAAAAGACCTTCTAATGGGGCTAATCCCTTAGGAAAAAAGTTATTTTTAAGGTTTAAAATCTCAGAATCATCATTTGTTATTTCTTCTATTTCTACGGTTTCTAATTTATCTATTTCTACTTGAGTGAATTTAGTGGGTTCAGTCAAATCTAAATTATTTACATCTATCTCATTATCTATAGTTTCACCTACTGTACAATTAGTATTTATGTTACAATTTTGGAATTCTCCCTCAACATTCATAAAATTATAGATTTGAGCATCCTGTGAAAAAATATGCCAATATTTCAAGTTGTCTAGTATAGTAGGCCTGTGTCTTACCTTTGCTGTATATTGGTGATTTGGCTGAAAAGGCATTTTGCAGGTGCTAGCAAAAGTAGCCAAACTGTATGCCTGTATGTTTTGGTTCCTTGGAATAAAAACAAATTCAATTTGAACTAACTCTTTGATCAGATCTAAAATTGTTTCTCTATATTGGGTTAATCTAGGATTGTACAAAGAATACTCTCCTCTGATTTTTTTTATGATAAATTCTGAGTCTCCCATGATAGAAACTCTTTTGCCTCCTAGATTTATAACAATCAACAGTCCTAAGATTAAAGCTTCATACTCTGCCATGTTGTTTGTACATTTAAAGTTTAATCTAAAGGCATGACCTTCTGAATGATTATTTTCCATGTTATGAATCCAAACTCCTGCTCTTGGTCCTAATTTATTTACTGAGCCATCAAAGTCTAAGTGCCACATTAATTAATGAAATATATTGTCACTGTCAACTTATTTATGTTTTTGTTTTAATGCTGTGTTTTTATCTATGCCAGAATTTGAATTACATAAAATGAAAGAATTCATATCAGAAGGTACAGAATAAATGGGATAGTTCTATGGTTTTTCTGCACTACTGACCATGTATTTCATTAAAGTCTCTCTGTAAAGCTTTTTGGGTTGACCAAATACTGAAATTGTGGCATAGGACATGTCTAACTATAGAGGTCCCTGCAATTTTACTCCCCATGAGTGAGATAATAGCATTCCATACTTTGGAGGGATATCAGCAACTACAATACCCATGACTATACTTTTACCTGGGTATTGGACTATGGTGACACACAAGTCTTTAATCAATCCAAGACATTTAACTTTGCTAGAATCAAAAGAGAAAAGATCTTTGTATGGTCTTGTGATATATAGATTCAATGTTTCCATGATTGCCTTTGGCATCAAGTTGTGCAAAGCTACTGAATCTAGCATAGAATTGTGTAAGATTTGATCATGTATACTCAAGCTAATGTAGAAAGGAGGAACACCACCTTCTTGATATTTTCCATTTACATTAGGGCGAAATAGTAGTTCTGGTTTATCATCATTTAGATTAACAAAGTCTTCTCCTTCATTTATGTTTAGTATTTTAGTGATCTGTGATTTGTATAAATCATCTTTTACCATCTCTGTTAAAGGAATTGGTATTTTCAGTTTGGCAATTTCCGTTTGAATGTTGAATGGTACTTGTGTTTTTATTAACTGAATAATTTCCTTTCTACCAATTGTAGTTTGAGTATTCTGCTCTTCTTTATCTACAGTTGGTTTTTCTGTTTGTGTTTCCATTGTTTTACTATTTTCAATCTTCTTTTCTGGGACAATTTGAGTAGCAGTAGTAACTTTGGCAGATTTGGAAGTTTCAATAGCCGTTTTAGCAAAAATTGTTTTGGGATCAACTGATTTTTGATCAGCAGCAGATGTTTTAGGATTAGCTAAAGTTTTAGCAGAGGCTATTGTTTTAGCAACAACAGATTTTTGAGGGCCAGCTGATGTTTGAACAATAGTATCTGTAATGTCTACAATTTTAGGACTAGGTGCAATTTTTGGACTATAAATTTTCTGATTAGGACTTGATTTTTTCTGAGTTTAACTAGAGTTTTGTTGAGTTTCTCTAGGGATAATTTGTAGTACTTTGGTTGTAGGAGCTTCTACAGTTTTCTTGGTCTAATTTTGGGCAATTTTCTTAGTAGGAGCTTCTACATTTTTCTTACTCCTAAGGTTATATTTCTTGTGAACTTCATTAATGACAAATTCATAGCCTTGCTTATAATCCAAAGACTCTCTAGATTATAACTTTAATTGTTGTAGCATGTATAATTCCTATTATTCTTGGGTAAGAAAAATAGTTTTATCATCATTTATTCCCATTAAGTTAATCTGAGTGTCTTCATCTTCTTCATTTTGGTGAGAAATTTCAACATAGTTCTCTTGGAAATGTGGTCTTATTTGTTGATCATGTGCTGATTCTCTAGATTTACCAGTGTTGGAATTCTTTCTAAAGTTTGGATTTCTTATTTGAGGACCTTGTTGTTGATTATCCCACTGTGGTTTCCTTTCCATATTTTCCATAGATTTTTCTAATCTATCTATCGTACTGTCTGATGTAGATGGTTCATCATTTATTGTTACTCTTCTTTCATTTCTCATTCTGGCTCTCTTAGCTAAAAAATTTGCTTCTCCACTAACTGCATTGCTTTGTATTTGTTCTAATGTTTCCGGGTTTCTTTCTCTTAATTGGTATGAGATATCCATATCAAAACCATCAGGAAATTTGATTAAAGCTATATTTGGTGGGGGTTTGATGTTTGCTGGAATAGAATTATAGATGCTATTGAATCTAGTACAATAGTCCTGAACTGGTTCATTAGGTTCTCTCTTTATGTTTTCATATTCAGACAATATTTGTAAAGGATTCTTCTTTTTTCTCCCATCTATTGATAAACAATCTATGGAAATTTTCTAAATCAACAATATGATTCGTAGGTAAAGTTTTAAACCATTTATTTACATCTCCAACTAAAGTTTGAGCAAACAGTCTCATTTGAACAACATATTCATCAATTTCATGCAATTCAAAGTAATCAATCATTTTGTTAACATGCTTTTGTGCTATGTATTGTCGAGTACCATCAAATTGAAGGATTTTATTTTGGTATTCTTGGGGCATGGCATGTAATTGAGCTGGTAATACTAAGGGGGAATATTTGGTTGCCATGGTTAAGTGAGTCCTTCTTGTAATGACATGCCCCTGATCTCTGAAGGTTTATCAACCCAAGATCTTAGGGTAACATTACCTGCAACACTTGGCTAGGAGGTAAATTACAGGAGCTTGGTGATGAGGTTGAAGTGCTTGCAGATGAAGTTGGAATACCTGAGGATGTACTTGGAAATGAATTTGAAGTACCAAAAAATGTAGCAACAGTGCTAGAAGATGAACTTGAAGTGTTTGGAAATGGAAATAAAACTATAGGTTGAAGAGGAAGCTTGGGGATGAATGATTCTATGGAATGAAGTGCAGCGGAAATAATAGATGAAGTGGTACTAAATAAAGATGAATTTACAGACTCTGAATGAATGGTAGAAGGCTTAGGGGTATAAGAAGATAAAGTAGTCAATTCAACATATTGTTGGAAATAGGCTTCATCAATTTCCTTAATCAAATTTGTAGCCAAAGCATTAAGTTTATCAAAAGGGTCTAGAGCTAGTTGATATCGATCAAGTGAAATACTCTCCTTCTTTGTTTCAATGAATTGAATAAAATTATGATCTATTACACTATCATAGAT
Organism: Pinus albicaulis; assembly: GCA_034641835.2. Lineage (NCBI taxonomy): Eukaryota > Viridiplantae > Streptophyta > Pinopsida > Pinales > Pinaceae > Pinus > Pinus albicaulis. The sequence continues at coordinate 1,450,494,670 of CM076584.1, forward strand.
GGAACTTTATGATTTAGTTCTAAACAAAGAGTGCTCAAAAGATAAATCAAATTCAATGTCTTATATACTTGATAATTATTTGAGAAGGGAATTTGCTTTGATTAATGGACTTTTATTTCCTAGACTTTCTACTTTTTTTATTTTTCTTTAAAATTATGTCAGGATCATCTACTATTACAATAGGTTATGGACCAGGATGAGATATGGTATAGTAGGTTCTTCTGGAAGCCATAATTTGAATTTTAAATGAAAAATTTCTCTAACAAACGTAAAATAACCTTAAGGTGAAAATATTTCTAAAAAGTATTTTCTTTAAGGTTTATTTTAAAACTAAGGATTGATATCCCCAATGGAGTTCCCTAGTGTAGTCGCCAGTATGTTATCACTCCAATAATTCCTAGGGTTGTTAATCTTTTTTTTTTAAAGAATATTAGAGGTAACCAAAAACCTACTTTTAAGCTTAGGAACTTGCCTTCCTAAAGCTCAGAGAGGGCTCTCTCTATATGATTTAACTTTGTTGTTTTTAGTTGATTTTAGGCTAGTTATGTGAGATTGATTGGATTTTGGTTTTGATTTGGTTTGGTGGTGGAATCACTGATTCAGATGGATAGATGCAGGTCTGTATTCCATTGGGCTAAAGGAGTCAATGTATCAAGCAACATAATAGAATCAAGGTTCTAAAGGGAAGTATTCACAGGGCAAGATAGCTGAGCTGATTCAGATCTTTAGGCTAGATGATGAAATGGTTTCGATCAGGATGAGAGAGCAATTAAGGATTCTCAAATCTGGATAATGAGAGAAATGACAAAGGTCAATCGAAACTAGGGAGAAATTAAGAATTATCTAATCTGGATATCAATAGAAAACATGAAAATGAAATAGCAGTTCAAGACAGAGCATTTTTAAACAAGTTCTAAAATAATATTCCTGTTATACATTTAGATTCAGAAAACATGCAAGTATGTGAAAATTTCAGAAAATAACAAAGAAAAATTGAAAGTACTTCACTAAAGTGGCCCAACACGTGAATCCTGTAATATAATGCCTTTATTACTCAATCCAATTTGCTGAATTGAAAATGGTACAATAACCCTTTGGTTCTTAGATCAGTACAACTATAGAAATGTTTAGCAATCCACAATCCACCCTCAATACTTCGAATTGTGAAGTATTTATACAAAAATTATTACAAAAGATCCTACAACTAACTTAGGAATTATTCAAGGAATACAAAATATCTTCATGCAAGAAGATAGAGACAACTATCTAACTAATGCAAGCTCTCCCTGCTTTTATTGATTTTGTTTGTTTGCTGTTTGATCTTTTGTTGCTTTCTCTCTGACTATTGCTCAACGAAGGATGTCTTTTAGGTTGTTGAGTGTCCTTTACGCTGGCTATCTTTACCTCTACTTTGTCATCTCTGTTTAGACTTTAAACCCCGTCTTTCACCTGATACTCTTTAACTGCTGTGTTTTTACATTAACTTGGCTATTCTGTTTACTTTTATCCTTCGACTTCTCTTTTACTGTTTTACCTTTTAAAGTAAATCAGTCAACTTCTCCCAAGCCTCTGCATCTGGTAACTTGATTTTTACCATTCTTCTGAATATATCATCAGCCTCTGTATATTTTGCAAATGTAGGCTTGTTAATGAATAAATGTTTTACCTCATGTTGTAGGTAAAAGAGGTTCTCAAAACTCTGATGAAGCACCTTTCCTGTTGGAATTAGCTTCAGGTATGAATTGTTTGCTTGTTCCTTTTCCTCTTCTATGATTTTCTTATCATAATCCTCATGTTTCATCAACCTGTCATTGATAACTAATGGATTTGGTAGGCCTTTCTGCTTCAAAATATCAAACTTCACCATGAATCTGGTTATGGTAAGCTCCATGTTCTGACACTTGTCTTCCAGTTTTAACATTAAGTTCCTTTTAGAAATTGCCTTTCTTACCTCAAGGATTGTTTCTGTCCTATCAGTAATGCCAATTTCCTCTAATTATTGCTTATTCTTGGAATTAATAAACTTAATGATTTCATTGGCTTCTTCTGGCTTTTTACCAAGTTCTTCCTTTACTTTCTGGATGGCTTCACCTGTTGCTTTAATAAGATCCTTCTGCTCATAAATAACTTGAATGGATGGCCAAATATCATTAACAGAGTCAATGATATTGGCCCACAGCTGCTGCTTGGCTTAAGCAAGTGGTTCTTTCAATGTTAAATCTTTCTCTAACTTCTGCACTTTCTCTATCAACCTATTTGTCTTCTGTAATTAATTCTTATGCATGATTTGAACTAGTTTCTTCTCATCCTCTAGATTTTTTTTTTGTTCTTTAAGTCTCTTTATTTCATTAGTCTGTATGGACATATCTTGCATTGCTTTAACTAGTTTACCTGCTTCATCACTAGGCTGTGCTGTTGTTGTAGATGACTCTGTAGCCGATGTAGTTGCTGATGAAATGGGGAGTGTTGTAGCTACTGGAATTGATGGGGCCAATGAATCTGCTAAAGTAGAAGAAACAACTGTAGTGACTATAGGAATATAACTGACAAGTATTGATTCCATTCTAGACTTTTTCTCCTGCACTAACTTATCCATCTCATTTTCCATTTCTTTCAATCGGATAGTTAACTGAAGAATGAGGTTCATCATATCATCTTTTTGACTTGCATCCTGTAATACTTCTTTGGCCTGTGGATGTCCAGTAGGAGGCAATTTGAGTTGTTTTTTTAATGTAACAATGTCTGCATTATTTTTCTTGATGAGTTCATCTGCAACTTTAATGTTCTTGGGATCATATCCCACTTCTATGACCACTTCTATATATTTGATTATGTTTTCTTTGGCTTGTGAGGAATCCTTTTCTAGCTTTAGCTCACCTCTGATGTTTTCTAGAGTATTTTGCAGCTTTTGAACACTCATGGCTTTATTAGTCATGGTAGGATACAACATTTCACCAGCTTGCTTGTGAAATTATATTTGGTCTATAAGATGAAGGTCTTTGGCTTGAACTTCATATGATGTTTTCTTATAGTCAGCTGATGACTTTGGATTCCTCACTGTGGGCTATAAGAAAGTCATCTGCATATTTCTGGTCTTGTAATCAAATGCATAAAGCAACCTGCTTTGGTCACTAGGTGTTTGCTTCCAATATTGGGCACAAGTATATGCTTTTAATGCCTCATTCCTGAGTTTGATTTCCTTGTACTTCAACATGATATCCTGTTCTTTATCTGGTTTACAGGATGAAGAAAATTCAACGCTATGCTACTTCTGTATAATCTATGTATTTGATGTTGAAGGCTGGTGAGTTTCCTCCGAAACTGTTGGAGGTGCATTATATTTTACCACTGTATCTATATCTATGATCTCAATTATTTCAACTTGTTCTTCTACAAGATTTAATTTGGGATTCTTCCTGTACATCAATTTGAATTTTGTTTCAGTGGTGGTTTGAGCTGAGTATGATCCTTATTCTATTTCTCTCTTAGAGTTCCTATCTTGTGGGGCTGGAGTTTGCAAGATGGAACTAGTACCACCTTGCTTCTCTGCCTCTTTTAAAGTGTTCTCCAACCATTCAGACTCATTGAAGTACTTATTAATGTCTGGCTTGGACTTATGGACAAAAGGAGTTAACTTAAATATGATCCTTAGTTTTCTGATAATTCCTAAAGGATCATAATTCCATTTGAAGCTTTCACTGAACTTAAATTCCTGAAGACACTTTTCTTCTTGTTGACCAGCAGTCCTATTATTACAGATGAAGGGACCAATTTGGTTTTTGATTTTCAATTGTGTTTCCTTCTTGGCTGATAGGAAGTTAACTTCATCAGAATTAAGAATTTGCCTGATATAATCAAGTGAAAATAACCTCATTGAGAGGTATTTTGGCAGTTTATATGGGGTTAGCTGACAACCATACAATCTAATCTCTTTGTGGTTCTGATAAAGATACCAATCTCCTATCCTACTATGTTCTGATAACTGTAAGACCTTTTTTATCTCATCACTGACTCTTGGTTGAATGTTGCTGTTCAACATATTGACAATTGGATAGATGAAGGAGTCAATGAAGTATTTGTATGTGAATTCTATTGAATCATTCCTGATTAATGAAGTCAAAAATATTACTGACTGAGGATTACATTCAACATCTAGTTTTTGAACATTGATTGTAAATCTTTCAGATTGGAAGTATAGGAACATATGGAACAAAACAGATGAATACTTGATGAAACCTTCTTCAGGCAATTTAACAAGCTGCTCATGAATTGTATTAGAGAGATACTAGGCAAAATTGAATATGGAAGCAAGAGGCTGACCATGGGAGAAAATAGACAGGAAACCTAGGACTGAAGCATCAACATGCTCATCAGTGAAATAACCCAAAATACAAGACAAAATTGTGATGATATGCCTGGTTCTTTCATATAATATAGTTGTTGATAAGGAGGATTAGTCTTGGGAGTTTCTACTAATGAGGGAATGAATGTTTGGAATATCTATAACCTCTTAGGGAAGTCTAGATTTAGATATAACTGAGTAAGGGTCTTAATAGACAGTGGGGTTTCATCAGGCGTAGGTTGGATTTGTAGCATTTGGTTTATTGATTCAGCTGTGATGGTGAATAAAATCTCTTTTCTAGGGGTTACAAGAGCTCTTTGATCAGGCAAATAATTGGTTTTACATAGTTTGATAACCTCTGGATACTGGAAGGTCTATGGGACAATATACTTGGGAATATTTGACTCCCAAAGGAAAACATCATCAACTTGGTCAATTGACTTATCATGGCTCCAGCAGTGGAGCTCAAGGAGGTTAAAATCAGTGACATGGTCACTAATTTTGAAGTCTTTGTTTGCTAAGGGAGTGTGTTGCACATCAACCACAAGAGGTTGCAGGGGATTGACTGTTACAATACCTTGGGAAGCCATTATTTGTTAATTTTAATCAATTGATTACTCTCTGATTCAATAAATAGGATCAGGCCTTTAAAAATACTGTGAAAAGGTTATTACAGTCTATAGAAAGGGTTTTTAAAGGAAACACTGACTTTCTATGGTATGTAAAGCTTCAATTGATCAAATGGTTATTTTATTTGCTTAAGAAAAGGCCATTACATTGAGGAATACCTGGAGTGGGTAATTTTTGTTTGCAGAGGAAGTTCTAAAGGCAACAGAGGATCTCCTGGTCTTTATAGAGCTTCAGACTGGTTCTGTAGCATCTTTAGGAGCAAGAGGTTTGAATTCTGGTTGAAATGGCTTGATAACAAGTTGGCAGAGTAATCTTTTGCTTAGGAATAGGTCAGAAGTAACTCTTTCTCCGTAGAATTTAACAAACAAATAGTGAAAAGATTGGAAAGGGTAGTCTTATTGCTTTAACCAACATTGATTAAACTTTAATGCGCGGGGTTAATTTCAAATGGGAGGGTGGTTTTCGTTGTAACGGGCAGGAATACCATTTGGCAGTTTTCGCATCGGCAAAAGCGGGTGGGCGGTATGCTTTTGGAGGATGCGATGGAATCAGGGGTTGCCACGTAGCAAGGAGCGGGGTTGTGAAAACAGCTCATTTCGCAAGATCTTGGTAGTGTAAAGTTTGGGTGATTGGGGATGTGAAAAAGGATATTGGTCTTCGGATTTTCTCAGTCGTGATCGGACAGATGGGAAAATTAGAGGAATTCATCGGGGATCTGATATGAGTGGGGCCCAGGATTTTAAGTCAATGTGATGGGTTATGATATAAGCCATGGCTTAATATATATGAAAAGGGTTAGGAATATGTTATGGGCGAGGCTTAACATAACATGGTGTAATGTGGGTCGAGAATTTATAATAGGGAGTTAATATATACGGGGTTTACGTCTATATACGGGAATTAATTAATAAATTTAATCAAGGGATTAATATAAATGGGGGTTTAAATGAATATGAATGAATTTAATTAAATATATTAAATGGGTTAACATGAAAAATGATGAGGGAACGTATATATCAGTGGGATTACAAAATACACTAAAAACTAGTGTTTAAATGGATATCGGGAAGGATTTTTCAATGTGGGACCCGACATATCATTTAAGCTTTAGACTTAGGATAAGTGTATTTTAGGGGGTATTTTGAAAATGGGAAATTAGTAAAGGGATTTTACTTTGCCAAATGTAATATGATTTTTTAACTAAGGAAAAGGGGTTTTGTAAGAAAAAATGAATGTAGTAAGGGGAAAAGATTAAAATGAAGGGGAAGGGGTACTTTTACAAGGGAAATGAATTTAGAAGGAAGTTAGTAATATGAAATGATCAATTTCTGCTATCCATGCCTTGTGAAAACTGCTTCTGCTTACCCATCATTTACCCTAACATTTTTTCTTCATTTATTTGGGTGCATTTGAGCTTGCAGACCCTTCCAAATTTTCTTTTATAAACAAACTATATAATTCTAACCTTATGAGTTCCAATGGCTCAGATTAAACTGTTGAGCTCATTATTATTCTCTACCTAACTATTGGTCTTCCAAGATTAAACAGTTTAGCTAGAGCTTTATTCTCTATCTATCAACATGAAATTGAAAACATGAATAATCAAGATTAAGCTGTTTGACTATCATGGATATGGCATTTGAAAAATTTTAATCCTTTGCAAAATAAATAAAAATGGCGAATTTCGTTATACTTTGCGGATCTGTTTTATCTCTTTTGGTGAGGTTCTGAGGTTATATTCATATATATATATATATATATATATATATATATATATATATATATATATATATATGTATATATATATATGTATATATTTTCAGTCCTTTGATTTTTCTTTTAGGACTTACCCTCTTTACATTTTTTAATATGGGAAATTTTTTTTTGCAGAAAACAAAGTATGTACATATTACAAGACTAATCATAGTCAATTCAAAATTATGAATCCTATTATTATAGGATCCTAACAATTGTCATATTTTTTCTGCTTTTTCTTGTGAGCTCCCTTTTGAGTTCTATTTTGTCTGGGTTTTCTGCACAATCAAGAGAGAGATCTTGGATCTGAATTGGTAAGGACATACAAGAACCCATCCCATTGAGGGGGACTGGTAACATCTTTTTTCGTTCCCTATCCAAGTGTCATAATACAAAAAATTATTTATAAATTCTTGTCTTGTCTATTATATGTACGAAGAAACTCTTGTTTATTTTCGCTGTTTAATGATCTGAATGGAATGTATTAGTTTTGCTGTGCTAAGCATCCAAATAGTAATTCTAATGTGTGCATAATGTTCTCTGAAGTTTGCAGGTGAAACAAATAGTTTTAGATTTGTTAAAAATATTTCTGTGTGAGGATTAATTAAGTATTTTAACTGTTTATCATTGTACAACAGTAAATAATAGAGAATAAAACATCACATAGCACATTACTTAGCAAATTTGATGAATCAGTTCACCCCTCCTGGGCTACATCTGCTGGTCCAGCTCCCAATGGCATGTCCCTCATATCTTATTGCTAAAAAATGGGAAGTACAAGTGAAAATAAGCCTGAATAGGATGTGATATCTATAAAATCAGCTTCAGAATGTATTAAATAACCAAAGATGACTATTCATTTGCATAAAACAAACAAAGGATGCCCAATACACTGCCTACACCATGGTGGTCTTGATGGCTCCTTAACATTCCCCGAAGCTAAACCTACTGTAGATGACCTATGACGGCTTTGAAACCTATGCCAAACTATTTAGAATGTCAAGAATACCCAAAATTGACTATTTTTTCACCCAATTTGGTTCAATAATGAGGGAGTTATGGAAAAAACAAAATTTTCCCAATATCCCTTGAAAAACTCCTCCAAAACTGGAGGAACTCCAGTTAAGGGTGCTAAAAATGGCCAACTCCCAAAAATTAGCGGAATCCGCTCCAGATTTGGGGAAACATTAAATTTTAAGCTAAATGTTGGAATGGTGGTCACATGAGTTTTCGTTTGAACCGCCGGTGGAATCGTTAACCATAACTTGCTTAAACTATGGCATTTAACTTTTTCTATGACGCGGTCACATGATCCTAACCCTCCGTCAATTACCGTAACCGCCAGGGTTAAGGCCCTAGTCACGGGCGCCTAGTCATGTGGATGGTTTAACGTGGGGCTAGCCCTTCGCCCCACCATCGAATCCATGTTAAAACTTTAAATACATTGCACAACAATAACATATTAAGAACTATCGTGTAGCAGAGATAGTCAGGCTTGTGCACGCGGGCGAGCAGGTCGCTTGTTCCTGTGCAGTAAGAAGAATTTTACTAGACCTTCCATTCTCTAGCTTAGGGCCACATGGTGGCCTCCGGGCCTGCCACGTGGTAGCCCATGATAGGCCACGAAATCCAAAGTCAACCAAACCTCGAATAACAAATTGCCACATGTCAGAATTTGATTCGCCCATATGGAATATTTCGAGGAATATTCACGGAATATTCCTTGGAATATTATTTTTAAAATTTTTCCAAATTAAAAAAAATCAAACTTGATCAACTCATTTTTGGAGTTTACTGGGCTTTTCAAACCTTCATAACTTCTGTGTACGACCTCTATTTTGCGAACCGTTCATGGCGCCATAATCGTAGTGACGAGACCTTTCCGGTCGTTCAGGTTGCAACCATTTTTGAGCAAATTTTTGATCATTTTTGAACTTGGACATGATCTCCTGATCATTTAATGTCTTTAAATACATAGATCTGGATTTTTGTAACATTTATTCTGATCACCTACTTGTTATAGCATCATTTTTCACCCTCATGTGATTCATGATTGTCTTTTTGGCCTTGGGCACCCATTCCCATAGACTTGAATAAAGTTCATAAAAAAACAGTGTTTAAAATCCCATACACGGATATGCCCAGACTTTTTCGAGTGTATATGCGAGTCCAAAGATACTTTTCCGCATATGCCATTAAAATCATTAAAAATATATATATAAAAATCCTATTTTTGAGGTTGGGTTGATGGTTATTCCTGTAATTCAACCACCCTAGCCTGTGGCCAACTTTTTCCAACTGATTGAAACTACTTTGATGGAGTATAAAAGCCCCTCATATGCATGGCCTAAGGGAGGGAGAAAAATTATAGACATTATACTCTGTTGGAGCCCAATTCAAGTCTGATTTCCCGTGCCTCCTGCACTTCCCAGGTATTTATAGGAAACCCTTGTTTCCTGGAGATGTTCATCAGCTTATATGTCATCTCGTGTGCACAAGTCTTGGAAGAATCCTAGCGAGGCAAGGGCAGGATGGATCCAGACGACGGTCTGTTCGAAGATTGTGGAAGGATTCAGGTGATCTCTCCACCTTTCTATTATTGTACATGCTGTTCGTAATGAAGAAGAACCATCTTGTTTCTGAATTCACGTGTTAATATCTGCTTATATATGTGAAAAGACTATTAATTAAACATTTATTATTGTTCATATGATGTTTCACATGGATTATACTGACATTCAGGAAAGATATATGCTGTACAACTAGATTTCCATGCATGTTTCTTCTTGATTTTCAGGTTGAAGAGGAAGAAGAGTTGCTGGGGGTTTGGACCCCGCAGGATCTACATCAAACGTAGGATCTACGGGTGAGTTCTAAAACTGATAATATCTAGTTTTTAGTGTTCAAGTTTGGTTGTGTGAGTCCTTCTTGAATAGTATGCCCGGATCTGTGGAGGTTTCTGACCCAATGACCTCTAGGGAGTTATTTCCCAAAACAGAACCGGTGACTCCACTGGGGATTGCATTCTTGTGATTCCCCTGTTGGGTGGTTTCAGTTGTTTTAAAGGTTTCCGACAGTTTTAATCGTTATTTCCAGTCCAGTTAGTTTTTTCTCAGTCGGACTAAAGACCTGGTTCTTTAGCCAGGCTTGATCTTTTTATTTTTCATTATTTAATTTTCCATACGCTAGTTTTCCTATATACAGTCACATATACACCCAGGTTTTGTCAAAGGAATTCACGTATACGCGTGTTTCCTTTGCCACAGTCGCGTATGCACGCCTATTGAAAAACTTCTAAGTAGTGTATGCCTGAGTAAATTTTGAAATTTTTGATTTTTTGAATTTTTGGTCTTGTCTGCCTGTGGTGACCTGTTCCTGCAGTGTCCCTTTAGTCTCTTGATTGTGTTGAAGGTGGTTTTTGGTCTTTTTCTCTCTTGTTTGGTCGAAGACCAGTTCATTTGGAAAATCTTGTTTTTTTTAGTGCTTGCATTTCTGGTTCGAGTACCAAGATCTCTATTTGGAGATTCTTGGCTGTTCTGCTTAATCAGGACATAGAGCTTCTGCTTATATGCTCTTTCCTAACTTTATTTCTTGCTTTGCACTTTAATTTTTGCCTGCTTTTCGATTGGTTTTCTTGATTTCATTTGACTAGATCTTGTTGCGATTTTTTCTTTTTCTTTTAAAGAGTCATTTTTGGTTCTTTGAAGTTTTGTTCGTTGCAAGTTTGTGCTATTATACCGGGTTGATTTACTGAGTTTCTTGTCTTCCTTTTGCTCGTATGAATCTTGCTACCAAGTGGAATTATAAGATTTGGAACATTTTTGTTGAAGTTTTGCTTGAAATTCGGAGATCGTTTGGCTTGGTAATTGGATAGTTTTCTTGGTATTTTTTGAAGTCTTATTTTTTATAAAAATCAAAAGCCCCAAAAAATTTTGTTTTGCCATTGCTTTTGTTTTGCATTTTTGTTTTGGTTTCTTTTCATCTTCTGAAGCCTTGTTGAAATATTTTGCCTCCGGTTTCTGTCTTGATCTGGGAAGAGAGTCTTCATTGGTTTCTTTCTCTTATTTTGAGCATATTTTGGCGTCTTTATACTTAGAGTTTCTGGTTTGGGAACTAGCTTTGTGGACAGCCGAAAAGTGATAGAACTGCGGGATTCCTGGAGATTTCTCTTTGCTTTGTTAGATATTTCATCTTAGAGTTGGCATGCTCTTAGTAATTTGCATTAGGTGCACTTGAACATTTGTAGTCTTTTTCATAAATTTTGCGAGTGTGAGGTTTGATATCTGAAAAGAAAAAATAGTCTCGTAGAACCCGTGTAGAAATTTATTTTCATCGAAAGGAAATTACTGCATCTGCATGTAGTTTTGTTTTCATTAATTTATTTTCTGCATCATAAAACATCATGAGTTTCATTTCCATATTCCCTTGACTTAATATAACAACAAACTAAAATAAGCGCAATAATTTAAAAAACAACTAGCAAGTTTTTTGTTAAGTGTCATACACCAACTAGCTAGGTTGTAGGGCCTTGGATTAGGAGAGTGGAGAGTTAACTCTCCAAGGACGCTCAAACTAAAACATAGAAGTTTATTAAATGAGAAAAATCCAACACCGTTAGGTGGACCAGGAAAGCTCTCCTCCAGAGAGTCAAGCGCGAGGGAAAGTGAAGGTTGAGAAGAGAGATACCCCCTCTCTGATTTGCTGGATCTTGCCTTAAGACCATTCTGCCCGGCTGCTGACACGGATTGGTACCCTTAGTTGCCATTCCTAGGCATCACACAGGTGACTGCGGGGGGGAATACCTGTGGTACCTGAGGCAGACGTCGTATCACTTCCAGCAGTACTTCTGGAGGGTGCCTCGACGAAGCTTGGGTACTTGCACCGGCAAAGGCTGTTGTTAGGAGGTCGGTGTAACTATTTCTGTTACCTTCGCTAGTAGGCTTGGGCCGTCATTATCCCAGACTACTTTCAGGAGGTCCTATTTTTCGCTTTCTCGTATTTTGGTGTTTGGTCCTAATCACCCGGAGCGGAAATACCTGAAGGCTGCTTTCTTGGTTGCATCTTAGGGATTTTTGCAGTGAGTGCTCTTTGCTCCTAGCTTGCTTAGATTTATAATTTTTTGAGTCTAATTAATGTGTTAAAGTGGCTGATCAAGCGCCTCATGGATCGAGGATAATCCGGGGGTTATCTCCCGAGAGTGCTAAGCCTTCTTCAAGAAGGCGTAGGAGTAATATAGCATGTGAATATCACACAGTGGTATCTGACATAGCGGAAAGAGATCCTCCGCTAGGGTTTGAAGGTTCTATAGTTGGTTTTGGTGTTGGTTCTGAGAGGAGCACTCCGCTCACCTCGAGAGTCTTATTTCCGCGAGAAGAAGAAGTAGAAATAGAGGAAGTACCTCAGCCTCCTAAGTCACTTCCATCTCCTCTTCCTCCTAATTCTACGTTTGTTGTTGAGTACATCGGACCTGAGTCTGCAAGACCAGAAAGTCCTTATCCATCTTATTCGTACCTTTCGATGGCCACGACTGGGAACGTGACTTTGGTTGTGAGTGCTGCAAGAATTCAGACTCCTGCTTCGGTAGAAGGTGGAGGCACAATTGCTATATCTTTAATTGCTTCTAGTACTGCTGTGTTTGGCTCTAGTCACACCCAAGCACAAGCTTCTCAATCTGGTCCCTTTTGTTTTGGAATGCCCATTAGTGGGATTCCTTCATTTTCCTTTTCCACTGCTGCATCTGCATCTGCACCCATGTCCTCTATGGCTAGTGGGTTGGCTTCTTTTCAAGGGTTCCCCTTCGGAAGTGGGCATAATCCTAGTTCCAATCCTTCCTTAGGGTCTTTTCCTTTTACTTCCCAGACTCAGAGTTTTAACCCTTGGTCTGGAGGTCAGAGTTCGACTACCTTTACCAGTGGAAACCCTATATTTACAGCAGTGGGGGCTGGGAATCAGTTTTTCGCTGGTCAGCAAGGGAATGGTCCATTCACTTCGTCGAGTACTTATCAGGATTTTTCCCCTTTTTCTAATGCTTGGAACCCCTATCAGGGGGTTTCCTCTTCATTCACTACTTCAGTGGGGGGAACTGGTCTGGTTTATGGTAACTCTACATTGGGAGGAGGTCCTTCTCCAAATACTGGGTCACAAGGATTGTCCTATGGCCCAAAATTTTCTACGAGCTCTTTCTGGCAACCTGGTTCCTCATCAAATCCAGGTTATTCTTTTCAGAATGTTGGGAACCCATCCCACCAAATATGGAATTCTCAGGCCCCTCCTCGTTTACCTTTTCTGGCAACTTTAAACTTGCCAGATTTATCGAAATTGACAAATGATCCAATCTGATATAGTCCGAGGTGGCCTCCGGTTCCTACCAAACTACCTTCAGACATTCCAAAGTTTGAAGGCAAGAATGGAGAGGACTCGGCTGATCATATCACCACTTTCCATTTATGGTGCTCATCTAACTCCCTGATCGAGGATTCGATTAGGTTGAGGATGTTTCAACGCACCTTGACTGGAAGTGCTGCCAAGTGGTACATTGAGTTAACTGGGGGAAATTTTGCTACTTTTGGAGAGCTGGCTACTATATTTCTAAATCATTTCCAGTTTCCTGTTTGTTATGATGCCGGGACAGAACTCCTGGCCAGTTTTAAGTAGGACAAGGCAACCCACATTTCTGATCATATTCAGGAATGGCGGAGAAGGAAGAGTCTCATTAAAGCTTATATTCCGGAAGAATTCCTCTTGGAATGGTTTTTAAAATCTTTGTAGCCAGATATTTCTAAGGATGTATCCCTGTCAGGGGTATTTTCTGAGGAACAAGCTATTTCCAGGGCCCAGCAGCTTGAATTGATATATTCTCAGTCTGGTGTCCTTCATAAATATTTTCCTGATGCTCCTCACTCCAAATTATACTTGTCCAAGACTAAACCCGGTCCTCATGGTGATGGACTTATTGGGTCGATCGATAGCGGTGCAGCTAACCTCCTTAGTCAATTGCAACAATTTTCTATACAATCTGCTTCTTCTGGTCAAGCTGTGCCTGCTGAGTCATCGCCTTCTCAATATTTTTCGGTAAATGCCATCCAGAATTCTAACCCTAAAGGAAATCAACAATCCGAAGGGAAGAAGAAGGGACGAAATAATAATAAGAAAAAGGGTAAGGATGGGAAGGGTAATGCAAATAAATCCAACGAGCATGTTGGTGAGGGTCGAAAGGATAAAAAGAAAGTGAAGTTCCATGCAAGTTATGTACTGGAGATCATCTTACTCACCTTTGCCCTAAGATTCAAGATGCGCAGCGCTTGTTAGCTCAGCAGGGTTCTACCAGTTCCCACGCTGTGTTGACAAACCCTTTTCCCCAAGGGCAACAGCTAGTTGTTGGCGCGAATCAAAATACTGGGGCTTCCTCTGGGGGCACCCAGGAAGGGGAAAATCTGTCAAACATATATATGATGAGTGCTCATGCGGATATCGCCACGAGATCCCATGATTATGGCGAAACTCAGTCTTCAAAAGCCAAGGGTGCTCCCGATGGTACTGAGCCATTTCATATTACGAGGCCTACTGTTGAGCCTATACCTCGGATGCCAAAATCATCTACTAAGCGTACGACGATTAATCCAAATGCCAGGGCTGCCCAGAACTACTATGTTGTAGAAGATTTGGCGCAGAGCCATTGTGCTATGTTTGCTCTTGAGGTGCTCCAGTCTTGTCCAGCTCAGCGCAGTGCTTTTCTCAGTGCTATTGGGGCTTTCGATCCCAAGAACTCTCTGGTAATTACATTCAATATGTATAATTTTAAAAAGAGACTCCCGCATCATATGGCTTTTCATATCAAATCGTCGTTTCGGAAATTTAATATCTTTCGGACGGTCGTTGATGAGGGTGCTTCCACATGTGTGATGTCTCTCGCATGTTGGAAGGGGATTGGATCTCCCGCAGCTGTTCCATCTGCTACTCTTTTGACTGCGTTTGATGGCCATTCTCACAGACTACATGGCATTATCCCAGCTTTGCCCATCTGTGTTGGGGGAAAAACTATAAATATAGAGGTTGAGATAGTTGATGCAAGCTTGGACTACAACCTTCTATTGGGGTGAAACTGGATTTATGAGATGGATGCTATTGCATCCTCATTATTTCAGATTATTTGTTTCCCTCACGAAGGTAGGATTGTTACAGTTGATCAACTGGTCTCTTCTCCTGTAGACCCGAATGAATCTACTGACTCAACTATTCCAAAGGTGGATGATGCCAAGCCACCTGTTGAGAATTTAGGGGTTGGGATATATTATTCTTTGATGGGTACTTTCGATATTCCAGCTCCTACCGTTCATATAAATGCAATTTCATGCTCCAGAGCTCCTATTCGAAGAGAGTTCTTTAGAACTCATTATTTTTTGGACCCTTGGACCTTACCTTCCCCTACCTCCACATTAGCGGAAGGTCAAGTGGGTGGAATGGAATTTCCAAGGTCTACAGCTGAGATTTCTTATCAATCTATTATTGAATCTGCAGAGTCCATTCCAGCTTCTCCTTCTCCAGAGGAGTTGGATGGCGATGTGGATCCGGCTTGGACACTTAGTTCTTCTTCCGCCCAGGATTGTCTTGATACCACTCTTCCATCTGAAGAGGCCATCCTGGAAGCTATGACTAGTGTAGATAGACCATGGGATGATTTGCATCATCGGTCTTACTTTTTACCTAATTTGAGAGAAGTTGAATTGAGTTTTCCAAGTCCTTTGTCTCCTGGTCCTCTTCACCCAGCCCTGAACCCTTTAGCACCAATACAGGTATATGCTGAAGGGAACATGGTTTTGATTTCTCCGACTATCCCCGTGAACATTTCCAGGAATCCCAATGTTATAGAGAATGTCTTCATCGAAGCTGAATGTTCCCCTGAAGAGATTCAGATTTACACCGATCTCTTTAAAGAGTTTAGGGATGTGTTCACTTGGTCTTATGAGGAAATGCCTGGTATAGATCCATCTATTGTCCAACATGAGATCAAGACTTACGAAAATGCTAAGCCTGTAAGGCAAAAGCTTCATCCGGTCAACCCTAGGAAGGATGCAGCTATCAAAGCCGAGGTAGAGAAGCTGCTTAAGGCAGGATTTATTTTCCCTGTTCCTTTGACTGAGTGGGTTTCGAATCCTGTTCCCGTGGATAAGAAACAAGGAACAATTCAAGTTTGCATTGACTTCAGAGACCTTAATAAAGCATGTCCGAAAGATAATTACCCCACACCATTTATAGATTAGATTATCGATGAGTGTGCCGGTAATGAGATTTTCTCCTTTATGGATAGTTTCTTCGGATATAATCAGATTACTATCTGTCTTGAAGATCAACATAAGACTGCCTTTATTTTTCCCTGGGGTACTTTTTCTTACAAGAAGATGCCTTTTGGTCTTAAAAATGCTGGGGCTACTTTTCAGCGGGCCATGTCATATGCCTTCCACGACATTAAACATATTATCGAGGTGTATTTGGATGATTTAGCTGCTCGTTCTCGAAAGAGAATGGATCATCCTGCTCACCTCCGTCAAGTATTTGAACGATGTCGTTTCTACAAGATTAGGTTGAATCTGAACAAGTGTGTTTTCGCGGTCACATCCGGTCGGTTATTGGGATTTATAGTGTCTTCGGAAGGGATTCGGGTAGATCCCTTCAAGGTAGAGGCAATACTTCTATTGCCTCCCCCGTCTTCTATTCGTCAACTTCAAAGTCTACAAGGAAAGGCTAATTTTCTTCGGAGATTTATCGTAAAATATGCCGAAGTTACCAAAGGATTTATCAGATTGTTGAAAAAGGGAGTCCCATTCTTTTGGGATGACTTTGCTCAGCGCTCATTCGATGCTTTGAAAAAAGCATTGACCTCTGCTCCTATATTGAGTCCACCTGATTATAGCAGGGATTTCCTTTTGTATCTTGCAGCAGCAGAATCTACCATTGGTATGGTTTTGGTTCAGGAGGACGATGCTCTTGCAAAGCATGTTATATACTACCTTAGTCGAGGCTTGGTAGGACCTGAACTCCGGTATACTCCGATAGAGAAGCTGGCTTTAGCAGCTGTCCATGCTGTACAATGACTCAGACATTATATTCTTCTATGAAAAACTTATGTTTTGGCAGCAGTCAATCCATTTCAGTTTGTTCTCAGTAGGCGAGTGATTGGGGGAAAATACAATAGATGGATTGTGATTTTGCAGGAATTTGATCTTGAGTTTATGTCTACCAAGTCCAAGAAATCATTGGTTTTTGCGGAATTAATCTCTGAGTTTCCCTGTGGAGAAGAGATCGTTTATGATGAATCCTTCCCAGATGAACATTTGTTTCTCATCTCTGCACAGGATCCTTGGTATGGGGATATCATTGTGTATCTTCATACTGCGAAGTTTCCCTCTATTTTTTCGAAAGATGAGCGCCGTAAATTACGTCACTTGGCTAAAAATTACTTAATTATTGGTGATGCTTTATACCGTCGAGGGGTTGATTCAATCCTGAGACGTTGCTTAACTCTCGAAGAAGTTGAGGCTGTGCTAAATGATTGCCATAGTGGAGCTTGTGGTGGTCATTTATCTGGGCTTGCTACAACCCAAAAAATCTTGCGTGGTGGATACTTTTGGCCTTCGATTTTCAAAGATTGTGTGGAGTCGGTCAAAAAGTGTCATCCGTGTCAAGTCTATACTCGAAAAATGCGCGCTCATCCAGCTCTTCTTTTTCCAATCATTACTGTCGGTCCCTTTACAAAGTGGGGTATTGATTATACTACTTGTAACCCACCTTCGGCAAAAGGTCACAAGTACATTATTATAGCAGTAGACTACTTTACGAAGTGGGTCGAGGCTATGCCTACTTTTGGGAATAATGGTGAGACAACAGCTCTTTTTCTTTTCAACCAAGTTATTGCTCGTTTTGGTATTCCTAGAGAGATTTTCACTGATCATGGTAGTCATTTTCAGAACAGCATGATGGCCGAGTTGGCTCTAAAATTAGGTTTTCGGTAGGAGCATTCGTCTCCTTATTATCCTCAGGCCAATGGGCAAGTGGAAGCTGTGAAAAAATCCTTGAAGACTATTCTTCAGAGGACGATTGATAAAGCTCGATCCAACTGGCATATCATGCTGTATCCTGCACTTTGGGCATACTAGACGTCATTAAAAACTGCAACTGGCTTTACTCCGTTTCAACTAGCTTACGGGCTGGAATCCATATTCCCCATTAAATGTGAGATTACTTCTCTAAAGTTAGCTGTTGAGCTTATTCTTGACACTTCTAGTCTCGAAGAACGTCTGCTTCATCTGGAACATCTTGATGAGCAGTGTCGGGATGCCGCTACGATGAATGAGGCGCATAAGAAACGAGTCAAAGTTCAGTACGATAAGGCGGTCAAACCTAGGGCTTTCTCGGAAGGCGACCTCGTTTTGGTCTATGCCCAAGAGAAGGATGCCTTGGGCGTAGGAAAGTTTAAATCTATATGGTATGGCCCCTTCATTGTTAAGAAATTCCTTAAAAAAGGAGCATATGCCTTGGTTGATTTTGAAGGAAATGAGTTGGCGGAGCCCAGAAATGGGCTCTATTTGAAAAGGTATTATGCCTAGGCTTCGGCCTAGCATTTTTCTTTTGTATATAGTTAGTTTTGTTTTGTACATATCTGGTTTTTTGGTCTTTGATGTGATGGTGATGTTTTTGGTCTGCTTTGGCAGGTTGTGTCGAATGTCATGAGTCATTATGGTTTCGCCGATGGTGCTAGTAGACACACCCGGAACTTGGCTTCAGTGGCTTGGGTCCTTCATCATCCATCCGGTTAGCTGTTAGTATCAAGAGGAGTCTGCATTGGTCCTACTTCCAATAATGTAGCAGAGTACACTGCAGTTATTTATCTACTCTCCGAAGCCATATCTTTGGGTGTTGATTCATTGGTAGTTTTCTTGGACTCCCAGCTGGTGGTATCACAGTTGAACAATACTTATCGAGTTCGAGATCCATTCTTACTCCGGTTGTTTTTGAGGGTACATTTGTTACAACGATCATTTCAGTTTTTAACATTCATTCATATTCCTCGTACAGACAATTGGATGGCAGACTCATTAGCTAATCAAGCAATTGATTGGCATATTAATCATTCAATACATTAAATTTAATCATAAAAAACATCATGCATTTTTTATACATTTGTCACATCACATCATAAACCGCTGTATATATATATCATCAGAGTGTTCAAAAACTATACAAAATTTTGGATCCATATGTCATACAAAATCAGGGCTTATGCCTGATCATGTTCAGTATAAAAAATACACAGTCATCCAGTAATCATGTCTATCTACTCCTATGGCCCCTGCCCAATATTTGTGCTCTTATAGAACACGATTGCAGTAGCGACACGGCGGAATAATCGCACCCAGTCACGTGGTACTCCCACTACCCATCTCTGCATAGGCTCAGGTAAATATTCCACTGTAGCCATAGGCACCTGGCGATTCAAACCCTCCAAGTTCCTCTGTATAGCATGGAGGGTCCTGCCTGGGTCTTCAGTATCTGCCTCGCCTCTGCGGTGCTTGTGTCGTGGGTAGCCCTCAGGACGGACTGGTCCAATATCTGTATCATGGTCATCATAATATTGTAATTCATTTTGAATCCAATCAAAAAACATGTTTTGTTTTCACATTTTTTCACATATATTGAAAAAATCATCAAAAAATCATATAATTAAAAAATTGCAATCTTACCGATTGCGCCCCATGCCGTGCCAGGTGGAAGGACGAGGTCTGGATCACCGCGGAAATCCATCCCAACATAGGGGTAGTCCTCCACTGCGATAACTTGTTCCTCCCACCATTGGAAGAACTCGTCGTCCCAGGTGGTTCGGGGAACTTCACTTCCCCCCAGTCTCTTCATCAAATCAGCCCATCGGGCAATTCTTGGGTCTCTTGGGCTATTGATGGAGGAGATCACTTTGGGTCGAAGCCCAGGAATCTTCTCAAAGAAGAATGTCATCAAAATGGTTCCATACCCGAAATGCTTTGTTTTAGCTTTCCGGATGGAGGTCAGTTGTTTCTTCATGTTGATTAACAAAGCTGTACACCAATCATACAGGTGAACTAGGCATTCCACAACTATGCTCATCTGGGTCCTGGATGCCTGATGCAAGGAAGAAGATCTTGCTACCCTGCCGATGGTAAACAAGAGAATCTTCATGTGCAGATCTCTCAAATCTTTTATAGCAATCTGAGTCCCTACCTTTTTGGACCCCTCTACACAGTAGACGTGGACATAGTCATCCACCGTAAGCCCTCCCAAAGGCTTGCCGTGCAAATCTACTGGGTCTCCCCTCCGTGAGAGTCCAGTAATGAAGTAGATGTCTTCCACCTCTATGTGTATAGGCATTTGGTCTATCATGAAGCAATCTTCCTCCAGTTCCCAGTAATTTACCAGCATTTCAAGCAACCAGATGTTACTTTTCATGTTTGGCATTTTGAAGAATTTTAGCAATCCGCAATTTCGGAGGATGTCGAGCAATTGTTGATCTTGCATCACTTCATTATCAATTGCACTATGCTCACGTTCCCTCCAAGTGATGGTCATCCTGAAAAAAATTCTTTTATTTTTTCATTAGATGCATTTTTTTACATCACGGACTGTGCATACGAGAATTTTCAGTATCAAAAATACACAGTCATCCAGTAATCATGTCTATATACTCCTGTGGCCCCTGCCCAATATTTGTGTTCTTATAGAACACGATTGCAGTAGCGACACGGCGGAATAATCGCACCTAGTCACGTGGTACTCCCACTACCCATCTCTGCATAGCCTTAGGTAAATCTTCCACTGCAGCCATAGGCACTTGGCGAGTCAAACCCTCCAAGTTCCTCTGTATAGCATGGAGGGTCCTGCCTGGGTCTTCAGTATCTGCCTCGCCTCTGCGGCGCTTGTGCCGTGGGTAGCCCTCAGGATGGACTGGTCCAATATCTGTATCATGGTCATCATAATATTGTAATTCATTTTGAATCCAATCAAAAAACATGTTTTGTTTTCACATTTTTTCACATATATTGAAAAAATCATCAAAAAATCATCAAAAAATCATATAATTAAAAAATTGCAATCTTACCGATTGCGCCCCATGCCGTGCAAGGTGGAAGGACGAGGTCTGGATCACCGCGGAAATCCATCCCAACATAGGGGTAGTCCTCCACTTCGATAACTTGTTCCTCCCACCATTGGAAGAACTCGTCGTCCCAGGTGGTTCGGGGAACTTCACTTCTCCCCAGTCTCTTCATCAAATCAGCCCATCGGGCAATTCTTGGGTCTCTTGGGCTATTGATGGAGGGGATCACTTTGGGTCGAAGCCCAGGAATCTTCTCAAAGAAGAATGTCATCAAAATGGTTCCATACCCGAAATGATTTGTTTTAGCTTTCCGGATGGAGGTCAGCTGTTTCTTCATGTTGATTAACAGAGCTGTACACCAATCATACAGGTGAACTAGGCATTCCACAACTATGCTCATCTGGGTCCTGGATGCCTGATGCAAGGAAGCAGATCTTGCTACCCTGCCGATGGTAAACAAGAGAATCTTCATGTGCAGATCTCTCAAATCTTTTATAGCAATCTGAGTCCCTACCTTTTTGGACCCCTCTACACAGTAGACGTGGACATAGTCATCCACCGTAAGCCCTCCCAAAGGCTTGCCGTGCAAATCTACTGGGTCTCCCCTCCGTGAGAGTCCAGTAATGAAGTAGATGTCTTCCACCTCTATGTGTATAAGCATTTGGTCTATCATGAAGCAATCTTCCTCCAGTTCCTAGTAATTTACCATCATTTCAAGCAACTGGATGTTACTTTTCATGTTTGGAATTTTGAAGAATTTTAGCAATCTGCAATTTCGGAGGATGTCGAGCGATTGTTGATCTTGCATCACTTCATTATCAATTGCACTATGCTCACATTCCCTCCAAGTGATGGTCATCCTGAAAAAAATTCATTTATTTGTTCATTAGATGCATTTTTTTACATCATGGACTGCACATACGTGACTTCCCTTGCATACAGTTGCGTATCATACGCAGGTTCGTCCACACGAACCCGCGTATGCGCAGAGCCCTAAATAAAAAAAAAAATGTTTTTTACGGTGAAATTTCCAAATTTTAACTCTATTAATGGACAAAATTGATAATAATGATGGATTAAGAGCTTACTTGACTGATCTGGCGAAGTTTGACTACTGATTGCTCCTGTTTTGACGAAAAAGGGTTTTTCTCCAGAGCTCTTTTTCCCAAATCAGCAAGTAATAATGAACCAAATATGAGGTAACATGTGTATTTATGCCCAGAAATTGAAAATTTTTGCAAAAATTTGTTATGCCTATTTTTTCAATCTATCTTAAGCTGCATAACTCGGATGCTTGTAAGTGTCAATATTGGTATATTTTCAGGTACATTTTGATGAAGTTGAGATTTTTCCGATTTTTTTGATCCATGACTGCTGACCTGTCATGGCAGGTATATGATATTCACTAGCATATAGGTTAGGAAATCCATTTTCCATTGCATTTTGCATACTAGCCTCCATTCTGATCACTTGCCATAGGGTCGATCCCATCAGGTCATGAGTATTTCACCCATTTCACTCGTCGATTATTTAATCATGACTTGGTGGTAGAGCCTTCCTTTACATGGGCTTCCTAGTTAGTTCCTGGCTAGCACTTGTTGCCCATGCTACGTTTCATGTAGGCTCGGGAGTCCTCTTTAATCCCGCCATGACTTATGTGTTGAAGCCTCATTCTTCTTCTTCTTCACTATCATTTTTTCTGGAAATTACCCTAGAGGCTCCCTGGTGTCGTTGAGTTGTATTACTGCATTGCATGTTGGCTACTTGTTTATCCTTGCCTTCAGCCGGCTTCATTTGGACTCGATGTTTAAGCCATATTTTGACCTTGACTTTCTGTACAAGTTAACCATTGCATGCACTTAGCTATCGCGACTTGACACCCTTTTTACCCATGGATGGAACATTCTTTTGAGTATCGCTTACCAGTTTCCACCACCTTGCATTGAGCATAGGATCGTTCCTATCCCAGGAACTAGTGCATCTGTTTCTTGATACTCATTCTATCCATTGTACTATAGCATTATTTTATTCTTTTTCAGGCTTATTATATGAAAAAGACAAAAAATTGAATATGACAAAAAGAGCGGGAACGGGATGTTACTTCATAATTTGATGGCAGTACAGTATCAGTTTGTCGCCCTTGAAAAAAGCACATACAGTTATATATTTCCTTCATTTGGGATGGTTTTAGTTTTGACGTAGGTTCAAATTTTACCTTGTTTCACTGGTTAGTCCTCCTCCGGTCGGTTATCTCTTCCAATCATATGGAGAGTTTGTTTTTTCCTCTTGCAGAACAAACTTATACAATGTCATTATTTACTGCCATGGTCATCACGAGTCGTGCTTTTGTTCAAGGGAAGTTCAACTAGAGTCGGCCATTATGCGGTGTCTCTTGACTTATTATTCAGTCGGCCTTCCCGGTATTTTCAATATCTTGTTCTATCACATCAGATGTTTGGTCTTTGCTCGTGCTGGTTTGAGAAGGTCTCCATTGACTTCTTGCTAGCGGGTTTGTCTCTTATCGACTACGACATATTGCTCTGAGAGTAAACCTAGAGCCGCACCCTGGTCCTATTTCCATCATTGATAGGTGACCTTGTGCTCGACATTTGATCATCATTATGGGTCTTTGACTGAGTGGTTTTCCTTGTGTTCGACGTCATCATACATTATCACACTTGGGATTCGTGCAGTACCTTGATTTCCATTTGACCCTATCGGTGGATATCTCGCCTCTGTGTCAGCTTTCATTATTGGTTGGTTCAAAGGGTTTCTTCCATGCACTAGCTTCATCTTGTGCATGTTAGAAACGTACTCCGGTTTGGTTTCGTCACTATGCTTCATCCAATTCCTTCCAAATATTGGCCTACGGGTTACACTCGCACTGGAATGATGTGGGGTGCCTTAATGCCTTCCTTCCAGTAGATCTTTTCCCATCGACTCCGACTCATTGCTCTGGGAATAAGATCTAGAGTCTTTTTTCAGTACCTTAGGGTTTGCAGTCATCAGTGGCAGACTCTTCGCTATCGACAGTGGGGATTCATTATTGCCTCCTGATTGATAGATTCTTCCAAGTGTTCGACTTCAACTCATTCATTCGCACTTGTTAGATTGTACTGGGGCACCTTGACACTCATTATCATTATCTGTGGGTCGTATCGCATTTGTTAACGGTATACATTATTGACCGGTAATCAAACTATTTCTCACATGGTCGACTTTAGCTCATTTATTCCCATTGTGTAGAATTGTGCCATAGAGATCGATGAAGACCTCGGGTTGCATCAGCATCTTTCGGTTCACTTTTGACAATCCATTCAGTTTCTGCCAGTGATGCCGTCCACCCTTATATGTTGTAGTGTCAGTACAGTAGAATCCTATATGTTGGCTCCCAATTTGCGTGATTGTACCATGTGTTCCACCCCTTATGATTTGGTACATGGAGATTCCGTTACTTTTGTGATCAGACATCTATTTTTAACATCATTGATCAGTTTTTTTATATTTGATACTTGGACATTGATTCCGACTTGTACTTCCGGGCCATGCTCAGATGATTCATTATGTACTTTCAGTTCAGCTATACTTGTATACATTCTGGATCTATTTTGTACCTTATATATGCATATCTTTTTTGACTGAGCATGGGTATGCCCGCCTCAGACATGAGCTGACTCTCTGTTTTCTTTCATTGGTTTTCGGCAGGCTGAAATCTGGTGAAGTCCTCTCTTGTCCTCGCGACGTTCTTTCTATGCACATAATACATTTCGGCCATCATGTACCCCTTCTAACCTCATATATTAGGGGGCATATGTTATAGCCTCATTTTTCACCCTCATGTGATTCATGATTGTCTTTTTGGCCTTGGGCACCCATTCCCACAGACTTGAATAAAGTTCATAAAAAAAACAGTGTTTAAAATCCCATACGTGGATATGCCCAGACTTTTTCGCGTGTATACACGAGTCCAGAGATACTTTGCCGCGTATGCCATTAAAATCATTAAAAAATATATATAAAAATCCTATTTTCAAGGCTGGGTTGATGGTTATTCCTGTAATTCAACAACCCCAGCCCGTGGCCAACTGTTTCCAACTGATTGAAACTACTTTGAGGGAGTATAAAAGCCCCTCATATGCATGGCCTAAGGGAGGGAGAAAAGTTATAGACACTATACTCTGTTGGAGCCAAATTCAAGTCTGATTTCCCGTGCCTCCTGCACTTCCCAGGTATTTATAGGAAACCCTTGTTTCCTGGAGATGTTCATCAGCTTATATGTCATCTCGTGTGCAAAAGTCTTGGAAGAATCCTAGCGAGGCAAGGGCATGACGGATCCAAAAGACGGTATGTTCGAAGATCGTGGAAGGATTCAGGTGATCTCTCCACCTTTCTATTATTGTACATGCTGTTCGTAATGAAGAAGAACCATCTTGTTTTCGAATTCACGTGTTAATATCTGCTTATATATGTGAAAATATTGTTAATTAAACATTTATTATTGTTCATATGATGTTTCACATGGATTATACTGACATTCAGGAGATATATATGCTGTACAACTAGATTTCCGTGCATGTTTCTTCTTGATTTTCAGGTTGAAGAGGAAGAAGAGTTGCTGGGGGTTTGGACCCCATGGGATCTACATCAAACATAGGATCTACGGGTGAGTTCTACAACCGATAATATCTAGTTTTTAGCGTTCAAGTTTGGTTGTGTGAGTTCTTCTTGAATAGTATGCCCCGATCTGTGGAGGTTTCTGACCCAACGACCTCTAGGGAGTTATTTCCCGAAACACTACTGCAGATCTAAGGAAATTAACAACCACATTTGATGTTAGGGCTGTTTGTTATGCACAACTAAAGTGAACTTTTTTCGTACGATTATAATTCACGCTAACAACTGGCGACTACACAAGGGTTTTTAATTACAATCGCTGTTGTTTTTCAGATCCCTGCATTAGTAGTTGCTTCAACTACTATGGTTTTTCTCCAACTTCTTATTTTTCATTCCTTGATGTTGTTTTTAACCTTTTTTACCCTAAAACAATAAAAATTCTAACTTCCGTGTGTTTCTGGGCCATTTGCGGAGGTAACAGGTATTAGCCGCGATAAAGATGACACTCTTAAACCTGCCCTCGAGACAGCTGGAAGTGCAGGTCGCACTTTTCAGCCCAAATCCCGTGACCTCAGCTCTTAGGTAGTGGATATCTCTGAAAATGACCTCACCATGGTGATCCCTGCTGACACATGAGTTTTTGTGGGATTTTTTTTTTTTTTTTTTTTTTTTTTTTTTCTGTAATTTTCAGGGTTTTTTGTAGGGCACTGTTTAGGGTTGTCTGACCTCCTTATTTACTTGTCTTGGACCTGTACTTTCTTAGTTTTACTATTCGAAGTAGGAACCAAGCCCCTCAGGGCTTCAATACGCTTCCACCTTTTTAGGAGGAGTTTAGCTGAAGTAGGTCTTCTGAGATTTCAGTGTTTTTCAACCATTTTTTTTTCCAGATATGAAACTCTCTTTTCAGATCCATTTCAAATCAGTTATTTTCCTATCCAAATCAACTCTTTTCAGTTTTTTTTGGTCCTCTATCTAGGGTCCCCTACATTTCCCTTTAGGTTGTAGCCTTTCGCCACCTATTTTTCAACATTTTCCCCTCTGGTTTCTTG
Organism: Pinus albicaulis; assembly: GCA_034641835.2. Classification (NCBI taxonomy): domain Eukaryota; kingdom Viridiplantae; phylum Streptophyta; class Pinopsida; order Pinales; family Pinaceae; genus Pinus; species Pinus albicaulis. The sequence continues at coordinate 1,450,521,179 of CM076584.1, forward strand.
CTATTTTCTACACCTCTTTTTAGCAGATATGACCTTTAGGTACCTGTCCCTCTTGAATTTATATCTATTGGCCATATTGTGTGTTTTGAGTAGATTTTTCCCACCCTTATACTAGTTGTTGGGAATCCCTCCTTTTTGGGTTTAAATTTATGCATCTTTAGTTGTTTATTTTACTGGCATTTTTAGTTTTATTTACTGTCGCTTTCAATTTTATTTATAGTTATACAACATATTTTTTCTTTTCTCTATACACATGTCTAGGCTTAATCAAAATTAACACACTTATCACAGACACACACACCTAAAGTAAAGAGTGTCTGGTTTACATCACTATGTGTACACTAAAACATTGTAATTACTTAATCTGCACCTTAGTGCCCTTATTTACCTCTCTTCCTTATTGCGTTCCGTGTATCTTTTCCATCATTGCACCCCCAAGGCGTTTATCCTGGAGACTCCAAGGCCTTCGTCCTTAGTTTTCATTAGGAATACTTTCCCCACCGTGTAGGGTCCGAGTTATTCCTTTACCGAGTCCCCATTCCAACTCTGATTCTAGTTCATCAGGTTCTCCTTATGTTTCCATCCCCGGTTCTCCTCCACCTTTCACCTTCATCATGTCTGGTGCAGGACCTACCATTAGTGGTGGACCCGAATCTAATGCTGGAGCTGCTACTAGTGGAGCCGCAATAGGAACAATCCTAACTACTCCCTTACTTCCTTATATGGCAGACCTAAGCATTCCTGATTTCAGCCAGGTGATTAATGACCCTATACACCATGATCCCAGTTGGCTTGCTATACCAACCAAGCTTCCTTCAAACATCCCTAAGTTTGAAGGAAATGCTGGAGAGGATCCTACCAACCATGTTCATTCTTTCCACATGTGGTGTTCATCCAACTCTATCATTGATGACTCTATCCATCTTCGGTTATTCCAGTGTACAATTACTGGAGAAGATTCCAAGTGGTATGTCGACGAGGCCGCAGCCTCTCATGCTACTTTGCGACTCTTTCCAAGGAGTTTCTGTCCTACTTCAATTTTCCCCTTTGCTATGACACCGGTACTGAACTTTTGACCACTTTCCCTCAAACTTCTGCCACCCGCCTATCTGACCATGTTCAAGAATGGTGCACAAGGAAGAGCTTATGTCGAGCTCCAGTTTTCGAAGACTGTGTCTACATGGAATGGTTTCCTAGATCCATTTTTACCTTTATTGGTAAATATGTCATGTCTCACTTTCCTGATACTGAGGAAATATCCCTCCAAGTTGCGTTGAAATATGACTTGATCTACGCACAATCTAGTTATGTTATACTGTCTTACTCGATCTCCCTAGACATGGTGGTGCCAATGCACCGAGGGAATATCATGTTGCCGATGGTATTGTTGGATCCCTTTCACATCTGTACACTCATCCTCCTATGGGTTATGGTTTCCCTCAGGGAGGGGCCAACTCCTCTAGCACTTTTCCCCCTCCCAGCAGCATGTATCCAGGACACGACATGCCTCACGCCTTTTCCCAACCGCATCCTCCGATGCCAAGGCCTACTTTTGCCCAACCTGTTTACCCCCATGTTGCTCAACCTCCTTACTATACATATCCACAACCAAGTTCTCCATCTCCTCCAGCACAAGCACCTCTGCCTCCCATGCCTTCTCAAGCTCTGTAGTAGCAGCCACCCCCCGCTCAGGGTCAGGTGTATGCGTAACAGAGTGCGACTAATCCTCCCACTTCCAAAAAGAAGAGGAAAGGCAATCAGAACCAACATGCTCTAGGTAATCAAGGAAACAATCCCTAAGGGAATACATCTAACATTGCAACTCAGCAACAGGGTGATCAACCCAAGAATAATAAGCCTCTTCGTATGAATAAGCCTTGTTCCTGTTGCAGTGTCCATGGTCACTACACCCCTGATTGTCCCCTTTTACCTCAGATGCATCAACTGTGGGAAGGTCAAGCAACATCTCGAGGAAAACAAGCCTCTGCTTTGGTTCCTCCTAATGCTGTGCCTACTCAACCGACTGTGTTTACCAATCCTTCCCCCCAACAAGGATATGTGGCTGCCTAACCCCCTGAAGGTCAGGCGACCGCTCAACCTCCTCCGTATGGTACCTCTGATTACCAAATCCTTATGATGCGATCTAACTAGGCCAATACAGTCGATCTCAACCTTGAGACTCGGTCATGCTAGTACACCAAGACTCTCGCTACGTCTGCAACTGAGCCCTAGTCCTCAGGTCCCATAGAGCTAATTTCGACACCCAATGGTCCTTTACAGATCCCTAAGCCTAAGGTATAGGTACATACCGAGATCCCCAAAGGACCGTTACACTGAAATGATGCTTCTAGTAAAGCCTCCCACACCTACAGTACAGTAGATGACTTGGCGCAATCTCCTGCCGCCATGTCAATGCTGGAAGTCCTCCATTTTCTCCCTTCACAATGTAAAGCTTTACTAACTGCCATGGGCAATACAGATCCTTTAGATGATTGTTTGATTTCCTCCAATGTTGACAAATCAGAGCATCCACCCCTACTTGCATCCGTCACCTTCCAAATACTTGTCAAGATCCGAAATGCCAATGTCTCCCGATGTATCATTGACGAGGGGGCACCCACCTCCGTGATGTTTAATTCTGTTTGGAAGAAGCTCATATTTCCTGAGTTAGCCCCTTCCACTATCACTCTCCGTGCATGGGATGACCACTCTTCCTAGCCCCTTGGCATGTTCCGCAGTTTTCTTGTTACTATTGAAGGTAAAAATGTTTGTGTTGACATTGAATTCATTGATGCCCCCTTAGACTACAACATTCTATTGGGTCGTAGCTACACTTATGCAATATCTGCTGTCCCATTTGCAGTTCATCGTAAGATTTGATTTCCTCACAACAGAAATATCATCACTATCGATTAGCTGACATATTACGAACCAAAGTCTCAGACCTATCCAGAGTCCATTATTTCTTCGGTGGCCAAAAAAAAAATAGTTGAACCTCCAACCAGTGTCTCACCCAGAGTCTATAAAGATTCCCCTTTGCTTGGTTCCTTCCCTGGTCTCCCCCCTCTTATCTCTCACCCTAGCTCATCTAATGTTTGCATGATGCAATCATCTCGGTCCGACCTCAAACGGTCCAGTTTGACTAGTCAACAGCCTTTCCCTTTGCAACCTGCTCCTATTACTTCGACTTAGCCTTCCGGACCACCTCCTCAAGGTCCTTCATCTGTAGCTAGTGTCCCTGATCCTCTTTTTCCTCATGGAATGGTTCCCCCTAGCCTTAACCATATGGAAGCCATTCCGCCTGGCCATTAACCCTCTATTCATATACCGTTTCTTGATCCCCCTTCCAGAGTATTTTTGGTACCTGTTATGGCTACCTTGACCCTTCCCAACATGACCCTGGGGATCCTAGTTTGGTACATTGATACCCCATCCAATACCCTCCCCGGTCAGCTCAAACCTTACACTACTTTGACCCCGGTCCAACCGGTCGCTGTGACCCCTCCCTTCGCTTCTGTGCCTCAACCACCTCAACAAGAATATACTCCTGTTGCGAAAGCCTTGGGTGAGGGGGGCAAAGATTGCAAAAAGGAACCTAAGGACAAGGCTACCTAGACAACACCTGCTCCTCCTAAGCCTCCAAAGCGTACACCTCCATGTGCTTTGTGTGATGTTATCGGTCATGCTACCCACAATTGTCCCGAATTGTCTCGTATCAAACCGATGGTCAACGAAGCGTTTCCTGAGTATGATATCCCAGAAGTCCATGTTACTTTACCAACTTCAGCCAAGAAAATCAATACTTTGCACACAAATCACCCTTGTGCTTTGTGTGATTTCCATGGCCACTACACTCACCTATGTCCCCACCTTGAAGATTTCCACACCTCCTTGGAAGTGGTTCACCAATATGAGGCCGAGTGCAACAAGTCCGCCTCTCGCTTACTTGTGAGTTTTTATTCGACAGAACCAGAGGACACATCCACTCCCATTGACATACCTACTCCCGATGTCGAGATGAGGGAGTACTCAACCACTATCCTCTACCTGTCATCATCTATGAGATCAATGGTGGAAGACCCCTCAGGGGCATCCCCTTCTGTTTCTCTTGACCTCCCTTCAGCGAATACCTTGGGCTCAACATCAGTAGATTCTTCATCTACTTTTTCTTCTGTCACCCTCTGTGACGATGCACATGTGAACCTCACTTCTCATACTGATGAGTCAGGTAGCTTCACCGTGTCATGTGGTCATCCTTCCACCAGTCACCCCACCTTCTACTGTGATGACGACATTATGGAAGAAATTAGCACCCCTGACTTTATCTACCCCCCCTTACATCGAACCCATGCATTCGAACCACATAAACCTTGTGGCCGTTAAATTGACACCCAATGTTTGGGTAAGGGGGCACCCATATTTGAGAGTCTAGGAGAAGAAATTATGCACAAACCTCCTAGTGCAGCTGGTCGTGTTGACTCTAGTACCATTATTCTTCCCCATTTAGAAGAACCTATAGAGTCCCATATCACTTCAGATCACTCTAGGGATGATCCCCCTCATCATTCCTTCATATTACATAAATAAACCAGTCCCTTAGACATTGTTGTTGACCAACCTCTATATTTTATCAGTGAGCACCAGTTCATTATCTCCAAAGACACTCTTTGGTATAGTGACAACATATATGGCGCTCCATAAACTCCTCGGGCTGGGGGCATCATTCCCACCTCTGCAGACCAGATTGATCCCCTCCATAAAATATGCTTGGGGGCATAATGACACCCCTGTCCATCCTCTCATAGGATTACCATAAGTCTCAGCCTAGACCCCATCAATCTAGGTATGGTCGATTGTCCTCCCATTTCTTGGATAGTTGGACCTACCAGCCTCTCCAGTGAGCCATATATCATAGATGTTTGATACCCTATCTTCAAATATTCCACTTTGTGTGATACCAAACTTACCACTTGGTCCCCATGTTTTACTTGGTGGGCGGGGATGATTCTAGACCTTCTCTAGCAGTTCATTCTTGTATTCTTTTCTTACCTTGATTCTTCATCAGGACCAACCTTCCAAGAAGCATTAAGGCCACCTTTAGATAAGCAAGGTCACCTACCTAAAAGTTGCAGATCTCGATTCCAATGGTAGGTTTGTCTGCTATGATCTCCACAAGATTTATGGCCTTTTCCTCATCTCCACATTCACCAGATCTACACTTGAAAATGAATCAAATTGGAGGGAAATTGCCTTATTAAAAGAAAAACCCCAATTTTTATTTCGCCAATTGACCAAACCGTAGCTCGGTTTGACGAACCATCAACACCATTGAAAATCTCTCACCGAGAACTAAAATGGGTATCCTTTCGTTTTTGGTGATTTGACACTTCGCCCGAAAGCCTTTTTTCCAAGAAGGGTCACTTCACTGCTTCTCAAAATCGAATTTCTTCACTTGCGACACTTGTACTTGGGGCACCACTTTGCCTTCATACTTGTCGATGCTTATGTCAATTTTCATTGTGAGTAGCCATATTTTACTCATGTTTTTATGGTCCCCACCGAGCCTATTCTGTGTGGCAGCATCATCGAATAACCCTTGTTCAGAGCATCCAAGTTGAGTCATCATCACATCCATGGAGTCTGTCCTGAGTTGCTTTTGTCTCCTATCATAGTATTCCATCATTCATTGCTTTGTACCTCCCTCATGTTGCACATTTTGGCCTCCAGTCATACTGTCCCCTATCCCCTCTAGAGTCGAGTCATTAGCTACCAGGTCATCCATGCCCTTTATGCTCTAACAAGGGAAATTGTCAGCCTGCTACTCAATATCCCCTATTCCATCATCATCCCTAGTGTCAGTCTATCAGTCAATCTATTATTATCCCTCATGCCTTAATTGAGGATTCCTCATCGCCTCACCTATGGCAGACCTCTTTCTTTCGACATCAACTTATTCATTCCAGAAGACAGGTCTAGAGGGTGGTGTACTTTGGTTCCAACCTCCACTCTTGTTAGGTACCTCAAATCAGGAAAAGGGACCCTTTATTTCCCTTTGACTTGGTTGTTTCTCAGTTCCAGCTCCTTATGGCATGATTGAGATCCGTATACTTGATGGTTTGGTGATTTAACAGATTGTACCAGTGATTCCCGGGTGCATGTGAGATGTTTCAAACCTCATGAGGGTGTGGCCCTTCAGGTAGCCCGCCACATACCCGGATGACCTCTTTACTACAACCTTGGATGCAACTCTATAGATTTGATGGTTCCGGCCTTAGCCGCTTGCAACGCCTTTTAGTTTGCATGTATTATTCATATTTTCAGAGCCCTTTCCTGTTTTACAGGTCCTCTTTGGTTGTTATTATATCTCATGTACTCATATATTATTGTATAAGTCCTGGCTGCTGTCCCAAGCACAATATGTATGTGGGATCCTTTTTATTTATTTTTATATTTTATTTATTTATTTATTTATCTGGCCCATGTTTATGCCAGCATGTACTACATAGCTCAGTTCCATGTTTGCTGGGCGCACCAATATTCTTTATACTTTGTCATATCGGCGGGCATAGGTATGCCTCCCTCGCCTCATTTGAGAACAGGTACTCACTCATAAAAGAGACTTGTCACACATGTAAGTCTTGCCTCGTCAGGGTCTTGTCCTCTCTCACTTCAGTTTGTCTTATATTTCTCTCTCTCTGACTCCCCTTCGGTGTCTAGTGATTATGTTCTTACAACGTACTTTGGTCATACGATTAGCTCCTAACGCTCACACGTTGGGGGGCACTTTTACACCAATTTTTGGTCATCTGGCCTGTTACTATTATATGGACTAAAATACACCATGTAAGACCAAATTTACCATAGTAAAATTGCTTCCACTATGAGAAATAATTTAATAACTCATAGTTTATTAAACTATTTATAGTCTAAACAGGGAACTCCATGAGGAATAATTAAATAAATCCTTATTTGTTTGTTTTTCCTCTAGGGATAATTAACTAAGCCACTGTTTAATTAATATTCCTGGTCATATTTAACCCAAAATATGAGAATTATTAGATAAATCATTATTTATCTTATTATTCTCTAGGAATAATTATTTAAATCATTATTTAATAATATTCCTTGTTAAATTTGACTAAATCATTTATAAATAATTGAATAAATCATTATTTATTTAATTATTCCTTAACCTCATCCTTGAAATAATAAATAAATCATTTATTTATTTACTATTTCTAAATAAAGTGATTTAATCAATTCTAAATTCCTTTTCCCTCCACAAAAAATAATAAAATATTCCAAGTAAGTTGGATCTAGATTTGGTCAATAATATTTTAACTATGCACCAATATCTAGACTAACTCAAAATTTTGTTATAAATAGAAGGGTTTTCCATTCATTCACAACCTTTTGTCACCTTTTTGATCACATTTTGATCTATACTTTTGGTCTGACTTTGATCCTCCATCATTGTCATATTTTTTCTACTTTTGCTTGTGAGATCCCTTTGAGTTCTATTTTGTCTAGGTTTTCTGCACCATCAAGAGAGAGATATTGGATCTGAAGCGCTGAGGACATACAAGAACCCATCCCATTGAGGGGGACTGGTAACATATTTCTATGTTCCCTTCCTAGGTGTCATAATACAAAAAATTCTTTATAAATTCTTATCTTGTCTATTGGATGTATGGAGCAACTCTTGTTTATTTTCGCCGTTTAATGTCTTTAACTGCATAGATATGGATTTTTGTAGAATTTATTCTGATCACCTAGTACAGATCTAAGGAAATTGACAACCACATTTGAAATTAGGGCATTTTTTTATGCACAACTAAAGTGAGTTTTTTTGGTACGCTTGCGATTAGAATTCACACTAACACTAACATTAAGTATTTTTTGGCTGAGAATAAACAGTTGGCATGAAATCTATAGGTTTTATAGAAAGAGAATGAATAGCTCCACACAACAACGCAGAATGCACCTTTCGTGCAGGTCTACCTAAGGAGATGATATCAACGATACTTTCTGAAGTATCCACACTTGGGGACACTATATAGAGTTTGAGGCAAAAATGACCCCATTTATGTCGCTTTATGGATTTATTCCACCATATTTCACATCATATTTAAGAGACAATTCAAAGGTTCAAGTAGTGGAATATCACATCGAACATCGACAACAAGTTCTCCAACTCTTAAAGGATAAAATTACTTTGGTGAAAAATTTAATGAAACAATAAGTATATCACCATCGCAGGGAAAGAAGTTTTGATGTGGGTGATTGAGTATTTTTACGACTACAACCATACAAAAAAATGTCCCTCAAGAGCCAAGAAGAATAATAAATTATCACCCAAGTACTATGTCCCTTACAAGGTATTGCAAAGTATTTGTACTATGGAATACAAATTGGAGCTACCTACATTTTCTTGAGTACACCCAGTTTTCCATGTTTCATGTGTAAAAAATGTTATAGGTGACAAGATCCCAGTTCAAACTACATTTCCATAGATTGAAGAGGAAGTAAAAATCATATTGGAACCTGAAGCAATAAAAAAAACAAGAATCTAACAACTACAAAATCAATCAATTTCATAATATCTCATTAAATGGAAGAACTTACGTATTGAAGATTCCACATACGAGGATGAATGTTTCATACAAAAGCATCCAAAACTACTCAAGCATTGAGGAGAACACTTTTTTGAAGGAGAGGGGAATGTTAGGTACCTATAATACTACTATAACCCCCATATTGTTATTGTTGTGCACCATAGAAACCCCATATTATTATTGTTGTGCCCCATAGAAACCCACTATTTTTATTGTAGAGCCCTTAGATTATTATTGTTATGTAGGCCCTAATTATATTTTGCCCCTTTAGACTCCTATGTATACCAAAGAGGTCCTGTCATTTGAATCATCCAAGAATTTTACATTTATGTGATGTAAAAGGAGGTTTCCCCCTTGAAATAGCTTATTTTCAAGTCGTTGATCTATCTTTTTTTATATTTTTGTGAACTAGTTACATAACTGTTGTGTAGAATTTAAGATTGTGGACAAAAGTAATTTCCCTAGACCTAGTGGACTGGTCTAGAACAACAGAAGACAAATAATATAGTGTTTTTGCTCAGAGAAATTGAATAATTAGAAATAATCATATTTGGATTTCGTCGTAATATTTTCTTTCCTCCTTGCTTGTGAGCCTCAATTGTAGCTCTAGATGTTATAATTAGAACCTACACATACAAGAAAAACAAGCCAAGGATCTATAACATCTATTTAGCATAATTTAATTACACTATTCAATGAATTAGTGAAGCATTGAAAAACATGAAGGTAAACATAATACAACACATATAGGAAAACATGATACTCTTTGGATTAATAGAAATTGGAGATCATTTACCACCAAGAATAGTAGTTGATATTGTAAGGATATCCCCAAGTTGACTTGTCCTTCCTTGTCACAAAGCACACCTCAATGTCACCCTAATGCATGAAGATGATGTCTCTTCTGGTTCAAGGCAATAGGATAAGGGCATAATCAATCTCCAAAAGCCAACCCTAATGTTATGGATGAAATTAGATTTATAGAAGAGGTAGGTTAGTTTAGGATTTACCATAATGGGCTTAAGAGCCACATATGATGGTAGGATGAACTCAAGGGATAATAGGTGAAGTCTCCAAGGTAGGGTCAAATAGGATTAGAGATACTATATAAGGTAAATGGTTAAAACGACCCCTAGAATCTTATGGAAGAGGAAGCTTTGGAAATATTTTTAATTTTCCCGAATTTCAAGAATCAGTGCATCTGTAGAAGGGAGCAACCATCTATGATCAATGTTGGTGCAAAAAGGAGAAACCAACGCTGAAGGTAGGTGTCTAAAGGGGCAAGGTCTGTTAGGGTTAAAAAGATTGAATTTGAGAAGTTAATCCCAAAAAATCAGACTTTTAGGAAAGGTCATGCGTAGGGATAATAAAAACATGCTCATGGATTATGATTGATTCGATTTGTAGGCTTATTAACTAGATGTGACAAAATAGCCTATTACAAATTTCCCCCTAAGGTGCAAAGTCAAAAGCGGTAGCTAATGACTGAAGTGCTTTACGCTGTGATAAGTCCAGATCAAGAACAAATGGTTGAGATCATCCTATGTTACAATACATTTTCATCGTTACATATTTGTTGAGGGAGGAATACCCATGCTCAACATATAAGATAACATTACATGTACAATGATCAAGAAGTATCACCCACTAATGAAAAATTGTGGACCCATGATTGGATGACTATCTGCACGATGACAGCCATAATACTTTTTAATCTTGTATTAATCCTGAAAGCATAGCCCATATTAATGAAAATATATCTGGGATCTTCTATCTTGTTTACTCGATCATCCAATGTACGAGTCTAACCATGCGAATAAATTATATGGAGTTGAACATGGTAGACACCAACTGATTACTGGCCAATGATGTAAGCTATTAAAAAATGTGAGAGAAACCACCAATGATGTTAATTGATATCAAAGTACTATAGTACAATTTGTATGGTGTGAATAAATGAGCTGAATTCAAACACCACACAAAAAAGTTTGATCAAAGGCCACTAATGAAAAATTGTCGCCGAGAGAGAGGAAACTTGCCATTGATGTATGCAAGCTCCAAGGTACCAAAGGGAGTTTCTAAGTCAACTTCCTAGATAATGAGCTGATTTCAACAGGAAGTGACCCATAGTAGGAGGGCCTTGATGTATCCCTCATCAATGACACAAAACAGATATCAAGATTTGAGATAGAATGATGGAACATCATACATGAATGTAGGCTTAAGAGTATTGCAACATATATAAACTAGAGGAATTATCTTGAACATACTGGAAACACTTTATGGAGTTGGCAGAATTGCCACAAAACCAAATGTGGAGGCTTTGATATGGTATGATAAACCAAAAGACAAGCAGATTTCCCAACCCAATAGTCACAGAGATGAAGTGAAAGAGTGTCATGTTCAAGAGTGACTCGTTGCCAATAATAGGTGGAGTACCCTATTTTCCGAATTTCCCCAACCATTTTTGGTCAATACCTCTTTATTTTTAACAAGCTTGAGGAGGATAACATATACTTGATCTATAATTTCATCCTTTGGATGAATCCCTCTGAGTATTTTTAACAAACCTTGAGAAGGAGTGGTTCGGTCCGGTCATCTTCGACAATTTCATCACTGTTTGATGTTTTTACAAGTCCAGTGAAGGTACAAATCATATTCCTTTTCATGTTTATAGAGTTTTAAAAAGAGGCAAAAAATAAAAATCCAAAGGTTCCTTTTCGTAAATAGTCTCTTGAGTCTGAAAATTCAGAAAATGATACTTAGGAGAACCTCTTAGACATGTTCAAGTAAGGTATTCCTTTTCCATAATTGGTTTATCTTTTTCTGGAAAGAGGTTAAATTTATACTTAGTAGACACCTTTTCATTTACTTTAATGAGTTTGAAAAGACAAGTGCTTAACAATCTTTTCATGCTTAGGGAGTCTGAATTTTTTTGAAAGAGGACCATAGGGGTTCCTTTTTCATTAATTTACAGAGCCCAAAAAAGTGATAAAAGGATGCTCTTTCATCAAAATGATTTGCTTTACTCAAAAATATTACAAATTCTTTCAAACAGCTGTTAACTTGCTCAAAACACCATCAAAAGGTTAAAAATTCCTGATTCATTGTAAAATTAGGTCACATTTAGGTTAAAATGATAATAAAATAATAAAATAATCACAAAATGGCTATAAATAGGAGAAAAGTAATTTTATTTTTACCATTTCAGATTTTACCTCTTGGAGAGTGAGTTATGAGTGCATTTTTCCCCCGATCTTCAGTAGCTGATTCTAGTCAATCTGGTGGATCATTTTCAGTGTTGTCACTTCCAGGTAGGATATCTTACCTTTCTTTTTCTTTTCATGGTTCTTGTTTTCTATTTCATGCACTTTTTTTCAATTTTTGAGTGACTTAGGGATTTAATTTTTCTCCCTAGCTCTAGTGCACCCCAACAGTGTCGAAAGGTGCATTGGGAAAATAAAATTTGCACCGAGGATGGAATTGCAGCGCATTGTCTCCTTTTGGTAAGGTGCGTTAGGCATATTTCAAAAAAAAAAATTACTCTATTCACTCAAATTCTCTTAGTTTTTTGCATGGAGTTTCTTCTAATTATTTTTCTTGTGATGTTTCAGTTATCCATCAAAATGAAATGGATCTATTTTGACACGAAAGAGAACATGAGGACCAAGACTTGGATGTTTCCAATGAACCAACTACGATTCAGGAATTGAGGAACTGTGGGCTCCTCAAATTATTTTAGCTCCCTGGGATGAGGTAATAAATGGAACTATTATAGTACCTTTCCCAGGCATGGGATGTGCAAGCACAAGCTTTTAGGTTAGGAGCACACATGTTCAACATACAGGTAGATGACATATACTTCTTGAAAGTTTTATCAAGTAGAGGAGATCGTATCTCACTTTCTGGTTCAAGAAGGGGTGGAGAGACTATCAAGGAATATATTGATGCACACTGTAGACCTTGATCTCAGTCAACAAAGGATGGGAAGATCAAGATTAAGGATATGATCCATTTACCTCTCAGGACCATCCTGTTTATAATTACTAAATTGGCTGGAAGTGCTACCTTACACTTTGCTAATAGGTCCCATATGTAGTATGCACTGGAGTGCTTGGAACTAAAAATATTCAACTAGAGTGAGGGAGTGTTAGAAAATATGAAGGAACAAATTAGCAAGGCAAAAGATGGGTGATTGAATAACTTTGGGTATGGTTCTATTTTGATCTCATTCACCTTAGAGAGGATTCCATTACTTTCGTCCACAACATATCTCTCTTGAGCTTTTGGATCCTAGAGCTCCATGAATGTGGCGGTGGGTAGACCTCATGTTTAGACATGCAAGTTCGTCCTCCATGAGTTTCACACTAGTCTTCTTCAAATGGTTTCATATGAAAATCATTATGATCGAAGAATATCCTTATGCTGAGATGGAATTCCGCGGAGACCCAAAGCTAGTGCTTCCTGATGGTGAGCAATGGGGTATCATAGGTAAAAAAAAATACTTTTGAATATATTTTTTTATTTTTTACATTTTTTTTTTCTATTTTTCATGTATCTGATACTAACTTATGACTATAACATGTAGATGTTGGACCCTTTCAACTAGTGGGCTCATCCTATTTTCAACGTGTTGGACACCCACAACAGGCATAGTTTGGAGTACAGGTTGCTACAGGGGTACGAAAGGTGTTGCAGGATCTTGATGTGGCTGAGACTCTCGCAGGGGTTGAGAAACATATGGAAGGATTGGCTTAGGGCATAGCTAAGACTAGGTTCGATCAGATAACTATGAGACTACAACGTAAAATTATTGATGTGCTTGGCTGTATCAATCAACTCTTATGCAATCTAGCTCGTGCACTTGCTTGTTATCATGAGTACCATCAGGATTAGTCTACTATGAGGCTATAGATTACATGTAATTTTGATATGATAGGTTGTGTGGCCATATGTGTCTCGGGCACATAATTTTGTAAAACCAACCTTTATATATATATATATATCTAGCTATCAATGTTTCTTTATGTGTTATATTATCTTGTTCAATGTATCTGATGTGAATTTAATTTAATTTACATATGTCACAAATGTTTGTCTAAAACATGATTTTCTCATGCATCCGTTAATGTATTGGGACTTCTAGGGATGTGTTGATATATGATATAATCAAAATATCTTTCCAGAAGGCGAACCCTTAAAAATATATGAAGCATAGTTGGACTTATAACTTAATATAAATTATTCAAGTGTAGTACTCAAGTTGTGAGTCAAGTCTGACAACTATATGACATATACCATGAGAAATAGTGTAATGCCATCCTCCCACATATACCCAAGTAACCGTCCAACCGGGGTAAACAAGCGAAAAGAGGCTAATAATATGAGATTCAACCTCCTAGATGACCTTAAGGAAGTGGAACCGACAGAAACAAGAAAAACACACCTTACACATCATCAACAACATCCCCAGGAGGTAACCCAAACTTCCAGACCCTTGACCCCTGAGGAAGATTGAATTTTTTACCCTTTTGGACCATAGCCACAGGCATGCCAAGGCAAGGTAGCAGCTGGGAGCCTATAACTACAAACACAACATAGAAATCATGCATCAAAGGTCCCAATTGATCGGTTATGTGCTTGCAACTCCAGGATTTGTGCCACATTTTTAGCCCCAAATCCCAGGTCACTGCCCTAAAATTCTTGAAACTTTAAGAGATGATAAATAACATTAAGAAAAAGGTACATAATCAAACACATCATCAAGAACTCATCTAGACCCCTCCTAACCATGACAGGAATTTCATAAAACATATCACAAACATTGAATATACAGGTGTAAACAACATATTTAAGCATATGGGTTTCATACTTATCTGAGAATCACTAAGAAGCATTAATCAATTACATCATTAGCTGTAATACAATCTATTTGACCATAGATACAATGTGCATCCATTTACAAGAAAAATCATGGAGATATCCATACATAACCATTCATAAATTACATACTTATAACCAACATAATAACAACATAAATACAATAGATATAACAACAATAGAATCCACATAATAACTAGTACAATTATATATCAAATACCAAAGGAAGGAATTAGTCATTAATGAATATAGAAACCAAATGGGGATGGGACTACCACGTTCCACCCGACCATATATTGGTTGAGCCAAATCTCTCTTAAGCCAATAACCCCCATGCCATATTCCAAGCATGAATGTGGGACTCATAACCAACCGAAAAGAACCAAGGAAGCATGACTGTTACTGGGGTTCTCCACCTACACCATGAGGAATTTGAGTGCCTCCTATTATCTCAGGATTTAACGTAATCCATAGTCCGAATCAGGGATCATTAGGCCCTAAATCGAGACATATTCTCTAGGATTTATCGTACATCCCATCCCGAGACTACTAGGCTCAACGAAGAGCAATCCACCTCTTGGATTTACCGTATATCCTGCCATTCACCGACAGGGATTCCTAGGGCCACCGAGGCACTCAATATAACTTTACCACAACCCATAGTCTGGCTCAGGGGTTACTAGGCCAATGGATTTACCATGATCCACATTCTGGTTGAGGGACCACTAGGCCATATGTTTTTCATTTTGAATATCCACCCCACTCAACTTCGAATCCAAATGGTAATCCATCTTAACCAAAGTATCAAAAACCCATCTCATCAAAGCTATACAGAAATGGCAAGGCTAGGCTTGTTGGAAATAATGAGAGGGGGCTGAATCAGTATTTCTTTTCAATTTTTAGTTTTACCAATTAGATCACTTATATTTAGAACACAAAATGGACAATGATGGAATAAATACTTTTATTAATTTCTTCTTTACTTGACACTCGTTCTCTAGCAATGTGGATAATCCAGAAAGCTTTTTAAAAAATGATCACCACATGAGTTTAAAAACAAATATTTCTTCTTTACAATAAATCAAGTACAATAATAGTATAGGGCTCCAACCCTAAATGAAGACTCCAATATTCCAGGCTCCAACCTGTATTGTGCCAAGCACCGACTTGGAATTTCCAAGGCTCCAACCTTGTCAATTTGAGGCACCAACCTCTAGGGCTCCAACCTATCTATAGTACAGCCTCCGACCTGGTTTCTTGAGGACTCCAATCCTCTAGGGATCCAAACCTATCTTCCAAGGCATCGACCTTGTCTCTATGAGGCTCCAAACTCTTGGGCACCAACCATCAAGTTCACTTCATCAAAATATGTTTTGGTTATTCTTCACGTCTCCCAATGTCTTCTTCAACGAACCCTGTCAATATTCTGTAATGCCATCACTTAGTCTCCACGTAACTCTATCAATGAAAAACTTGTCTTATCATGAAGGTTTCTCCACTGTCCTTCATAATACCAAAACAAATATCTCCAAATCATCTCATGATGATATCATGGTCTGTAATGATCTCCACAAATCTTCAATGTGTCTTCAATGAGCAGCCCTAGTTCTGAACCTGCTCTAAGCCTCTCCAAGGGCTTTTTCAAGATCTTCTCACAAGGGCCCAACAAGATATTTCTCCACAATCCCTTCAAGATGTCTTCAAGGTACTCCAATATGTCTTCAAGATTCTTTACTATGCTACACCAAGTCTGCTCCAGAAACTAATCTTCACGATATTCAAGGAATGTCTTCAAACCCAAAGCACTGTTCATGCCTCCATTAGATTTTCACAATGGTCTTTAAACAAGGCCCAAATTATGATTCAAGGAGATCTTCAAGAAAATTCTCCAAAGGGGTCTTCAATAGGTTTTCACACTCCTTTTACAATGATCCTAAGGTGTAGACCGTCTTCACAAATCTGCAAGGGAGTGCTACCGCATGTCAACAAAGTATGCCTAGACGTCACCACATGTTTGCAAATAAATATCACTGTAGGTCTGCAATAGATGTGCTTGGATGTCTTCTCAAGTCTACAAGAAAGTCACTGTAGGACTTCAAAGAATATTCAACCAAAACTTTCTGTAAGATATAACTGTGTGTACTTATGGCTTGCTCCTAAACACTGTATGTGCTTCACAGGTCTAGATAATTTTCAGCAATGGTTATCTACATGACCCAAGTTTAGTCTCTACAGGGTTTGCAAATAGGTTTGTAATTCGTCCTAGTTTTAGGCTGAAATTTGACCATAGGGGGTGTCAAGTTGCAGGTCTATATGGCCGAAATTGTAGGCTTGAGGTGGCTGGTCACAAGGCAAAAATTGTAGGCCTGAAGTTTCTTGCACATGCACCAAAATTAGAGGGTTATACAATCCAAATTTCAGGACTATGGTAGGGCGGAGTGACAGGCTAAAGTGAAGGTTTGTAACAGGTCCTAAAACATAAATTCTTTGTAGGTATGAAAGAGAAGGTCTCCACCAATTCGCTTTCCAAACAATATTTAGAAAACCAAGATATATACAACTTGTTCCTTGTTGAAATCTAGACCAAACAATGCTTAAACATTCTCCTCGGCCTCCTACCTGTTCCTGTGATTTCTCTCTGAAATGATCACTGAATTTTTTGGTAAAATGAAGTGTTGGATGTCAATTTATACTATATTTCGACCTTTAATAAAGAGACACGTCTCTTGGAAGGAGGCCGACATGAATGTATGAGTGTAGGTCGGCTAGCCTTAAAAAATATTAATTTTAAACTTAAAAAGCCATTTTCTCACAAACTGCTGGGAGTTTCGGGGCAAGTAAAGGATCGTTAGAAAGGGAAAAATATAATCTACAAGATGGTATAGGATCCATTTTGAAAGGTTTCCTCTAAGGTGGTGATTTTTTTTTTCTTTGTGACTTCCCTTGAATTATTTAGAGCAAAAATGATTAGGACAATATGGCTTCTTTGTTTGGCTTCTCCATTGTTTGTCTTCTCCATTATTTATCTTCTTTATCATCATAGGAACATGTAGGACATCCACATCATAGTGATAATGTCCAGCAATGAGTGCATCACACATGTCATCACATAATGGTGCAGTGATATGTTATAGTGCAACATTTTTAGGAGAACTCCAAAATAGACTTCCAACCCTCAAATGAGCTCCAACCATGATCATCATATGTCATCACCAATTATCAAAGTGTATGAAATCATCACATGACATCAAGGGTTAAGATCTATATCATCAAGTGCATGCAACATTAGATCAAGTAATTCTTGGGGCTTCTTTCATTAGTGTTTTGAATTCTTCACAATTTGACATCTTCATTGATGCCTTGACATCATCATCTTGAACCAGAAATATCAAGAATATTGACATCTCGGTTAATGCCATATTGACATCAATGAAAACCTTGACCAACAGTCTCCCCCTTTATCATTGATGGAAATATTATTTCCCTTCCAACATTCTCTCCCCCTTTGACATCAATGGAAACGAGGTGCCCAAGTACTCCCCCTATCAGGCTGCTTCTCTTCATCAATAATAATTCTTCATAAGTATGTTGCTCCCCCTTTCATGGTGCTCTTCCTTTTGGAAATGTGGTCCATGATAGATTGCATTTATTCATGTGATGAACCAAATTCCCCTGCCTGCATAAAATCATTTAGATTTTTAAGGAATATTGCTTGCCTTGTGATCAAGTGGGAGACATCTTCAACAATGGTCCATCAAATGAGTAAGGGATTATGTTCTTCAATGGAGTTTCTCCAGAGAGATGATCTATCAAAAAATGATTGCCCATCTATGACTCATCAAGGATTTCATAGGGCCTAATCATGGATAACTTCTGCAAAAATTCTTAAGAATCATAGGCTCCCCCTAACAGTATGCATGGTCTTCTCTTTTAGTAGAGTCTCATCGTCAACCATTTGGAATATCAAGGATGTCTTCATCAAATCAACGACATGGGTTGTTGGCTGGAGTGTTCAAGAGACTCCCAGATTCAACCTGTTTCCTTCTCCATACTTGTGTAAATTTCTTCTCTGGCATGCTTCTAGCTTGTGCAAGGGCCCAAGTCAAGTTACAATTAGGTGAATTATGTCCAATGTTTTGGCAATTGAAGCACTCTATCTTGTTCATGAATAAGAAGTCACGACTTCTTGAAAAATTTCTTCTAGGATATTGACGAGGACCATTATATTTGTCTTTGTGATATGCCCTATAGTATTTTTCCATGTGCCCAAAGTTTGTACAAGAATAGCAATATCCAAAAAATATACTTTGGTACCTGGGAGATGAAGAGTACCTTGAAGTACTGTTGAAGTCTTTTTTCCTTGGAATTATTTGATGATTTCCTTTTGTATTCTTGACATCATCTATAAATCTCCTTGGAGTAGGGTTTCTTCTAATGTCATATTGACTTTTGTCTTTGCTGGAAATGGGAGTATAATTTCTTTCTGGCTTCCTCACATCCTTGTGGTTTAAAGAATTATCATTCTTGCTTGAGGGTTCACCTGAATAGCCAAGACCTAATTTATCAAGGGGGGATATTTGATGACTTAGGATGTCATCTAAAGTTTGAGAACTCTTCAAGTTATTATTCTGAAAGTCAACTTCCTTTTTAAGGGAGACAATTTCTCTTTTCAAATTTTCACAATATTCATCTTTCATGACTAGTTGATTCTTCATTTCTTCCATCATCCTTGTTGCTTCGTGTGCTTCAATTTTAAGGGAGATGATATTTGATTTCATTATGAATATTTATTCATTTTGCTTTGTTATACTGCTTTCCATTTCTTCTTTTATTCTTATAGCTTCATATGTTTTGGCCTTGAGAAGATTGATGTCTAATTTTAGTTTGAATATTTCTTCATCCTTTTCTTCTAGTTGAGATTTAAGAGAGGAGACCTCTACCTTGTATTGAGCAATATTTGCTTCAAGATTGTTCAAGATCTTAAGTCTTTGTTCAAGGTGTCTTGACAAAGTTTCTTCCATTTTCTTATCCAATTGATTTTTCATAGATATGACTTCTTCATGATGCTTTCTTTTGTTTTGATGAAATTTCTCTTTAAGTTTTGTAAGCTCCTCATCTCTTTCTTGTACTTGAAGCTTGACAAAGTCAAATTCCTTCCTTGTCTTCTCTTGGTTACCATCTTGTGATTTCTTCTTACGTTCCTCATTTTCCTTTTTCAAACTGTTAATCTCTTCCATGGAAGCCATAAGTTTATTCAGGAGATCTTATTCAAAGTCTTCTTTGTTCTCTTCATCTTCTAGGTCTTCTTTAGCCTTGTTGTCATCTCTCTTATCTTCAGCTTCCTTGATGGATTTTGGGCTTATTTCTTGTTTCCATCATATTCTTGACGAGAGATCATTGTCAATGCTCCTTTTGAGTGAAGATCATGAAGTTTGTCCCATATGACTTTTGCGGACGAATATTTTTCAAAATTGGCCTTCATAGAATTTGGTAACCCATTCAAAATTTCCTTCATTGCTCTTGTATTTTACTCCTTCGATTCTTCGTCCTTCATGTCATCAGTAATCACTGATTTCCAAACTTGAATTCCTTGAGTCTTCAAGAAATTCCTCATTCTTGCCTCCCATATATCAAAATTTCCATTGAACAATGGAGCCTTCACAAATTGATTGACTTCAATTTCGATGGTTGAGGAAGGCATTTATTTAGGAGGATTGGAGACTTTCTTCCTTGGCTTTGCCATTTGTGTTCTAGTGATCAAACTTCAAGATGTTAGGCTTTGAGTGAAGGTACTGGCTCCAATACCAATTGTTGGAAATACTGAGAGGGGGGTGAATCAATATTTCTTTTTAATTGTTAGTTTTACCAATTAGATCACTTATATTTAGAACACAAAATTGAAAATGATGGAATAAATACTTTTATTAATTTTTTCTTTACAATAAATCGAGTACAATAATAGTATAGGGCTCCAACCCTAAATGAAGACTCCAATCTTCCAGGCTCCAACCTGTATTGTGCCAAGCACTGACTTGGACTTTCCAAGGCTCCAACCTTGTCAATTTGAGGCACCAACCTCTAAGGCTCCAACCCTATCTCTAGTACATGCTCCGACCTGGTTTCTTGAGGACTCCAATCCTCTAGGGCTCCAACCCTATCTTCCAAGGCATCAACCTTGTCTCTATGAGACTCCAACCTCTTGGGCACCAACCCTCAACTTCACTGCATCAAAATATGTTTTGGTTATTCTTCACGGCTCCCAATGTCTTCTTCAATGAGCCCTGTCAATATTTTGCAATGCGATCACTTAGTATCCACGTAACTCTATCAATGACAAACTTGTATTATCATGAAGGTGTCTCCACTGTCCTTCATAAGTACGTAAACAAATATCTCCAAATCAACTCATGATGATATCATGGTCTCTGATGATCTCCACAAATATTCAATGTGTCTTCAATGAGTAGCCATATTTCTGCACCTTCTCTAAGCCTCTCCAAGGGATTTTTCAAGATATTCTCACAAGGGCCCAACAAGATATTTCTCCACAATCCCTTCAAGATTTATTCAAGGTACTCCAAGATGTCTTCAATATGCTTTACAAGGCTGCACCAAGTATGCTCCAGAAACTAATCTTCACGATCTTCAAGGAATGTCTTCAAACACAAAGCACTAATCATGCCTCTATTAGATGTTCACAATAGTCTTTAAACAAGGCCCCAATTATGCTTCAAGGAGGTCTTCAAGAAAATTCTCCATAGGGGTCTTCAATAGGTTTTCACACTCCTTTTACAGTGATCTTAAGGTGTAGACTGTCTTCACAAATATGCAAGGGAGTGCTATCGCATGTCAACAAAGTATGCCTAGATGTCGCCACATGTTTGCCAATAAATATCATTGTAGGTCTGTAATAGATGTGCTGGATATCTTCTCAAGTCTGAAAGAATGTCACTATAGGAATTCAAATAATATTCAACCAAAAATTTCTGCAAGATATGACTGTATGTACTTATGGCTTGCTCCTAAACATTGTATGTGCTTCACAGGTCTAAATACTTTTCAGCAATGGTTATCTACAGGACCCAAGTTTAGTCTCTACAGGGTTTGAAAATAGGTTTGTAATTTGTCCTATTTTTAGGCTGAAAGTTGACCACATGAGGGGTTGAGTTACAGGTCTATTTCTGAAATTGCAGGCCTGAGGTGGCTGGCCATAGGGCCAAAATTGTAGGCCTGAAGTTGCTTGCACATGCACCAAAATTGCAGGGTTATACAATCCAAATTTCAGGATTGTGGTAGGGCGGAGTTACAGGCTAAAGTGAAGGTTTGTAACAGGTCCTAAAACATAAATTATTTGTAGTTTTGAAAGAGAAAGTCTCCACCAATTCAATATCCAAACAATATTAAAAAAACCAAGATATATACATCTTTTTCCTTGTTGAAATCTAGACCAAACAATGCTTAAACATTCTCCTCGACCTCCTACATGTTCCTGTGATTTCTCTCTGAAATGATCACCAAATTTTTTGGTGAAATGAAGTGTGGGACTTCAATTTATACTATATTTCGACCTTTAATAAAGAGACACGTCTCTTGGAAGGAGGCCGACATGAATGTATGAGTGTAGGTCGGCTAGCCTTAAAAAATATTAATTTTAAACTTAAAAAATCATTTTCTCACAAACCGCTGGGAGTTTCAGGGCAAGTAAAGGCTCGTTAGAAAGGGAAAAATATACTCTACAAGATGGTATAGGATCCATTTTGAAAGGTTGCCTCTAAGGCGGTGAAAAACATTTTGATTTGTGACTTCCCTTGAATTATTTAGTGCAGAAAATGTTTAGGACAATATGGCTTCTTTGTTTGGCTTCTCCATGTTGAAGATTGCAACAAGAAACAGTGAAGGAGGAATCCTGAAACATCTTTCCTGATCCTAGTTGGAAAGTGATCACCAAAATTAGGTGGGGGCCACACAAGTGATTTTTGTCGCAAAGTCTATTTTTAGACATGTCGATCATATTATATGAGTTGCAGGTTGCTATTTATGGATGGTTGGTAAGTTGGTAAAAATAGATGGACCTATATTTTTAGACATACTGGGCGGAGTTTATTTTTAGACTGCCAGTCTAAAAATAGATTAGTCGAATATTATTACCTCTTAATAATATTTGGACTATAAACATTATCTTATCCTCTTGGAGCACTTCAGTTCGAGCTACGGATGTGGCACATGCAGCTGACAGAAGGAATTGCACTATTCCTAGGGTTAGTTGAGCTATTGCATGGTTGACTTCAGTTAGAACTCATGTGGCAGAGTTTTGTGGAGTTGATGAGACAGTTGATGGAGTTGTGTTCGGTTTAACTTAGTTGAACTAGTTGTATTTATTCTAATTGATAAATAAACTAGTGATGAGTGGTGTGAATTAATTATTAATTAATTCACTAATTATTAACTCATAAATCAACTAAAGAATACATCAGTTGACTGCAGTGCATGGACAGTTCAGTGGAGACCAGTGTTAGAGGTGGGTGAAAGGGTGAGTCTACTATCGGTTGTATTCTCGTGTGCATGAGATTTGCACACACATTGATTGAGATTGCCAATGAGGATTTCACAGTACAAGCCAGTGAGATTTGAACTTGGATCTCATCATTATTCATCTTGGATTGCGTAGTAGAGGCAGGCTAGCAGGTGGAGGAGATTTGAACTTGTGACTTGTTCATATCTGAGCTAGTTAGTGTGTAGCATGTGAGATAGTGCTGAGAGATTGTGAGGAGCTTTGTGCTATGTATTGTTACATGTTCTCTATCATTATAATATACATATAGTTGGGGGTTTTCATATGTAAGCTTTCCCCATTACATACTGTGTTATATGTGTGCTTGATTATGTTTTAATGTGCGCATGTGATTGCTTCTAATTCATCAAATTGATGATCAATGGTAGAAGAGATTATGCATTATGCATGAAGCTCAGATAGTGTGTAATCAGGATAATCTCGGTGAATAAGTGATCTATTATTCAAATTTCTACATGGTATCGAATGAGTGATCATCGGATCTATTACGGTGATTACATTTATTTACGTAAAACGAGTACGTAAAGAGGGCCGGGTAGCCTCTGGATTCATCCTTTCTTTGAAAAGGTGAAAAAATCTTGTAAATGCCCCTACGGTCGATCTCGTACCAAATACTTTTTTCTCACAAATGCAGTGGTTGAGAGTTTTTGTTTGGTGGAATTCGAATTTGCAGCAATGTTTTCTTGGTGTCGAAGTCAAAATGTCTTTCAACGGATTGCGATTGGAGTATGCCCTTAAGGGCAGCTCGAATTATGTTGCATGGAAGGATAGGATGGAGGTGGTGTTAGATGACAGTGGGCTGAAGGAGTTCATAGATGCTGAAGTCCCAAAGCCTACTGATGTTGCTCAAGTTGAGGCTTGGCAAAAGAAGATAGCAAAGTGTCAAAGGATTCTATTGGAGGGCGTGAAGGATCGCATAGTATCCAACCTGCATGGTAAGGCTTCTCCATTCTTGATGTGGAAATCTTTGACAGATTTATTCCAAAGCAAGAGCGACCAGAGGAAGTTGGCGCTCAAGGACAAACTCAGGAACATAAAGATGGAGAAAGGCGACAGTATGCCCAAGTACCTCACGAAGTTCATCCAATGCAGGGATGAGCTGGGAAGTGTGGGGGTTACTGTTGATGATGAGGAATTGGTGAGCTTGGCTCTCCTTGGGCTTTCGAAGAGTTGGCATTCCTAATAGGAACCTTTGTCCCAGCCCAAAGGAAAGAAATTCTGCCCGAGGATGGGAGCGACTTTGGTCGGATCTTGTGCAAGAGGAGATAAGGCGGAGTACCAGGGACATATCTTCATCAAAGGCATCTGATGAAGAAGATTGCGCTTTGGCTACAAAAGCAAGGAAGGGGAAGGGCAAGAAGAATGCTTCTCAATCTGGTGCAGATGGTAAAGAGCGTGACATGTCCAATGTGAAGTTTTTTCACTGTCACGAGCATGGGCATTACACCACGAATTGTCCACAGAAGAAGAAGAAAAATCAGGCTGCTGGAGCTGTAGCTGGTGAGGCTCTTGCCTCGCAATTTGAGCTAGACTTTTCATTGATCGCATGCATGGTGTCTAGTGCATTGGGATCAGGGTGGTATTTTGATAGTGGCGCTTCCTTTCAGATGATGGGGGATGTGAATCTTTTCGGTGACTTGGTGGAGAAAGATCTCCAGTTGCATGTTGAGTTGGGTGACAATGGACGATACAATGCGACCGACATTGGTACCATAACCTTTCAGAGGGAGTCAGGTAAACTCATTATTTTACAAGATGTAGTGCATGTTCCAGGTTTAAAGAAGAATTTGATCTCAGTCGCAATGTTAGAGGATAAAGGGTATGAAGTTGTCTTCAGTGAAGGAAAAGTTTTCCTTCGGCACAAGGCAACAGGACAAGTCAAGAAGGTTGGGATTCGAACAAAGAATCTCTACAGACTTGAAGTAGATGGGATGTCTACGAAGCTTCCTACTGTTGGGAAGTGCAAGAAAGACATGCAATTGATGCTTGAGAGGGAGCAAGTTTTGCATGCAGGTAATAGTGAACCTCGGGATGTGGAGCAGCCACAAGATGAGGATCATGGAGTGGAAGAAACCACTCATGCGGAGAAATTTCGTGCCAGATGGGCAGAGGGAGTGCATGCAGCTATACCACCAGGTGAGAGGTGGGGCGACATGCATGATTAATCCCAAGAGGAGATTTCTGGGTAGGATTCATGAGATGGTGTGGATCTCATGAATTGAACCTGGCTACGAGGTGCCCACAGCGCAGCAGTAGCATGATCAGTTGGATTGATGCAGGCAGATCAAAGTGACAGTGTCGGATACTGGAGCGCGAATCAGAGTTGACAGCAAGTGCAGAGTGCATGGGTGCAAGAGTTCAACAGCGCAGTGGTTCCTGATGACATGTGCAATTGGGCCCAGCAGAAGTCAAAGAATTTGATGATAGATGCATCAGACTGATTGAGTTGTTTGGAGCCTATTCAGTTTCAGAGGAGTTGCAGAGCAGATGCATGGAGTTTCATGGTGCTTGTGAAGGTTGTAGGGCGAATGCATGGAGTTGCATGTCGCATGCAAAGACAGTCCTTTCTTGTTTAGAGGGAGTGTTGAAGATTGCAACAAGAAACAATGAAGGAGGCATCCTGAAACATCTTTCCTGATCCTAGTTAGAAAGTGATCACCAAAACTAGGTGGGGGCCACACAAGTGATTTTTGTTGCAAAGTCTATTTTTAGACATGTCGATCATATTCTGTGAGTTGCAGGTTGCTATTTATGGATGGTTGGTCAAGTTGGTAAAAATAGATGGACCTCTATTTTTAGACATACTGGGCGAAGTCTATTTTTAGACTTCCATTATAAAAATAGATCAGTCGAATATTATTAGCTCTTAATAATATTTGGACTATAAACATTATCTTATCCTCTTGGAGCACTTCAGTTCGAGCTACGGATGTGGCACATGCAGCTGACAGAAGGAATTACGCTATTCCTAGGGTTAGTTGAGCTATTTCATGGTTGACTTCAGTTAGAACTCATGTGGCAGAGTTTGGTGGAGTTGATGAGACAATTGATGGAGTTGTGTTCAGTTTAACTTAGTTGAACTAGTTGTATTTAGTCTAACTGATAAATACACTAGTGATGAGTGGTGTGAATTAATTATTAATTAATTCACTAATTATTAACTCATAAATCAACTAAAGAATACATTAGTTGACTGCAGTGCATGGACAGTTCAGTGGAGACCAGTGTTAGAGGTGGGTGAAAGGGTGAGTCTACTATCAGTTGTGACTATAGCTGTGCATGAGATTTGCACACACATTGATTGAGATTGCCAATGAGGATTGCGCAGTACAAGCCAATGGGATTTGAACTTGGATCTCATCATTATTCATCTTGGATTGCACAGTAGAGGCAGGCTAACAGGTGGAGGAGATTTGAACTTGTGACTTGTTCATATCTGAGCTTGTGTAGTGTGTAGCATGTGAAATAGTGCTGAGAGATTGTGAGGAGCTTTGTGCTATGTATTGTTACATGTTCTTTATCATTATAATATACAGATAGTTGGGGGTTTTCAGCTGTCAGCTTTCCCCATTACATACTGTGTTATATGTGTGCTTGATTATGTTTTAATGTGCGCATGCGACTGCTTCTAATTCCGCAAATTGATGATCAATGGTAGAAGAGGTTATGTATTATGCATGAAGCTAAAATAGTGTGTAATCAGGATAATCTCAGTGAATAACTCATCTATTATTCAAATTTATACACTCCATTGTTTGTCTTCTCCATTATTTAGCTTCTTTATCATCATAGAAACATGTAGGACATCCACGTCATCGTGATAATGTCCAACAATGAGTGCATCACACATGTCATCACATAATGGTGCAGTGATATGTTATAGTGAAACATTTTTAGGAGAACTCAAAAATATACTTCCAACCCTCAAATGATCTCCAACCATGATTATCATATGTCATCAGCAATTATCAAAGTGTATGACATCATCACATGACATCAAGGGTTAATATCTAGATCATCAAGTGCATGCAACATTAGATCAAGGAATTCTTAGGGCTTCTTTCATTAGTGGTTTTAATTCTTTTTGATTTGACATCTTCATTGATGGCATGACATCATCATCTTGAACCATACATCTCAAGAATATTGACATCTCGGTTAATGCCATATTGACATCAATGACAACCTTGACCAACAAGGCTGAAAACACTGTCACACCTGGAAAAACCCATGCCAAAACATAAAAGAACCGCATGAAATACCATGCATTCCAGATCTAGCAAGGAAGTCATATATGCAAACCAATACCTACAAAAAATCTTGTTGTAGCTGCTTGATCCTGCTCTTCCTTTCTTGCTTCAATGCCAAAGTGCTCCAAGAAAAATTGAACTGTCTGAGAGAGAGAGAGAGAGAATAATGAGAGTGCTCAAAAAATTAACTAACAAAAGGTACCAACTGATCCTTAGAAGCCTTTTTATAGAAGAGGCCTCTATTTTCTTCATTTTCCATTATTTTCCTTCAACTTCCTCCTCACATGCAACATGTGACCTTTCATTTCCCTTTTCTCCTAATTTCCATTATTTTTCATAAACAAATGTGCCAAATATAATTTTTCCTCTCAAAGTGCATTTGAATTTTCCTTTTCCAATTTCCTTATCCATAATAAACCAAATGAACACCCCCTAGTATTTTTTGCCCAAAATTTAGCTTGTAATAAGTGTCTCATCAACCATGGTTATTATTTTTAACTTTTATTACATGGAATTTTCATCAGGGTTTTATAGAACCCTCCCCCTTGGGGGACACCGTCCTCGATGTTCAATCATACATATACCTCAAAAAAACATTGGAAGACAACATAATACTCATGGAGCTTTATATCATATCTTGATTCGGTATTTACAATGATCGCCCTGCTGAAAAGCAACCCATCATGAAAACACAAAAAATGACATCATAGAAACAAGATAACTATATTGACATGAAACCCATACTTCTTATTGGAGCTTTATAAAATAGCTCATGGTGGTATTTACATCCATATATGTATGTACATATACCATAACACCACATCAACATATATCAAAACATCATCAAAATATATGCTAAACAAATACCAACATCACACCAAAAATTCTTTGCCTGAACTGAAAAACAAGGAAGGATACATGGCCTGCATCTGATCCACCATCTCCCATGTAGCTTCATCGGGACAAAAGTGCTTCCATTACACTTTAAATTTCTGTATTTCTCAATTCTGGAGCATGAAAACATTTTTCTATAATATACACTAAGGCTCCACCTGGAATTATCCATCTAGTTCCACTTACAATGTAGACTAGTCAATCACATGATCAACACATTTAACATAATTGTTAAGCAATGATATATAAAAAACATCATGGAATTTCACTGTGGAAGGTACTGCAAGTTGATAGGGCACTGGTCCGATCCTCTCAATGATATAGAAGGGTACACAAAACCGTGGTGCCAGCTTGGCACATGATCCAATCCACAAGGAGATCTTCTTGGGCTTGATACACAAGTATACCTAATCCCCAACATTAAAATATTTGAACAACTTGTTCCTATCTGCATAACTCTTCTACCTATATTGTGTTGCCTTCAAGTTCTTCTTGATCACTTGCATTTATTGTTCCATTTCTACCAACATATCTAGTTCAATTAATACCCTGTTAACCATATCACTCCAAATAATAGGAGTGTTGCAACTCCGCCCATACATAACTTCAAATGGAATCATCCTCAATGACTCCTAGTACCCGTTTTTGTAAGAAAAATCTACAAGTGGAAGATAATCTTCCCACTTCCGTATCTGATGCATCACATATATCCTCAACATATCCTCTAGTACTATGTTGAAACTTTATGTTTGTCCATCTATTCGTGGATGATAAGTTGTGCTGAAGGCTAAATCAGTGCCCAAACCTGCAAAAAAACTCCTTCCAAAACTTGGAAGTGAACTTTACATCCCCGTCGAACATAATATTATTTAGAACACCATGAAATATGATTATGTCTCTTATGAATACCTGTGCTACATCACTAGATGAGTGTGTAGTCTTTACTAGAATGAAGTGTGCAACCTTTTTAAACCTGTCCACAACAACCATAATGGAATCATGTTGTCTAGTTGTCTTAGGAAAACCTGTGATTATGTCCATGGAAATGACATCCCATTTCCACTATCGGATTGCAATCAGTTGTATAAGTCCTCTTGGATGCTTGCACTTTGCCTTAACCATCTGATAATCCAAACATCTGGCTACAAAATCTACCACATACCTCTTTATATTCAGACAATATTATAATCTCTTCACTGCAATCAAGGTCTTCTGGTAGCCTGGGTGACCGAATATGGTTTCACATGAAACTCCCTCAAGATCACCTTCTTGAGCTCACTGTTGTCCGGTACATATATCCTATCTCTAAATATAACCAATCCATATGCTGTGAGTCGATAGTCCAAATCTTGTACATGTGTACCTATACTACCATATGTACATGTACATGTACTTATACTTGTACATGTACTACCATATGTACCTGTACTGCCACCTGTACCTATACCTGTACTATCACTTGTACATTTACCTGTACTTAACTACAACCTGTGCACTATCACCATATACCTATGATCCTGCTGACCTGCCTGCAAGATCCTATCCTGTAAGTTTGTCCCATAAGAGCTCATAGCTGCTATGTGATTTACATGTACCCACATGCTAAGATAATTTGCGAACCTGTTATATTTTCCCTTGATGTACCTTATCTTGAATTCAAACTCACTAATCGTAGCCAACCATCTAGCTTTCTAGGCATTCAAATTCGGTTAGTCAAACAAGTACCTCAACCAAATGTGGTCACTCATCAATAAAAATTGTCTGCTAAGAAGATAGTGCCTCCACATCTTCAGTGCATGTATGAT
The DNA here is from genome assembly GCA_034641835.2 of Pinus albicaulis. NCBI lineage: Eukaryota > Viridiplantae > Streptophyta > Pinopsida > Pinales > Pinaceae > Pinus > Pinus albicaulis. The sequence goes on from CM076584.1 coordinate 1,450,551,195, forward strand.
CGTTGCTAGCTCAATATCGTGTGTCAGGTAGTTCTACTTATGCTCCTTTAGTTTTTGTGACTCATATCATACCACCTATCCATCCTGCATAATGACCCCACCAAGTCCTCTCTTGCAAGAATTTGGACACACTACAAACTTCTTATACAGATCTGCAATCTTTAACATTGGAGAATGTGTCAACAATTTCTTAAGTTGCTCAAAACTAGCCCCACACTCCTGTCTCCAATCAAACTTCTTACCTTTCCTTTACAATGATGTAATAGGATAAGAAATCTATGCAAATTTCCTGATGAACCTCTTGTAGTAACCTGCCAATCCCATAAATGATCTCACCTCATCTACATTCTTAAGAGCTACCCACTCCATGATGGCCCTTATATTTTCTAGATCTAATTCAATCCCCTCCTTGGAGACAACACGTCCCAAGTAGTGTACCTTAGTCTGGAAGAAACTGCATTTGCTGAGCTTAGCATACAGGTGACGCTCTCTCAACAACCTCAACACTGCTTCCAAATTATCGACATGCTCTTCCTCATTTTTAGAATACACCAATGTGTCATCAATAAACACAATCACAAGCTTGTCCAAATAAGGATGCACCACACTGTTCATCAAACACATAAATGTAGTTGGAGCATTAGTCAGACTGAATGGAACTACAACAAACTCATAATTCCCATACCTGGTCCTAAATGCGGTCTTGTAGATGTCCTCTTCTTTGATGTGTACTTGAGGATATCCCGATCTCAAGTCGATATTAGAGAACATTGTTTCTCCCTTCAACTGACCAAAAAAATCATCAATCCTCGGTAATGGGTACCTATTCTTGATGGTCATTTTTTTCAGCTTCCTATAGTCAATTCACAATCTGAGAGTGCCATCCTTCTTCTTCACAAACAACACCATTGCGCCCCATGGTGATACACTTGGCCTAATGTATCCCTTTTCAAGCATCTCTTTCATTTGTAAATTTAATTCTACCAACTCAGGTGTGCTCATCCTGTAAGGTGCTTTTGATGTTGGAGTTTCCCCTGGCACTAACTCAATAGAAAATTCTACCTCCCTGTGAGGTGGCAACTCAGAAATATCGGCTGGAAACACATCCTGAAATTGCTGCAAAACTGGATATTTTCTCAATACTTCGTCATCCTCAAATTTCTTACCTTTGTCGCTAGATGTATGAATTGTGAATAGCACACACCCTTTCCTGCGAATGCACTTGGCTTGCATGGTTGTCACCATTCTAACTAATGTGTCTTTCTTCTTTCCTTGTAAGACTCTTTGTTCCCCATTGTCATCCTAGCACTCAATAGATTTTTCATATAAATCTACCTTGGTCCTGTGAAGGTATAACCAATCCATACCCAATAGCATACTATAGGAACCCAACGAAAATATGTTCAAGTGCCTTGCTGTAGGCATGCCATTTAACTCAAATACACACATGATTACCCAATGGTGAACTCTTTCTTTGTACTTGTAGGCAATTGCACTAACCAGGATTATTCATGCATTTCTTTACTCAAGCCACACTTATTCACCAAGTTAGGAGTAACATATCTATAATTAGATCCAAGATCAGTCAAAATATAAAAAACTTGATCACAAAGCTTACCATCCATCTCAATGATAGATGTCGGTGCTCTTCCTGCCTGTTTTCCACAACTACATAAATACGAGGAATGCTCTGAAACACATCCCCAACAATTTGTGCCTCCTGCGCACTGTATATCTTAGGCCTATGACCATGGTTATGCAGATGATCTCCTTTAAGGTTCTCCTCACCACATGTCCAACGCTCTAACTATCCCGTACCATTACCTCCATGTTTCTCTTGTGATCTATGTTTCTTCTGCAATCCATGTCCCTTTTTAGCTGCATTAAAATTCTTATCGGGTGCCACATTCTCTTTCTCATATGTAGTATGAGGCCTTGCTCTCTTAGGCTTCCATTTACCTTTAACTTGGTCTTTCCCTTTCCATCCTTGTTGAGACTCATTCTTGTGCTTTGATTGTTCATAGAAATGCTTCAGCTTCTTGATGACTTTCTCAAGTGACCGAGGCTCATCATACTCAATCCGGTGTCTAAATTCTAATGGAAAAACACTGAAAAATCATTTAAATTTAGGCTTCCCATCCTTAAGATATGGCACATACCTCAGTAGCTCCAGGAACCTAGTTGTGTACTCTTTTTTTGTCATTGACCCCTGTTGAGCCCCAAGATTGTTCTTTATTTCATCTTAATTCACTCCATTTTCCTTTGTCCATTGTTATCCCAGGCCCAAATGATCAATGAAATTAGTTAAAATTACTTTAAGAATGAGTATCATGGCTAACTTGCTAAGTTTTGTGATTTTGTCATTGTAATGCATTTTGAACTAAAACTAGCTACAGAATGCAGACATTCCGCAGCTAATTGCCAATTCTGCAGCTGTCTTCACGTTCAAGCATTTTCCAGGTGTCCTCTCAGGAAAAGCCACACATGGGTTTATTCCACATCAGGTCCTCAACGTTTGTTGCTCACCATGAAGAATGAACTGAATTCTGGACGTGGTTTTGTACGTGGGAACTCATACAAGGAGGTAGACTCCTAATAGGACAAGGACAGTCCAGATGTCCTTTGTCCCTTTACGCTGCCATCTTTAGAGTTCTAGTACGATTTTGATATGAAAAGACAATGATCCCCGTATTGTTGCAAGTTCTGTTATGAAGATTTGTTATAAATGTACTCGGGAAACCAAGAGACAAGTTCTAGATTTTGATTAGATTTCGTAGATTGACTGCTATATTTCTGAAGACCGAGAATACTCTGTTTTTTAAGTTATTTTCCTTTAATGAAGAAGACAACATTGCTTTGAACGCGTTGAGTTGATCTTGAGTTAGATTCCGTCTGGTGGTAGAGGGCCCCTACCTCCTGAGTGGCTTTACTTTCATAATTTAGATAAGTATCTTAGTTCATTTTCAAGTTTTTTTGAAGTTTGCGTTCATAGTTAATTTCATTAGTCACTATAGCTATACTTGTTCTAAGAAACTCTTCCAAAAGATCATTATAATGAATGAGAAATGGTTGTAGTGTTATAGATTTTAATTGCAATTTCTTTTGTTCATTATCACAGTTGAACTTATTCTAGTAAAATCTTCCAAAAAATCATTATGATGACTAAGGCATGACTGTGATACTGAAGGTTTCAGTTGCTTGTTTACACTAAGTAGCATAGCTGATCTTACTCTTAAAAAGCTCTTCCAAAATATCATAACAATGGGTAGGAAATAGCTGTGATGTCTTAGTTTTTAATTGTAATTGCTTTCAGTCTTTATGTTTGCATTTGCATTGAATTGTACAGCCAAGATTGTTCTAACAAGCTCTTCCAAAATACCATTCATGATGAACGAAATAGGCTGTAGAATCCCATAGATTAATTGCATGATAATCTAGTTAGAGTACTCCGGAGTCAAATTGCATTCAATTCATGCTCTGTTATTTCGTTTTAAGTTTGATAATGACTTGTTAGTTTAGCACTGTTTATTGTAGACTGGTAGCACTCTAGTTCAGTTCTAGCTTAGCCCACTTCTTGTTCCATTAGAGAAACCTTCCACTTCATCCAATGAACCTGCCTTAGAAGAAGATCCAAAGACTTCTGTTAGGGACACAAACTTTTCCACTTCCACAGGAGAATCAACCATGGCAGAAGAAGGGGGAGGAGGAGTCTTTAATGGAGAACACACATTATTTGGAGGGGGTAGAGGTAGAGGTAGAGGTGCAGAAGGAGGAAGAGGTAGAAGAGAAATGGGAAGCTCTTTTGGGTTTCCTATAATAGATGAAGAAACCAACACAACCATGAAAAACATTTCATCTTCTGTCCTTCCAAACTTCTATGGACTTAAAACTGAAGATCCTGAAACCTTCCTATTTGAATTTTAAATCCTGTGTAGAACTTATGACTACTTACAAGATGCTCAAAAACTTAAACTATTTCCTTCAACATTGAAAGGAGCAGCATTGAAGTGGTTTATGAGTTTGATCAACAATTCTATTAGGACATGGGAAGACATGAAACAAGAATTTCTAGAGAGGTATTTGGATTATTGTATGCCGGTCTATCATAAGGAAGAAGTGTTAAAGATGTTACAAAGAAAGATGAAAACTTGGAAGATTTGTTGGAGAGATTTCATTACAACATCAAAAGAGAAAAAATGGAAAACTTAGATCAAGACACCTTAAAAGCTCTTTTGTTGAAAACAATTAGGGATGAATGGTTGGATATCCTTAAAATGATGGGAAAAGGGGATATATCACAGCTCACATTACCTAAAATATCTGAGTTATGTATCAACCTTTCAAGAGGGAAATCTAAAACTGTAAAAGGTCCAAGAGATCCTGCTCTTGCAAGGGCAAGTAAGTCCGCTTCTGGGACAGTAAGTAGGTCAGAAATAGGACATATGCTTGATGATTTCAAATCTGACATCTTAGGGAGTCTTAGTGAACAAATAGACACCCTTAAGATACAAAACAAGCAAAAATATGAATCTGATGCCTTAGCAATCTTTTGTCCCAAATGTAGAAAGAAACATGCCTTGAGAGAGTGCCCTTTGGATGTAAAAGTTGTAGAGACTTGTGTCATTTGTTCTGAAAAACATGAGACCAAGAATTTTCCTTCCCTTCCTGGTCTCAAAGCTGTCTTTCAAGAGGAAACTCCTACAAATTCCATAGAATCTCTCAATTTTGTCTCTAGAAGGCCTTGGCAAGGACCTCAAACACAAGGATTCCATGATCAAATGTATAACCAACCTCCACCTTGGAATTCTTGGCACCAACCTTGGCCTCAATTTCAAAATCAATCTCAAGCTTGGGCACAAGGGGCACAAAATCCCTATGGAAGATACTTTCAGTCCTATCAGTATCCACCATCCTATCCACCATACCCACATTTTTATCCTCAAAATCCTCAACAAAATTTTCAACAAAATCCTCAACAACATCATCAGAACCTACCACATCAAAATCAACCACTTCCATTACCATTTCCTCAAAAATCAAATCAGTTGCCTGCTCAACCCATACCAAACCCCAATAATAAAAATCCTCAAAACACATACATGATAGAAGGCCAACAATTTCCAACTTATTTAATTACTCCTTTAGACCTTAGTGATGTTCAACTTAGGTCTGGAAGAATACTTGAAAAGAGAAAACCTTCTGTGATCATACAAGAACAAGATAACTCTGAGGAAGATTCTCTACGGGTGAATAAAAGTCTTGAAGAAGATACATCTTTTCAAGACCCAAACACTGAAAAATTAAAGCAAAAAGATCCAATAATTTCAACTCCTGTATTAGAGTAGCCATCAACATCTACTTCTATACCTCCCTTTCTAGAAAGATTACAAATTGATAGAGGTGTAGAAAAAAAAATTATGGTGCCTAATTATGATTTCCTAGATGAGCTGAGAAATGTTTGCATTAAAATTCCATTATTACAAGCCATCAAGGAAATTCCAATATTAGCCAAAACAATAAAGGAGTTGAGTATGAAGAAAACAAGAAAAAGAATAAGAGAAACAAAGAAAATTCAACTGGCAGGAAAAATAGCAGACATTATGATGGGCAAGATTGCTATTCCAAAGTATATTGACCCAGGAAATCCAGTTGTCAAAATTCACATCAATGGAATTGAAATCCAGAACACACTCATTGATTTAGGAGCAGCAATCAATATCATGAGTAGACAAATCATGGATAAACTGAAACTTCTTAATCTTCTCTTTACACCCACATTATTACAATTAGCAGACAGATCTGTGATCAAACCTGATGGGGTAATAGAAGACATTCCAGTGTCCCTAGATTCTTGGGAGTACCATGTGGATTTCATGATCCTAACTCCTAAGAATAATCTAGGAGGGCATCCAATTATATTAGGAAGACCTTGGTTAGCTACAGCTGATGCTTTCATTAGTTGTAGATCCGGTGATATGTACATCTCTGATGGTAGTTCAACTAAGAAATTCACTTTGTATCCTACAGCAAGGACAATTACAGATTTAGATGATACTCAATGGATAGAGGATGAAGAAGACTTACAACCTCTCTTCACAATTTCATAAATTAGTGAAGATAGTCAAATTCTGAATACTTTAGAAAACTTTGAATCCTCTTCAGAATGCAAACATGAACCATTTCAAGAAGGATCCAACATTGAGTTTTTTTCATCAAGACAGATGTCTCTTCATTCTATGGATAAATTTGGCAGCTCTACAAGTGAGATATTTCCAGGCAAAACTTTGAATATAAACAAGAACCTAGAAAAATCTCAACAAGAAGAGTTAGTCAAGATATTACAGAGACATTCTTATGCATATGCATGGGAGTACACTGAAATGAAAGGGATAAGCCCCAATACTTGCACTCATCACATCTATATAGAGGAAAATTATAAACCAATCAGACAACCTCAAAGACGGATGAATCCAAATCTTAGGGAGATTGTTAAAGAAGAATTGCAAAAATTGTTAAATGTCAACTTCATCTATCCCATTTCAGATAGTCAATGGGTTTCTCCTTTGGTAATTGTGCCAAAGAAAAATGGTAAATGGAGGGTATGTATTGACTACCAGGAATTAAACAAAGCTACTCTTAAAGACCATTTTCCCTTACCTTTCATAGATCAAGTGTTAGATACATTAGCTGGCAAAAAGTACATCTAATTCCTAGATGGGTTTAGTGGTTACAACCAAATCCAAGTAGCACTTGAAGATCAAGACAAAACCACATTTACCTGTCCTTGGGGTACCTATGCTTACCGAGTATTGCCATTTGGATTATCACATGTTGCAACATTCAAAGGCGATGTTAAAAATTTTCGAATCCTAATACATGATTGTGTAGAGGTATACATGGATGATTTCACAGTTTATGAAACATCCCTAAGAAGCCTTAGAAAACTTGGAAAAGTGAGGATGAGATGTCAGCTTGAAATATGTTCACTTAGTCATGAAAATTTTTTTATGATGTTTACTGAAGGTATTGTTTTAGGGCATCACATTTCCGGGGATGGGATTAGAGTTGATGAGTCAAAAGTTGAAGTCATCTCTAACTTATCTATTCCAAGTTGTCAAAGAGATGTTAGAAGTTTTCTAGGATTTACGGGATATTATCGGAGATTTATAGAAAACTTCACCAAGATAGCATCTCCACTCTTCAAATTGCTTACCAAAGACTGTGAATTCAAATGGACTTCTGATTGCCAGTTAGCTTTTGAAACCCTGAAAACCAAAATTTCTGAAGCACCTATTTTAAGGGGACCTAAGCTGATTACCTTTTCATATCCTAAATAGATCAGCCACGATACGGCTACGGAAGCCGAGTATTGGGAAAAAATGGACAAAAAAGACACAGTTCCTTATGCCATCTACTATACACGGTAAAAATTTGAGTAATAGGGAGTTAAACTATCATGTTGGGGATTTTTAAAGTACATTGTTCCTTATATATTTGAATTCGAGGCACTATATAACTAGGCTATGAAACTTTTATTCACACTGATCATTCTGCCATTAGATATTTAATGAATAAATCAATCACTAATGGTAGAGTTATAAGATGGTTGTTATTATTGCAAGAATTCAACATTACTATTCTAGATAGGCCTGGAAAACAAAACACTGTGGCTGACTTCCTGTCTAGAATTCAAAATATCAAAGATGACACTCAGGTTGAAGATCAATTTCCTGATGAATATCTTTTTGCAGTTTCTACTCAAACTCCATGGTTTATTTGACATTGCTAATTATTTAGTTTCAGGAAAATTTCCTTCAATAATGAATGCAAGAGATAAAAGAAAAATCATTTTTGACAGTGCAAAATATTCATGGGTTGCTAATGAGTTGTACAAGACAGGTCCATATTTGATTATTAGAATATGTGTTTGGGAAGATGAGATGCCTGAGATTCTCAAAGCATGTCATGATGAACCTTGTGGCGAACACTTTGCTGATAAAAGGACAACTTATAATATCCTTCATTTAGGATATTATTGGCCATCCTTGTTTAAAGATGCTAAAGAGTATGTCAAAAGGTGTGACAGTTGCCAAAGGGTAGGGAAACCTTCTCCTTCAGGTGAGATGCCATTATAACCTCAGGTACATATTGAACCTTTTGAAAAATGGGCTTTGGATTTTGTAGGACCTATTAGTCCTCCATCAAGACAAAAGAGATATATATTAGTTTGCACTAATTATGTTACCAAATGGGTAGAGGCCAAGCCATTAATTTTTGCTAATGAAGCATCTGCAGTTACTTTTCTTTTTGAGGATATTTTTACTCGTTTTGGTGTCCCAAGGGAAATTTTTACAGATCAAGGAGCTCAATTTACATCAAGGCTAGTGGAACAAATGATGGAGAGGTACAAAATTAGGCATAGAAAATATACTCCTTATCATCCACAAGAAAATGGTCAAGTGGAATCTACTAATAAATTCATTGAAGGAATCCTAACAAAGACTGTTCATTTACATAGAAGAGATTGGGTAGATAGGCTTCCTGAAGCCTTGTGGGCCTACAGAACTACATGGAGAAACACAACATGTCATACTCCTTATGAACTTGTTTATGGAAAGCAAGTTTTGTTTCCCATAGAGTTCCAGATTCAAACTTTCAAAATGGCAGTTCAGCTAGGACTTGATCTATCAGAAGCACAAAAGCATAGATTGGAGCAGATTAATGAATTGGATGAGATCAGACAAGATGCAGTTCAGAAAACAAGTCTAGTCCAACAGCAAAGGACTAGATGGCATGACAAGTACATCAAAGAGAAGAAGTTCAAAGAAGGTGACTGTGCTCTCTTGTTTGATTCAAAATTCAAGGATTTTCAAGGTAAATTTCAAACACATTGGCTTGGGCCATATGAAATTGTTGAAATTTTTGACAATGGAGCAGTAAAAATCAGGACAATAGATGAAGAAGGGGTCACTTTTCTTGTGAATGGTCATAGATTGAAGCTGTATCACAAACCACTCTCAAGAGAAGAATTTGTCAAGAAGTTCCAGGAAAACAGTGATGTGAAGTTAATGAAGAAGAATCTTTCTTCTTCATCAACTTGATTGAATTTTTTGAAGTCATTTTTTGAAAAAAAATAAAAAAATAAAATAAAAATAAAATAAAATAAAATAAAAAATAAAAATAAATAAAAATAAAAAATAAAGTATAAACATGAAAACCAATCACTGATTGGCATTTTATACAGAAAAGATAGGGTGAAAATCAGATTCTTTTCTGACACTCTAACTTTTCCATTTTGTTTCTGCAAGCAGTTGTTACAAAATCATAAGTTCAGATCCATTGCACTTATGATCCATCTCATTTCATTTCATTCCATTTACTTATCCATCCATACTCCATTTCATTCATTCATTCATACTTCACTTCATTCCATATTTCATTCATTTCATTCCATACTCCATCCACCTCATTTCCATATCAAAATTTAAAGATAAATTGTAATCCATCCCATTCCATCATTCACTTCATACATATCCCATTATACCATGTTTCATCATCTATCTTCACCCATTCCATATAATATTCCATGTATATTCCAAACCACTCCATTCCATGATTAAAATTCTCTACAGGCACATTCTACAGCTAAACAAACATTCTGCAGCTAATCAGACTTTCCGCAGCCAGACAGTCATTTCGCAGCTACAGATCCTGAAGGCACTGATCAATAGACATTTGAATTACAACAAGATGATCCAGTATATCCATGAACAAGAAGAATCAAGAAGGATTATAAAGACTCACAAAGTAATGGTGTCCAGAGGAGAACAAAGTATACAAAGACCACAAAAAGCAGATGAAAAGCAAAGGTAAAAAGTTCTGATTATAATGGAATTTCATGAAAAACTTTAGTATAGTCTAGTTATGAATCATTCGAAAAGTTGTTTTGATTATTTTTATTGATCATGCCAAATATACCCTCCGCAAAACTTTGGATAAAAATCCTTCATTTCAAATTCTATACCCGATCATCATTTAAGCGGTTAAAAGGCTGAAGTGTTTGATTTTCTTACGTCACCCAGCCAAATCATTTAATGATTATTTTTGAATCCGTTGTAAAAAAATCTCTGCAGTATTTTCACTCATTGATTTGTTTTCTTCACCTCACTTCATTAACTCATTCCGTAACCACTCCCTATTACTCCATCCCGTAGCCAACCCTTCATCATTTCATTCTGTAAAACATAGGTATCTCTATCACCGTGAGCAGAGGTATATTAGCTTGAAAGTTGAAGCCACTGTCACTGTGAAGCAAAAGTATATCAGTTTGAGGTATATTAGTTTGAAAGTTGAAGCCACTGTCACCGTGAAGCAGAGGTATATCAGTTTGAAATTTGAAGCCACTATCACCGTGAAGCAGAGGTATATTAGTTTGAGGATTGAAGCACTATCACCGTGAATCAGAGGTATATCAATTTGAGGATTGAAGCACTATCACCGTGAAGCAGAGGAATATCAGTTTGAAGGTTGAAGCCATTGTCTCCATGAGCAGAAAGAGCACTAATCCGAAGATTGAAGAAGAAACTATCGGCCTCATCGTGAGAACTGAACCAGTGGGCACAAAATACCTGGAAGGATACCCTCAAAGCAGAGAAATGTTGCAACAGGCAGGATGGCTACAATTCCTTGAGAAATTTAATGGCTTCCACAAAGAAGTTACTAAAACATTTGCAAGGTCATTCAAAGGAGCCGAGGTTGAAGTTGGAGATGTTAAATTCACTGTCACAGAGGTTTTTATTGCAGAAGCAACAGGATTGCTTAGACATGGAGAAAGATGGTTTAAGAAAAGAGAATTTCATAATGAATCATGGAAGAAAATCCTCAAATCACCAGGTATGGATGTCACTGTGTTTAAAAAGGGAATTCCAAGCTCTGCATTAAAGAATAAATGGAGAAACATATTGCTTATTCTATAAAAAATTATCACTTGTGAAGGTAGATATGGTACTTTCTATGTTTACCATATTAGGTTGATAATGCATTTCTTAGAGGAAGAGCTAAATTTGCCCTATTTCTTGATTCAAAGTTTAAAAAAGATGACTTCAAGTGTTCAAATGAGAGTCCAATTCTTAGAGACAACTCTATACCATCATGGCTTGGTTAAGATTTTAATTGAACACCATTTAGCCAAAACAAAAGATACTTGGGATAATTTCTTGGTGAGAAATCACTTTGAAAAACCAAAAGAGCCTTCACCTAAACATCAGCCTACAAAGAGAAGCAGAAAATGGAGAGCCTCTAAAAATTGAAACTGATAAAGCAATTCAAGAAAGTAGTGAAGAAATAATCTCTGAGAAGTTGACTCAGATTAAGAGACAGCTTAAGGAAGAGAGGGTAATCAGAAAGTTTGCCACAGAAAAAGGAGAGGGACCATCCCAGCCGAGAAGAAGCCATAGACTCAGGGGGAAACTAAGGAAAACACAGATCAAAAAAACCGGGGTGATAAACATAGAAGATGAGGAAACATCTATTGAAGAAGATGTTGAAGAAGATTTTGATGAAGAAACCCCTGAAATTGACCCTGCACAGCAAGAAGTTTATGACTATGTTGAAACATTGGAAAGGAAAGCTTCAGAGAGTAGAGATAGAACCCCTAGTCCTCCACTATCCGAAATAGATGTGTTAAGAAGAGATAGGTACGAACTGGAAGTACTTAATAGACATATTAGGATCGAGAATGATATTTTGAAGGAACAAATCAAACTAAAAACCAGTATGAACTCAACCCTGTCTCTACGAATGGACAAAGTGGAAAAGGCTAATGAAAAGTTGAAAAAGAGGAACAAGAAGTTAATCAGGGCACTTGCCAATTTAAGGTTCAAGTTAGTCATCAGGAAGCCCATAAGACCTTTAAATTCCAGGCAAAGAAGAAGAAGAGGGTTGGATGTTCTTGCAGAAGTCTCTGAGTTTATGGAATAAGTTGCATGAGGACATGCAAAAAGTCAGCAGTGGGGGTATGTTGAGCCCAAAGATTGTTTTTTCTTTCATCTTACTTCACTCCATTTTCCTTTGTCCATTGTTATCCCAGGCCCAAATGATCAATGAAATTAGTTAAAATTACTTTAAGAATGAGTATCATGGCTAACTTGCTAAGTTTTGTGATTTTTTCATTGTAATGCATTTTGAACTGAAACTAGCTACAGAATGCAGACATTCCGTAGCTAACTGCCAATTCTGTAGTTGTCTTCACGTTCAAGCATGTTCCAGGTGTCCTCTCAGGAAAAGCCACACATGGGTATATTCCACATCATGTCCTCAACGTTTGTTGCTCACCATGAAGAATGAATGGAATTCTGGACGTGGTTTTGTACATGGGAACTCATACAAGGAAGCAGAATTCTAATAGGAAAAGGACAGTCCAGATGTCCTTTGTCCCTTTACGCTGCCATCTTTAGAGTTCTAGTACGATTTTGATATGAAAAGAAAATGATCCCCGTATTGTTGCAAGTTCTGTTACGAAGATTTGTTATAAATGTACTCGGGAAACCGAGAGACAAGCTCTAGATTTTGATTAGATTTCATGGATTGACTGCTATATTTATGAAGACCGAGAATACTCTGTTTTAAGTTATTTTCCTTTAATGAAGAAGACAACATTGCTTTGAACGCGTTGAGTTGATTTTGAGTTAGATTCCGTCTGGTGGTAGAGGGCCCCTGCCTCCTGAACGGCTTTACTTTCGTAATTTAGATAAGTATCTTAGTTTGTTTTCACATTTTTGAAGTTTGAGTTCATAGTTAATTTCATTAGTCACTATAGCTATACTTGTTCTAAGAAACTCTTCCAAAAGATCATGATAATGAATGAGAAATGGCTGTAGTGTTATAGATTTTAATTGCAATTTCTTTTGTTCATTATCACAGTTGAACTTATTCTAGTAAACTCTTCCAAAAAATCATTATGATGACTAAGGCATGACTGTGATACTGAAGTTTTTAGTTGCTTGTTTACACTAAGTAGCATAGCTGATCTTACTCTTAAAAATCTCTTCCAAAATATCATAACAATGGGTAGGAAATAACTGTGATGTCTTAGTTTTTAATTGTAATTGCTTTCAGTCTTTATGTTTGAATTTGCATTGAATTGTACAGCCAAGATTGTTCTAACAAGCTCTTCCAAAATACCATTCATGATGAACGAAATAGGCTGTAGAATCCCATAGATTAATTGCATGATAATCTAGTTAGAGTACTCCGGAGTCAAATTGCATTCAATTCATGCTCTGTTATTTCGTTTTAAGTTTGATAATGAATTGTTAGTTTAGCACTGTTTATTGTAGACTGGTAGCACTCTAGTTCAGTTCTAGCTTAGCCCACTGTATTTACATTCCACATTTAGTTGTCATCCATTGCATATTAAATTACATTAGTTGTTAAAATTAAATACCACGGCCTTCATTATTTACAAAACTTCTTTTGTTCCAAACCTATATTAACTCATAATCATCTGAACAGAAGACAGTATCAATCCAAGGCCTGGAATAATTTTGCAACCTTTTTACCATTTCACAAACAAGCCTTTCCTCAAGACTATTCTAAAAGGAAATCTATAACTTTTGAGTAAGGTTTAGTGGTGTTAAACTAAGTTGCAGAATAGAATTAGGAGCTAGTTTTAGAGTAGAGATCTTTTGATGTTACAAATGTTCTTTTCCAGATATATTTCACAAACCTTTAATCATGGATGAGATGTTGTATCATTACAAGTTGATTTTTTAATTGTTTAGTTAGGAGAATTTTTACACTTAGCTGCCCATTTCTCAAGCTCTTCCAAAATACCTTTAATGAAAGAATTGGACAAGTTAATTTCATGTTGTGAATTATTTTCTTGAAGTCATTATCAAGCTTTGTATTCTGCTTAGTCATAGTTTAGGGTTTGGTTCTGTCTTAGTATTTGCATTTGTCATTTGCCATCATCAATTTAGGCTTCACTCTGTTTTTAACCAGTAGTTTATTTCCACCAGCATTTAGTTCTTTCCCTTGTGAACATAAAACCATAAAAAGACCAAAAACATCATAAAACACTAGACACAACGCAGTAAGAAACAAACACCTAGGCACATACAGTGCACCTCACTTCAGCAGTTTACCAACCCTGGTTGACAATTAAATGAACTCAATTTAGGAGACTAGGTTGAGCCCAAACAACCCCATCTTTAGCTCATAAAAATATTTGGCTTTACTATCATAATACCTATTTGACAAGTACTTATTCCTGAAAATCCTCTTGAACTCATGCCAACTCAAGTCCTTGTTCTGATTTCTCTGACCTGCTTCACATCTTACCACCATGTGTCTGCTTTACCTTATAAACAAAAGATAGAAATTATGGGCTTCATGTTATCTGTGTACTCATGCAACTCAAAGAATTTGTTCATTCCAAGTATCCAAGCCTCTGCATCTTCTGGTTTCTTCAAGTCTCCATCAAAAGTAGGTGGTTTGGATTTCTTAAATTCATCTGGATAGTACACCCTATCACTCCTCCTGTAAGGATGATACAAATTACGATGATGATGTCTATCCGAACCAAAACTAGAATGGTAATTGTACTCATCACTCCTCCTATCCATAGTGTCCAACAACCTGTCATTTCTCACTATATCATCTCTATATGATCCGTGTCTACCAAGAGACCTGCTGCCATATGCCCCATTAGTTTTTTCCTCCTACCCATGGCTGATCTGAAGTGTCCCTTTCCGCTGCAACTCTGACAAGCTCTGAATAAGTATTTCATTCACCTCTGCTTGTTTCTCTTGTGCTTGTATGATTCTATCATTGTCTGCCTTACAACTCCTTATTTCTTCCTTTAGGATTCTTAATGTGTCTGCCAAATCAGAAGAGTTCCCACCATGCTGCTCATATGACTAATAGGGGGAGTCCTTGTAGCATACAATCTTTCTATCGATGTTGATATTTCTTCCTGCAAGGTATGATATGTCAGTTAAACAAAATAACAATAAACCAATGTCCCTTAGTGTAATTTTGGGAGGATACATCCTACAATATCTACCAATCAACGAAATACATGTATATACGTAATCATAATCAGCATATAAAATCACAACACATGGTATACTAGTGCATAAACATCATTCTAGTTGGAGTCCAATCATAGATGTATAACCATACCAAATACACAACATGGCCTAATGCATAACCATACCAATGCAACTTGACCACACACCATCACAAGAATAGACCACACACAAGCATAAGTGCCCTGTAACCAACCATGAATGGCGAATTCATGTTCAACATATAACATCACTAAAGCAAGCATAGATGGACACTACACAAGCATGACTAGTATGTGAACTAGGATACACAAGAAATGCATATGCAACATGTAACAATATGTAATCTAATGTGCATGCCCAATACACAAACATGAAAAACACATAATCAATCATACACACATGACAACATGTTGAAAACAACATCTTCAACCCTCCCATGGCGACACCAATGCCACCATGGCCAACACAACATGGACACAACAAACACATACACATAGGTATGAGAAACACATAAGAAATGAACAAAATCATGACCAGCACACCACCCATACAATCCAAGGGTTGAACCATGCTCTGATAACACTCAGTAACACCCTCCTCCCACATCTATCCAAGTAATCGACCAACAGGGGTAAACATGCGATGAGAGGATAATATGAGATTCAACCTCCTAGATGACCTTAGTGAAGTGGAATCGACAAAACAAGACAAACACACCTTACACAATATCAACAACATCCCTAGGACGTAACCCAACCTTCCAGACCCCTGACCCCTGAGTCAGACTGAATTTTTAACACTTTTAGACCATAGCCTTAGGCATGCCAAGGCAAGGTAGTGGTTGGGAGCCTATAGTTGCAAGCACAACATAGCAAGCATCCGGCCAGGGCTCCAATTGGTCAGTTTTGTGCCTACAACTCCATGATTTGTGCCACCTTTTTAGCCCCAAAGCCGAGGTCACTGCCCAAAACTTTATGAAACTTTAGGAGACAATAAATAACATTAAAAAAATGGTACGAAAGCAATCACATCATGAGGAACTCAACTAGACCCCTCCTAGCCATGAAAGGAATTTATTCAAACGTATCACAAACATTGAATCTACATGTGTAAACAACAGATTTAAGCATTGGGGTTTCATAATTATCTGAGAATCACTAAGAAGCATTGATACCTTGCATCATTAGCTTCAATATAATCTATTTGACCATAGATACAATGTGCATTCATTTACAAGCAAAAACATGGAGATAGCCATACATCATCACTCATAAATTACATGCTTATAACTAGCATAATAACAACAGAAATAAAAAAGATATAACAACAATAGAATCCACATAATAAGCAATACAATTATACATAAAATACCAAAGGAAAGAATTTCTCAGAACCAACTAGGGATGGGACTACCATATTCCACCCAAACATATATTGGATGATCCAAATCTCTCTTCAACCAATCACCCCCGTGCCATATTCTGTAATATCCCGAAATGGAAATCAACAGATTTTTCACCGCTGAAATGTTCCTTTATCGGAAATATGAACAAGGCTATGTCAAAGATTGAATGAGAGGGCTTTTACCAGTTATTTCACCTCTAAAGATAGGGTGAGAACCGGAGGCTTCTTGGCCCTTTCTCAGACTCTGCCTATAGCTATGCAAATATTTCTTCCTTTAGGAAGATCTTGCTCAAATGAGTGAGCTACAACAATATATAAACATGAGCTGGAAAAATAACAGTGAATGCATAAACTTCAGAAATGCAATAAACCCTCATAGTATTCTCATTGATAATATGGTAGCAGAAATGTGTACAAGATCTTGAGGAAGGGATCACTCAAGCTGAAGCATAGGCACAAGTACAATGAACATGAAATACACTGCTACATATATTATGCCCAACTATGACTGCACAGTCACTGAAGGAAGACTGCTGAAAAATAATGATACAATGAAGATATGGCAATAATAAGCTCAAATAAAGAAGGGGGAGATGGATCTCAACCCCTGGAAACTATAATAAGTCTGAGATGGAATGTGCAAGACCAGTGCTTCTTCATTGGTGGCCACCGGCTCGAAATTGAGCTGGAGGATGTATATTTCTTGACTGGTTTGTCCAAGAGAGGCGAACAAGTTTATTTGTTTGGGACTAGGCCAGGTGGCCAGTCTGTTGCTAGTCTCCAACTAGAATTCTGCAATGACCAGAAAAATCCTCGGGACAAACGGATTGACATAAAACACATCATCCGTCCTGAATTGAAAGTTATTGCTTTTACTGTTACCAAACTGTGTGGGAGTGCTGCGCTTCATGTAGCTACTGGTTCCCAAATGCGTATTGCCGTGGACTGTTTTCGCGGCACCATCTTTAACTGGTGTGAAGTTGTGTTGGCTAATGTAAAAGGCCAACTAACCAGAGCAAAAAATGGGAAACTGAATAACGTTGGATATGGATCCATTGTTGTTTCTTTTGCTCTAGAGAGGATCCCCATGTTAGCTCCACAGAGTATTGCTGTTGATGCCGGTCGACTTCGAGAACCGAGGATGGTTCGTTGGTCCGCATTGATGGCTCGTCATGCTATCGAGGGTACTGAGATTGTCCGATTTCCTCCTTCATATTTTCGTTGGCTGGATCGCCAAATTTTTGTGATAGAGGATTTTCCATACGCCGGGATAGATTTCCGCGGCGACCGAGAGATGGTTCTCCCAGCAGGGGAACAGTGGGATGAGTCAGGTACAATCATTTTTCAACGTTTGCTAAATTCTAATTTTTTTTTAATTTTTTATCGTCTTTGAAAACTAATAACCAAATTTTTTTTGAATACAGATGTGGGTCCACAAAGACCAGCCCATCTCCAACCTTACGAGAGAAGACAACCAGTTGCGGCCGCACCAGCCCCAGCAGGCCAATCAGCGGAGATTTTGACTGATTTAGAGCATCATCTAGAGCGTTTGACTCTAGATATTCCAGAGATGAGCATAGATGACATTCCTCTCAGGTTGCAGAGATATGTGATTGGAGTTCCAGGACCTTTTAGGAGGTTCCTATGCAGGGTAGCCCGGGCAGTGGTTTCTTATCGTGATCACCATCAGTGATGGGATTATCGTGTAGACTCATATTTTTGACTTTTGTATTACCATTTTTGCCGATCATAAGGTGTTTCCAACCTATGATTGAAGACGATGTATATTTTTTTGAAAACACTCCTATACTATGATATCTCACTATTTTGACGGCTATCTGTGTACATATGTGAATGTTGTTTGTTTTACTGCTTTTGATTATTGCAAATGTCTATTTATCATACTAGAAGCAATTGAATCTGATAATGTATTTAAATGTCTTGGAATATGCTGATATTCAATGTAATCAAATTAACATTCCAAGAGACGAACTCTAAAAAAAAACCGTAATAACACTGGATTTCTAATGGTATAAACCCTGTTAAGCTGTAATACAACAAGTTCAGAATCCAACCTTACAATCAAACTCCGAATTCCAAATGATATGGATTCAGACAATAACTCAATCATTGCACTATACTCGGCAATGTTATTTGTTGTTTGACCAAGGCGTACCCCATGCATGGATACTAACTCGTCAAAGGGTGAATAGATAACCCAAGCTGCGGAAGAAATGTTCCATGTACTACGACAAGCACCATCAGCAAAACCAATGTAGGTTTGAAGAGACGTCGACATCTGCAATATCAAGAGTAAAACTCAGATAAGAAGGAATAGTGACAAAAACACATTCTCTAAACTAGGCACACTTTTCTAATCTAAAACACACCAGCAGTAAAGAAATCTAAACTAACAAAAATCTCCACACCTCATTTAAGCATAATATCACTTTAGATAAAGCCCATTTCTGGGTTTATCCAAAGGGACACCGTCAAAATCTATCAACTCATAGGCCCCTTTTGCTAACTTTCGTTTAACAATATAAGGACCATGCCACATAGACATGAATTTCCCAGCTCCTAGCTTGTCGTTAGCTTGATCATAAAGTAAAACTAGGTCTCCTTCTGAAAAATTTCGAGGGGTCACATTTCTATCATACTGAGCTTTTATCCTTTTAACATGAGCCTCGTTTGCTATTGCAGCATTTCGTCGATTCTCATCTAATTGAGCTAAGTACAAGAAACGTTTCTCCTCTTCAGACGTAGCTGGAAGTAATTCTACGGCTAATTTTAGTGACAGTATTTCGCATTCAATCGGAAACACAGCTTCCAAACCGTAAACCAGTTGAAAAGGAGTGAAACCCGTTGATGTTTTGACTGAGGTTCGATATGCCCAAAGTGCTGAAAATAACATGGAATGCCAATTCGTCTTGTGAATACCAATGATTCGTTTAATCATGGTGACTAAAACTTTGTTAATGGCTTCAACCAGACCATTGGCTTGTGGATAATACGGAGTGGAACTATCGTGGCGCAAGCCAAGCTGGTCTGTCAGTTCAGTCATCATGACATTCCGAAAATGACTTCCATGATCTGTAATAATATCTTGAGGAACACCGAACCTAGCAATTATGTGATTAAATACGAATGTTGCGGCAGTCTTGCCGTCAGCTGAAAATGTAGGCATCGCCTCGGCCCATTTTGTAAAATAATCTACTGCTAAGATAATATAGGCATGCCCCCCGG
Source organism: Pinus albicaulis (assembly GCA_034641835.2). Lineage (NCBI taxonomy): Eukaryota > Viridiplantae > Streptophyta > Pinopsida > Pinales > Pinaceae > Pinus > Pinus albicaulis. The sequence goes on from CM076584.1 coordinate 1,450,570,916, forward strand.
CCGAGTGAGGGTTACATGTAATAAAATCGATACCCCATTTTACGAAAGGACCAATAGCAATTATAGGGTGAAGAGGAGCGGGTGGCGCGTGCATTTTTCGATAAAAAATTTGACAGTTGTGGCATTTCCGAACCGCATAAATGCAATCTTTGAACAACATTGGCCAGAAATAACCTGCACGCAATATCTTTTGGGCTGTGGCATACCCAGACAGATGACCGCCACATGCTCCAGAATGGCAGTCATTTAACACCTTTTCAGCTTCTTCATGAGTTAGACAACGTCGGAAAACAGAATCCGCTCCACGTCGATAAAGTGTATCACCAATGATATTATACTGTTGGGATTGGAAGCGTATTTTCCGTCGCTGAGTTCGTGAAATGTCAGGCCGAAAAGATTGGGTTTGGAGATAAACAATAATATATCCATACCAAGGATCAAGTGTACTGATGAGAAACAAAGATTCGTCCGCAATGGACTCTTCTGCCACTGTTTCAGTATCAGTAGAGGGGAAATTGCACATCAGTTCCGCAAATACCAAAGATTTCTTTGCCTTGGATTTTTCAAATTCCAAGTCAAATTCCTGCAGGATAACTATCCATTTGGAATATTTGCCCCCTAGCAATTGTTTGGTCAAAATATATATCATAGGGTTGCAATTAGAAATTACCGTGGTTTTACGTAACAAGATGTAATGTCTAAAACGTTGAACAGCTTGAACAGCTGCCAAGGCCAATTTCTCCACATGTGTGTATTTAATTTCAGTTGGATGCAGATTCCGACTAAGATAATAAATCACATGTTCATTGTGAGATTCATCTTCCTGAAATAGTACCATCCCAATGGTGGAATGAGAAGCAGCGAGGTACAACATGTAATCTTGGTTGTCATTGGGAGGATGCAATAACGGTGCATGGGTCAACGCGTGTTTAAGTGCATCAAAAGATCGATCAGCGATCTCGTCCCAAAAGAACGGAATGTTCTGTTTCAACAACCGGGTAAAACCCTTTGTAAGCTCGGCATAGTTAGGAATAAACCTACGTAAAAAGTTTGCTTTCCCCTGCAAACTTTGGAGTTGGCGCAAAGTCGAAGGAGGAGGCAATTTAACAATGGCTTCGACCTTCGATGGATCGACGCGAATGCCTACTTTCGAGACAACAAATCCCAGTAATCGACCCGATTCTACGCAGAAAACACATTTATGCAGATTCAGCCTTATTCGATAATGCCTACATCTCATAAAAATTGCTCGTAAATGAGTGGGATGATCGGCCCTACGTAATGAATGAGCAGGTAAATCATCGAGATATGGCTGGACAATGTGCTTAATGTCATGAAATGCATAAGACATAGCCCGTTGAAAAGTTTCTCTAGCGTTATTTAATCCAAAAGGTAGTTTACAATAAGAAAACGTTCCCCATGGACAAATAAAAGCTGTTTTGGGTTGATCTGCAGGGAGTATGTTTATTTGATTGTAGCCGAAAAAGCCATCCATGAAGGAAAACAATTCACTGCCAGCACAATCATCGATTATTTGATCGATATAGGGAGTTGGATAATTATCTTTTGGACATGCTCGATTAATATCCCTATAATCGATACATACTCTTATTGTTCCTTGTTTTTTAGTCACAGGAACAATATTCGATACCCAATCCGTTAAGGGAATTGGATAAATGAATCCTGCTCGAAGTAATTTTTCAACTTCTGCTTTTATAGCAGCAGCTTTTCTAGGATGAATTTGACGTAATCGTTGATGAACAAGTTTAGCATTCGGGTAAGTTTTAATTTCATGAACGACAATCGATGGATAAATTCCTGGCATTTCTTCATAAGACCAGGCAAACACGTCACATAATTCTTGAAATAGGGCTTTATAAGTCTGAATTTCTTCATCCGTACAACAAGCACCTATATGAATGTTTTCAATTATTCCTGGTTTTACTGAAATGTCAATTGGAACCATTCTAGATATATTTTCCAAATTTAACTCAGAATCAGGATTTTGCAATGGATTCTGAGGTTCCTTGGCATATTCAGCAGTAAAAATTGAAGCGAAATTATCTTCAAAATGATCTAATTCAGGTAAAAATGAAGACTGGTGATGTAGATCTTCCCATGGTAAATCATCAACAGACAAAAACTCAAGAATTTGCTCATCTGTATGAACGAGTTCAGGAAATGTTGTTGTAACTGAACTAGATATAGAAAGTGATTCCTCATGGATCCCATTCATTGGATCTGCTTTGGTTGAAAAGGGGTCAGAAAAAGACTGTACAGCCTGGTACGCAATTTCAAATGGACTCAAAGGCATCACGCCATCAAATGAATCTATCTCGGATTCGGAAGGTATAATCCAAGGATCATCAAACATAACATTGTCTGACGAAATCATATGAATATTTGCAGTAGAAAGTGATACGTTAGGAGGAGGAAAGGAAAAAGTTCCTAGTAAACCAGAATCTTTAATCAAACCTACTCCAACATCCTTATAAGGGATAGCCGTTTTACCGACATGCTGGATTGTTTCTGTAGAGGCTGGGTCGGATGAGAAATAAGTTAACTGATCTATTGTCACGATCTTTCCTTGATATGGAAATTTTATGAGTCGAAAGACCGAAGAGACAACAACAGTCATAGCATAGGACCAACTGCGACCCAGTAGAAGGTTGTAATATAGAGGGGCATCAACCACCTCCACATCTAGATTAACAATTTTACCTTCAACCCCTATGGGTAAATCCTGCAAAATACCAAAAGGTTGAAAACCTCGACCATCAAAAGCCTTTAGAATTGTCGGGGATTGGTTAAGTGTAGGATTAACCAAGTGATTTCCAACACTGAATCGACATAGTACACGTTGAAGCTCCCTCATCAATCACAGTCCAAAAAATAGGTCTGTTTTTGACTAACACTGGACTCTGGAAAGCCATTTGGTGAGGAAGACGTGGTGTACTATTTTCTAAATCGAAGATTATAAGGTTAGAATCCTGAACATCGAAAGCTCCTATAGCAGACAATAATAATTTACGTTGTGCTGGACACGATTGCAACACTTCCAAAGCCGACATTGCTGAAGGAGAAACGACTAAGTCTTCAACAATGTTGTAATTCTGAGCAGCTCTTGCATGTGGATTGAAAGTTGATTTACGAAGAACACCTTTAGCAGGCGGTTTGATTATTAAGTCTGGATTTTGTTTTTCGATCTGTAGCGGACCGGAAATAGGAGGAGGTGTATTTGATGTATTTGCATTAGAAGATTCTGCTTCTTTGCCATCAACAGGATTCTTAGAATCGTAATCTTGCGATCGCGTCACAATCCTTACATGAGACATCATCATAATATGCTCTTCTAAAGTAGTCGAGGAAGAACCAATCATCTTACTATCTTGAATTGGAAAAGGATCCTTCAAGACAGCAGGTTGTTGCGATCCTTTAACGAATTTCGTAACTTCGTCTCGATATGGACATTTTTTCGTGAAATGATCTTGTTCAAAAATGAAACAAGGATAGCGAGGTTTACGTTTTTTGTCATTGGATTCATCTTTATCAGTTTTCTCTTTCGAATTCTTTTTGTTTTTGTTCCTCCCCTTCTTTTTACCACCGAATTTTGATTTTGTCGTAGATGTTTCAACGACATGAATGTCGGCAGAAACTTCGGGAGAAGACTCTCCTTTCGGGGAATCAGGTAAAGTTATAATTGGAGAAGAATTCTTTGAAGATTTCTTCTTACTTTTAGAATTGACCGTACCAATCATACCGTCAGCGGCATGAGACCCTGAAGGAGCAGCAACTATTTGACCTTGTTTTGGAAGGTCTGGGATTTTTTCATGTAGAGTACCTGACTGCGTATAAACGAGGTCAAGGTACTGAGCTTGAGCAATTACTTGCTCTTCAGTAACAACACCAGCCTTAGCTACATCTTCAGTGATCTTGGGTAATAATGATTTAACAAACCATTCTGCCAAAATTTGATCTGGAATATAAACTTTCACCAAACGTCTTCTACGTCGCCATTCATGAATATGATCATAAATATACGTGGACGTAGATTGTTTTAGCGAAGTTAATAATTCTGTGCCGTTTTCGTATCTGACAGGCAACTGAAAATGATTCAAGAAAGCAGTTGCTAACTGACTGAAATTATGAAACGAGCTGCGTGGTAACTCAATGTACCATTTGGCAGCAAGACCTATAAGGGTTCTTTGGAAAAGACGTAAGAGAATCGAATCATCAATGATTAAATTAGATGCACACCAAAGGTGATAAGTCATAACATGATTCGATGGATCCTCTCCTGACTTACCTTCGAATTTTGGTATATCACTGGGCAACTTATGAGGCATTGGCGGCCAGTTCTGATAATAAAAAATAGGATCATTTGTAAGGCGCGTCAAATCAGGTAAGTCCAAAGTTGCGATAAACGGTAATTGACGGTTAGGGTCGCGAAAACCTTGAGAAGCCAAAGCAGATCTAGGAGGCGGATACCCAGGATAACTAGGAATCGGATTTGCATTAGGTATTGTGTAACCTCCCAGAAAACCAGGATGAACCGGACCATATTGAGGTTGTTGATAAGTATAACCGGCGTACGGTTGATACTGATAGCTTGGATTCTGTGTATAGGGACCGAATTGCGGCTGTCCCTGGTACGGTTGATATGTAAATTGAGGTTGAATTGTAACAACTGTACTTGTACCGGTTTGTCCTATAGGTATCTGAACCGAAGTCTGAACTGAAGGTCCTGACTAAGGTACAGAGACTTGAGGGATTTGCACGGATACAGGGGTAGCCGAACTCGGGGCTACAGATACTCCAGAAACAGGTGTGACAGGTTGAACAGACGTTGCAGCAGTTGTAGCAGTTTGAGGGGGAGTCTGAGGTGTACTAGGCCCAGTCTGCTGAACTGAACTAGGTGCAGGAGTTTGAATAGCTGGCTGAACAGGTTGCTGGGTTGAACCAGAAACCAATGGCTGGCCAGGTTGATAAGGCAACTGCACATTAGGCTGCAAAGGCTGTTGATATTGGGATGGATCCCACACCATCATTCCGGGGTATTGTCCCGTAGAAGGTTGAACATAAGGACCATAACCTGGTTGAACGTAGGGTTGATAATTAAAAGGTAAATTTCCGGCTCCTTGAACAGATGGTTGACCAGAAGGCTGTTGGTAACCTTGAATTGGGTATTGCCCTTGAGGTTGATAACCTTGAGGCGCGTACTGAGGCTGGGGTTGTTGAGGACCTTGAGGAGCATATTGAGTTTGGGGTTGTCCTTGAGGTATGTACTGTCCTGAAGGTTGATACCCTTGAGGTATGTACTGTCCTTGGGGTTGTCCCCCAAAATAATATGATTCCACAGTTTGTCCTGGGAAAAAGCTACCTTGAGGTTGTGCCCCGGGTGGTAACTGACTACCTTGAGGTTGCCCCCCAGGCGGTAACTGACTACCCTGAGGTTGCCCCCCAGGTGGTAACTGAGTTCCTTAAGGTTGCCCCCCAGAAGGAAACTGACTGCCTTGAGTTTGAGGATTTGGAATATTTCCAGACATCATAAAAATTTGTTCTGCGTTCGACGTTTCAATTTTAATTCCATCAAGACCAGATGATAACATGTTTTCGATGGGTTGAGGAGTTGCTCCCGAGAAAGTACCAGACAAAGACTGATATCCCGTAGGAACAGAAGGACCACCATGTAAAAATGATTCCGGCGTTTGAGAAAACATGGATGACTCTCCGGCCATAAAAGATGACGGATAATAACCTCTGGGTGTAGGATGAAATGGAATTCGAGGTGGATAAAAAGCAAGACCTGTATTCTCTAAAAAATTTGTTAAAGAGAGATACCAAGGATTAGTTCGAATGGGGCTGTATAAAATAGATTCACGCTCCCTAAGATTTAACGATTGAGGGGAGTCGGGAAGAGATATGTCTTCGTCTGGATTAGTAAGTTCTTCAATAGAAATAAGTCCAGAGGGAAGATTGTATGTAATGATATTTCTTACCCTAGGTGAACCTGGATCGCTAGAAGTTGGTGTAATAAATCCTAAGGATGTTTCCAAAACAGAAGATTCAGTTTCAGGTTCAGAGATTTCAGGTTCGTCAGATAATTCACCAGAAGGAAAAATACTTTCAGTAACTTCAGAAACTGAAATCGGTTCTTGAATGTATTCTGTTGTAGGAATTTGATGATCAGGATGTATAACTATAGATGAAATTCCAATTTCTGTTGATCTAATTCTACTACTACTGGATGCTACCAGAGCACGAAGCCCTTCAAGTTGACTTGGTGAATATTCAGGGGGTTTCCCTTGTATTCTCCGGGATTGTCTCGGTAATTCCGCCACGATTAAAAATTATCTAATCACACGCAAACAAAGAAAAATTTGAATGAAAATACCTAAAGTTTCTAAGAAACAAACAATTGAATCATTCGCTTAAAAATCTAAGAGTTCAAACCACACACAAACAGGTAACCTTCCGTACTAAAAACACTAGTTGGTGATGAAATCCAACTTAGTAGAATTTTAACACGAAAAGGGCGGTTGGAACAGTTACCCCGACAACCTGCTTAATGAAACAGACCGGTGCAAGTTTCTCCACTATACCATCTCGAGTGAAGATAACCCTTCGGAGAGTCCAAGTGAGTCTAGCCGACGTCTGTTCCAGGTACAGTGGGATCTTCCCTCCACCGTCACCTTAGGAAAGAATCCTAAAGATTATGGCCACTAAGGTTACCAACTGAAACAAATATACCTGGGGGAACAGTCTACGATCCGACACACACGCAAGGGCAAAGTAACAAAGCTCAATCCCGTTGAAGGCTCCTTGAAATAATCCAAGGTTTACTGAAAAGTGACCCCAGGCTCCTCGACAATGGTCTATCCGAGGTTTACCGTTTTTAATACGTGTATATCTTATATCGTTCCCAATGAGGAAGGATTGATTACCTCACTGGTTCAGATATGATCTCGTGCTTAACTCCTTTAAGAGGAGCTTCCCAGAGCATACATGCAACAATTGGAATTCTTCCTACCGCAAGATTCGTCTACTTGTTTGTTTTAGCTATCTTGGAGAGTTAATTACTCCCTACTCCAAGATACTAGCCTAAGCTATGTTGGTGATAAGAGCCCTAGAAATAAAAAGATTACTAAATGAATTTTAATTAAGCGTTTCTTTTAGGAGCTGTTTCTTAAGTCAATAGGTGCGGAAATGAAACTTTGGATGATGTGAAGACTCACGTTCCAAAAAACACTGAAATGCACCTAGAATGATAATCAATTCTTTTTCTTTCAATGAACTTTCTATCTAAAGAAAGAGTTGGAGAATGCAATCCTTTTAATTCCTTCTTTAAACATGAAAAATAATTGAAAGAAACTACTTTGTCTTTTCAATAATAAGATAAATGATCAAATCTCATAACAAAATCCTTTTCCTTTCCAAACTAGAAGCTACAAAACAATTTTCCTTCGAAAGAAAGCTACAAAAAGTAAAAACTACTCAAAACTACAAAATCTAATCTTGAGATCTAAAATCTAAATTGAGTAAAAGCTTTTAAGATTTTTTTTTAAAGAATGTTTTCCTTAGTTGTTCAGCAAACTAAGAATCTATTTGTTCAGAATAACAAATAGATCAAAAACACTCAAAATATGTTTTTATAAAAATGAAATTCAAAACTTTCAACCAAGTTTTTCGAAGATTCGCAAAGAAACAAAAGTCTCAATTTCTCAATATAGGATGTTTTCACAATCAGGTCGGATTCAAAAGACAAAAAGAGATCAATGTAATATGAGATACTACAAATTTTCAAGAGTTCGAATCGCTACAAAGACCAAGCGGAAAAACAATCCAAACTGCAAAATCTTCTAGAAAATCATCAAAACATCAACACTGTTGGAGTTCATTCACAAAAAGTTCTTGACAGAAACAATAATCAGTCTGGGCAGACACCAAAAGACTAAATCCAAATAAAAATAAACTAGAGAAAGAAAACTAGAGATTTTCTAAAATTTTACAGGGTCCGCAGGCAACTAGTATTGACGGGTGCGGTCCCGCACTGTATTCTTTACAGAAAGTGCGAACCTGCCCGCACTGTCAAAGTAAGGCAGAGTGCGGTCCTAGGAAAAATTATAGAAAAACTTAAAATATTTCTAAATTTTCAAAAACAGGGAAAATCTAAATTACCCAGACAGATATGTATCAATCAAAAACCAGGAAAAAATGTTTCCTCAAATCAAAAATAAAAGAGAACCAAAAACAACAAGTTCTTTCCCCAATATGGTCACCATTTTGTTGGGTAGATTAATCCATCTTGCGGACAAGACCGATCTCTCTAGTACTAAAAGTAACTAGCAACAAACAACCAATTATACTAATCTCTCTCTAAGCATACAAGATTCATAAAAACACTATATAGGTGCAAGGCCTACCTTATATCCCGCGCTTGCTTGATCTCGTTGAAGTCCTTCCCGTGCACTTGAAAGAACGTTCCTCGTGAATCTGCAGTCACAAACAAGCAAAAAGATTACACAGCACCTGTATAGACATTATTATAAACCATACTCATCATAATGATCAAGGAATTTATGAAATAAACCATGAATAGACAGTTTAATGAGAGAAATGAGTATATTTGTATTAACTTCAAATTAAGAAAACCTTTACAACCTGTGCCTTGATGTCGTGCAGGTCCTCCCGGGGTCTGAAGCAGGAATCTCTTCTAATTTGACAAGAATTGCACTCTTTGAACCAAGACAGATAGAGATGAGTGATTTAACCTCACAGAAAGTCTTAGTTAACTGAGTCTGAATCTCAACATCATTTAACTTCAAATATCTTAAGCTTGAAATCCCTTTGAGGCTACCCAAGGCCTCTTTTTATAGTGGAAAAGAGGAGGTTTTCTGTTCCAAATATGAAGGGATAGAATCCTCCTTCAAAGGGGTTAGCTCCATCAAGTGAGGGATGCATGAACCTTCTCAAAGCGTATCCATTCCCGAAAATTCCCGTCTAGAATCTTCTAGAATTCATCTGAAATCCACTTTTTATCTTTACTTTCTCGCCTTTTTTAGTTTTACAGATGTCCACACCCATAACACAAAGAACATGCGGTATGGTTCCGCAGGCAAGCTTAACTTTAGGTGCGGGACCGCAGGTAATGAATAGAGAAAGTGCGATACCAATGTTTAGGGGATTTTTAGGAACTTTTCTCTGATTTTGAAAGCTTGACATGAGGAGCTGATATGTTAGACTTGAAAAAGGAGAAAGTATGAGTAATAATGAGCTCATACTCATAGTAAAATGTCAGGATGACAGTTTTTAGTGTAATAGGAATCACTCAAGCTGAAGCATAGGCACAAGTACAATGAACATGAAATACACTGCTACATATATTATGCCCAACTATGACTGCGCAGTCACTGAAGGAAGACTGCTGAAAAATAATGATACAATGAAGATATGGCAATAATAAGCTCAAATAAAGAAGGGGGAGATGGATCTCAACCCCTGGAAACTATAATAAACAATCCCTAAAGGGATTGGCTACAATACATACAAAATGGAAAATCTGCAGAAATGCCAGAGTTGCTGGAGCAACTGCAACTCTAAAATGAGAACATGAAGGAGATGGCTGAATAATGCTGCATAAAATGTATAGACCTCCTCCAATGGAAATCTAGAGTGAAAGGTTGATCTTTTCACCAAAGATCTCACTCTCCAAAATGCTGGTGCAACCCCTCATTGCAATTGCACTCAAGAACTGCGTAGTCAAGGAGAGGAACTACGATGTAGGTGATGGAAGAGATTGGCCTCCTGCCAAAATATGAGAAATGGAGCTGATATCTCCCCTATTGATCTCCCGGATGCATAATAGCTTCCTCCTCTGAAATCTGAGCTCTGGAATGATGGTGTGAGAACCTCCACTGCAACCCCAACAACATAATGGCTCTTGCTGCAAGAATCACTGCACTGAAAGGAATAGCTTTGGCCTTGAGCCAAGATGTGGAGAAGATGAAGATCAAAACTTCAAGAGCTTCTCAAGAAGGGAGGGAATTCTTGAACAAGAAATCCCTTGTGCTGAGCAGCACATCTAACATAGTGTGCAACTGTGGAAAGCAATTCGAAATATCCAAGCTAGCTCAAAATGGATGTTTTCCCCTCATTTTATGCAAATGAAGGCTCCTTAGCCATGGACCCCACACATTAGGGTTTAAACCTCCTCATGCAATTTCGTAGGCTTCCCAAGAAAGCCACACCTCCATCTATTGCACAGTTTGACTTGGTCAACATGACCTAGCCCTTTTGCAATTAACCCTTTTCACACATGGGGTGTGCAAACAAGCTCCAATGATGCTCCTCTTTCATAATGTGAGGGATTTTATTGATGTTTTTCATCAACATGGGCCTCCTTGCCCATTTATTTAGTTGCAATATTATAAAAGAAAAATTCTAATGTTCCATTTCGCCATGTGCTAAAATGGGAACATTACAGTCCTCCCCTCCCAAATGTTGCTTGTCCTCAAGCAACTGCAAGGATAGAACTGGAAAAATATCCACTTAAGTCATGGAGTCTGAAATATGTTGAGGAACACCTCCCTAATGTAGATCCTCCATCCCCCAAGAAATGATCCATACAAAATGAGTTCCCTCCAACATGGCAACTCTGGACAATCATCTTCCACCTTTGGCTCCCGCAATGTAGGTGGGCTGAAAATCTGATCTTAGTAGACAAAATAGTCTACCTCACGCTGTCCTTCTCTCCACTTAGGATAAGTGCACAGTATATGTTGATATTGGGCTACCACAATGTTTCCTTCAAGAGGCAAGATGAAGTCTAGACCTCTGAGGATCTCTCCTCCAGTGTTATGAAACATGCTATCCCAAATCATCTCATACATGGTGAGTTGGAATTCACCATCATATGGAATCCAATAAATCATATGGCTCACCTCAAATGGAAACAAATGTGTTGCTGTAGTGGCCACATGTCCTCTCATGTTCCCATTAGAACATGCAATGCAAATAATGTGGGAGATCTCTCCCCCAAGGGACACATCCAACCAATGTGCCATTCCCCCGATCATGCTTTCAACAAATACCAAGACATTAGCAATATAAAAAACCATGTTTGCTATTATATGTAGCAAGGGAGAAGGACAATGGTCCCTCAACTGTAGCCAATGCAGTTTGAACCTCAACTGCATAGGAGTATGACAAAAAGTGTGGCCTCTCAACCACTTGCTTGTTGCCTGACTCTCCTCAAATGTATGGAGGAAGTGAATGATATATGGTGCAAGGTAAATAGGTCCTAAAAAATGCATTTCCTCCCCAATTCCTCCTAGGGAGTGGTCACCAATAGTTCTCATGGCCTCAAATAGACCATGGGGTCTAGAAAGAAGAATGCTCCTCCTTGGAGCACCATCTTGTTCATGTATGGTTAAGGGATGTATATATAAGTCATCATGCAAATAAACAATACCCTTACCATAAGTTATGCTCATGCAAATGGAGTGGCTCAAAAATGAATCTCCCCTCATCCTCAAAGAGAAAAGAGGTGGCTGTGATGACTCCTCCGAAGAGCTATGTATCTCTTCCATCTGTACATGATCTATGCATCTCCTCATATGTTGATCTGTCAATATCATGCAAGAAAAATGATCCTGGGAATACTCCACCAACAATCCGGGGCTCCCACATGGATCCATCTTCCATAGTGACAGTGCTGATGATCCCTCATGAAGAGCATCTATCATATGGTCATCTCCTCCTTTGACATTTCTCATGCCAAGGATGCAAATTGGAAGGCTGCTAACCTTCCCCTACTGCTTCCTCCACAACGCAGAATCTGAAATGAAAGTGGGTGGAAATGATATTGAGGGAATGGCCCCCTCCTCCTTGAATCTACCCAAGACTCTTAGCACTGTGTAGTTGTCTCCCAAGGTCTCCAATCCTCTGAAAATAATGAGTGGTGCCCCAACATGTGAAGCATCTCCCATCAGCTGGTGAACTAGTGGTCTCCCTGGAAGAATGTTTCCATGCAGTAAGACATCATCCTCAAGGGGTGACTGCATAGATGGATGAATAAGTCTGTCCATGCTTGCACTGCGCAATCCAATCACCCTCTTAGGTGCATCATCCTCCCACCATGAGCAGGGATGTGTACTCCTCATCTCCAAATGTTGGGTCTTCTCCCTACTTCCTCCTTGTGTCTCGATGGTGATACACCTATTCAACAATGGCACATGTGTGCCTTGATCTCCATGCATGAGATCCTGGGGACTTCCTTGCAAGAATGCAAGAGTCCTTCTCCTTGGATCAAGAGCTCCTCCTTCCTCTGCATGAGGCACTAGATAGTATCTGGATATCAATGCGTTGTTTCCCTCAGCTCCCTCAACATAATTGGGAAAACCTCTAACAATGCTGCCGCAAATATGGAATCTCTCCCAAAGTGGAAGCAGTTCCTGATCATCAAAAGCCAAGGAGTATCCCAATTTCACCATGATAGTGCTATCTCCTACTCCTGCAACATTGTAAAACATGTGAGAGCACATATGCCTTTGCTCTTTCCAACACCACCCATCCAACAAATCCCTTTGCTGCCTCCTCCTACTCTTAGAAAGAGAGCATGCCAAGTGATGGCCAAAATCCTTCAAGAGTAACCAGCTCAGCCAAGCCTCTTGCTGCCCGGTATCATAAATCTACAAGTGGCTCACTAGCCCCTTGCTCCTCCTCCACCACATCCACTCAGCCATGTGTGGATATCTCCTTCCTTCCTTCATCCTGGTACTTCTCCTTTGAGGACTACCCTCATCCCAAATAAAACCTCTGAATTTCATGGGATTTTGAAATACAGATTTCCTGAGGATCAATTTGACCCTATGAGGATCCAAATAGCTGGTAGGAAAAAACCTCCCATCATGATATGTGTAGCTCAAGGAATGTCCACCACGTTCATGAGAGAAGCTATCCATCTGAAGATGTCCCCCATATTCTATTTGTCCTTGTGAGAAGGAAAAACCCTCCTCCAACTGTTGAAGAACCTTGCACTCCAAAAAGTGAGGGAGTGCACCTCTATTGAAATCTATCTGTGAGATCTCCTTTGCATCACTGCTCTTGTACAACGCAATATTATTTTGCTGCACTAAGTCACCTGCATGCAATGATGTTGACCCATCCAAGGTGTTTGCTGAAATGACAAGAAATGGATCTCCAATCATACCTTGGTGAAACTTGGAAGCTCCTTGCAAGGCTGCAAGTGTTTCTCCCTCAGAATATTGGCCTCCCAAACTGTTGAAGATGAAGGCTGCTCCTCCATGGTCTCAATAGTGCTGGTACATGCCTCATCAAATGGTGGTGAGGGCTCCTCCCTCTTTTTGCCAAATCTACTGATCAATCTTTGAGAAAACTCAACAAGATTTGAAACCCTTGTATGGTCTAGATGGCTGATCCACCAAATCTTTGCTTCACCTTCTAAGTGCAGCATTTCAACTTCTATTGCCTCTTTGTCTACTATAGTATGTAGCAGGAAAAATTCCTCTAGCTTCTTTTCCCAAACCTCTGCTGCACAAGTGAGTGATCCATCAAATGTGGACAATAGAAATCTATTGCCTCTCATAATCCCGTGGCTGTGGGGTCTTTCTTCTTCTTTCTGCTAAATAAACTGTGGAAAAGATAAATTCTCTTGGGAGACTCTAGGGTTTGCTCAGTATTTATCTAGGTACTCACTTAGAATTTTTAATTCCAAGTGTCTTCCATGCTTCTGCTCCACTTCTTTGTGAGAATAGGAAGTGCATGGCCCCTCCTCTTCTCCTCCTTCATTTTTCTTGACCTCTTTGGAGAGGTCTCTTCTGGATCTGAAAATAAATGAGAGTAAGCTCATATTCTTCATCCTTGGGCTCTCTACTTCTGAAATTCAAACTTCACAGGCTTTCGAAGTTTGATGCTCTGATACCACTGTAATATCCCGAAATGGAAATCAACAGATTTTTCACCGCTGAAATGTTCCTTTGTTGGAAATATGAACAAGGCTATGTCAGAGATTGACTGAGAGGGCTTTTACCAGTTATTTCACCTCTAAAGAGAGGGTGAGAACCGGAGGCTTCTTGGCCCTTTCTCAAACTCTGCCTATAGCTATGCAAATATTTCTTCCTTTAGGAAGATCTTGCTCAAATGAGTGAGCTACAACAATATATAAACGTGAGCTGGAAAAATAAGAGTGAATGCATAAACTTCAGAAATGCAATAAACCCTCATAGTATTATCATTGATAATATGGTAGCAGAAATGTGTACAAGATCTTGAGGAAGGGATCACTCAAGTTGAAGCATAGGCACAAGTATAATGAACATGAAATACACTGCTACATATATTATGCCCAACTATGACTGCGCAAAAAACTGAAGGAAGACTGCTGCAAAATGATGATACAATGAAGATATGGCAATAATAAGCTCAAATAAAGAAGGGGGAGATGGATATAAACCCCTGGAAACTATAATAAACAATCCCTAAAGGGATTGGCTACAATACATACAAAATGGAAAATCTGCAGAAATTACGGAGTTGCTGGGGAAACTGCAACTCTAAAATGAGAACATGAAGGAGATGGCTGAATAATGCTGCATAAAATGTATAGACATCCTCCAATGGAAATCTAGAGTGAAAGGCTGATCTTTTCACCAAAGATCTGACCCTCCAAAATGCCGGTGCAACCCGTCACTGCAATTGCACTCAAGAACTGCACAGTTAAGGAGAGGAACTACGCTGTAGGTGATGGAAGAGATTGGCCTCCTGCCAAAATATGATAAATGGAGCTGATATCTCCCCTATTGATCTCTCGGATGCATAATAGCTTCCTCCTCTGAAATCTGAGCTCTGGAATGATGGTGTGAGAACCTCCACTACAACCCCAGCAACACAATGGCTCTTGCTGCAAGAATCACTGCACTGAAAGGAATAGCTTTGGCCTTGAGCCAAGATGTGGAGAAGATGAAGATAAAACCTTCAAGAGATTCTCAAGAAGGGAGGGAATTCTTGAACAAGAAATCCCTTGTGTTGAGCAGCACAGCTAACACAGTGTGCAACTGTGGAAAGCAATTCAAAATATCCAAGCTAGCTCAAAATGGATGCTTTCCCCTCCTTTTATGAAAATGAAGGCTCCTTAGCCATGGACCCCACACATTAGGGTTTCCTCCTCCTCATTCAATTTCGTAGGCTTCCCAAGCAAGCCACACCTCCATCTATTGCGCAGTTTGACTTGGTCAACATGACCTAGCCCTTTTGCAATTAACCCTTTTCACACATGGGGTGTGAAAACAAGCTCCATTGATGCTCCTCTTTCATAATGTGAGGGATTTTATTGATGTTTTTCATCACCATGGGCCTCCTTGCCCATTTATTTAACTGCAATATTATAAAAGCAAAAGTCTAGTGTTCCATTTAGCCATATTCCAAGCACGAATGTGGGACTCATAACCAACCAAAAAGAACCAAGAAAGCATGAATGCTACGATGGTTCTTTGCCTACACCATGAGGAATTTGAGTGCCTCATAGTCTTTCAATATTTACCATAATCCATGGTCTGAATCAGGGATAATTAGGACCTAAAATGAGACATACTCTCCAGGCTTTAACATACATCCCATCTTGCGGCTACTAGGCCCAATGGAGAGAAATCCACCTCTTGGCTTTACCATATATCCTTCCATTCACCAACAAGGATTATTAGGACCACCGAGGCACACAATCTGGATTTACCGCAACCCACAGTCTGGCTCAGGGTTACTAGGCCAATGGCTTTACCCTGATCCACAATCTGGTTCAGGGACCACTAGGCCATGTGTTTGTCATTTCTAAGATCCACCCCACTTAGGTTCGAATCCATATGAAAATCCATCTCAACCGAAGTATGATAAACCCATCTTATCAAAGCTATAAGAAAATGGAAATGCTAAACTAAAAACACCGTGACACCAGGAAAACCCATTCTAAGACAAAAAAGAACCACATGCAATACCATGCATGTCAGATACAGATATGCAAAGCAATACCTGCAAGAATCTTGTTGTAACTGTTTGATCCTGCTCTTCCTTGATTTATTTTTCCTTTCTTACTCCAATGCCAAAGTGCTCCAAGAAAAATCGAAGTGTCGGAGAGAGAGAGAGAGAGAGAGAGAGAGAGAGAGAGAGAGAGAGAGAGCTCCAAAAATGAACTGACAAAAGGTACCAACTGGTCCTCAAAATCCTTTTTATAGAAGAGGCCTCAATTTTCTTCATTTTCCATTATTTTCTTCAATTTCCTCCTTACATGCAACTTGTGACCTTTCATCTCCCTTTTCTCCTAATTTCCATTATTTTTCATAAATAAATGTTCGAAAAATAATTTAGCCTCTCCAAATGCCTTTTCCAATTCCCTTATCCATAATAAATCAAATGAGCACCCCTTAGGATGTTTTTCCCAACATTCATATTGGAATAAGTGTCCCATCAACCGTGGTTATTATTTTTAACTTTTATTACATGGAATTTTCACCAGGGTTGTTACAAATAGAATTAGAAAATAGTTTTGATTACTACGTTATACTCAACAATATTATTGGTAGAGTGACTAATACAAATCCCTTGTAAACTCACTAACTCACCATTCGGAGCATACATAGCCCACACTGTGGAGGAAAGATTTCGAGTACTATGACTAGCGTCATCAACATAACCAACATATCATTGAGGGGACATCGATACCTACAAACCAAATGTAACACAATATTAACATAAATGGTAGGAAACTCCAAAGGGAACACACTGCAAACACACTCATGACACCTATAAATAGTATGTAGATAGTGAACTACACAAAAATGACTTAAGCATAGCATTATTTGAGGTACATACCATTTATAGGATGTTCCAATGGAACTCCATCAAAATTAATAAGCTCATAAGCCCCTTTAGCAAGAACACGTTTAACAATGTATGGACCTAGCCACAATGTCTCAAAATTTCAATATCATATCTTATAATACTCTTGATCATATAAAAAAACAAGGTCACCTTCCAAGAAGGAATGAGGCTTGAAATTATTATCAATTTGCGCCTTAATGTGTCTCTTATTGGCCTTATTATCCATTGTAGCATCGCGTCAGGTCTCATCTAGTCATTTCATATGCAAGAGACATTATTATTCTACGAAAGTGGTAGGAAGAAGTTTGAAAACAATTTTCATAGATGGAATTTCACATTCAATATGAAGGATTTCTTCTAGACCATACACCAATTGAAATGGTTTGGTATTCCCACATGTTTGCATAAAGAATGAGATTCCAATTTGATTTGTGGATCCCTATCATGCACTGAAGCATATTTTTCAAGACTTTGTTGATTGCTTCAACTCTCCCATTATCATAGTAAAGGCCCAACTTAACAGTGAGTTCAGACATCATGTGATTATGGAAATGCTTCCCATGGTCTGTAACTATAGCATATGGTACACCAAACCTTGCAATGACATGATTGAAGAGAAAGAGAGAAATTTTTTCACATGTGTTATTATATGTAGGCATCACCTTGTCCCATTTGGTAAAGTAATATACCACCACAATAATGTAGTGATGCCCCCCAATCGAGTTAGGGTTACCTGTCATAAATTCAATGCCTCATTTCACAAAAGGAACAATGACGATAACGAGATATAAAGGAGCTGGTGGAGCAAGGGTTTCATGATTGTGTATCTGGAAATCATGACACTTTTCGACTACAAGTATGAAATCATGAAACATAGTAGGCCAAAATTAACCGCAAAATTTTCAGTGCGGTAGCATAACCATACATATGCCCACTGCATTCCCCAACATGGCATCTATTGAGTGCATTCTCAGCCTCCTCATGAGTGAGGCACCTTCAAAAAATCATATGATACCAAAAAGATAAAGGGTCTTGCTAATTTTCATATATTATTTAGCCTACTATCAGATACATCGTTGGTCATAGTGAGAGTAATTGGGCCAGAAAGTGTAATATCTCAAAATGGGAACTATTAGCAAGGCATGACTGGAAAACGAATTTTCCAGGAATGTATGCTACAGGATTTGAAACCAGCACTTGGATCCATTATATCTAAGTATCTAAGTCCTAAATCCAAAAGGATATAAAAAACAAATCCTTCTAGGTGGGGCAAACATGCCTCCCACACCTAGTATGGCTTGATAATTGCCCAATGACAGATTGCAACAATATATAAACTCAGTAATGGATATTAAGCATCAATTAATATCATATTACATGTTAGAAACAAATATCCATCAATTTAAGCTACAGTAGCAAATTGTACTTCATTTTATGAGCCAAAAGTTAGGGAAAAACAACAATTTATGCCCTAAAATGGTTAATTTTAGAGATGAGCGTAAAAATAAGGGCAAGTGATGGTGGGATCTCGTATCTTAGGTCATAAGAGACTTACATATCAAATTTCAGCCCAAAAAAATGACTCTTACTTATGTTAAACAAATCTACCACTACCGATATAGCTTAAAAATGCCCAATCCCCATGACTTGTGGTATGCAGAAATTATTGAAGCACAGGCAGCGTAATTTTCTGAAGGTGATGGATGAAATATGGTATGGAATTCAGTAAATCAGATCTATATCATGGTTTATACAATTTAAAATAGGTAAACAAAAGAATCACATGAAGAAACCCTCAAGATTGAGGTGCTGCAACAACAAGATGAGACTGCAAAGCTTGACAACGTTATTTTATAGGCTGAAGTAGCTAAATATTAATTTCAGATCTAGAATAGATATGTGTACAAATATATAGATCTATATCAGATCTGTGCACTAGATGAGTTTTGATCAAAACATGAAGGTACAGGAGTAGGTCTGAGATCTAGAATTACAAGTCTGTAGCAATATTCAGAAATTCTGCAGTAAATAAATACATAAATAAATCAGATCTGAAACAAACATGGATCGGTTTTCCAATCCATGGATCACTACAGTGAAAGGGATAATCCTATCACCGGAGATCTCTCCTCCAAATAGCAATCAAAACACCCTGCAACTTTCCTCTTACAGATAACGCAGTATGGAAGGGAAAACTGCACTGTTAGCTTCAATAGTGATTAGGCCTGATTCTTTGATCTGAAAATGTATCCCTGATGATCCAATACACTCTTCCAGGAGGTTAAAAGACACACTCAATAAGAAGAGGCACTAGATTTTCCTAGATATGAATAGATCTAGCTTCCACTGATGCAGCTTACAAAGACAATCAAACCCTCAACAGGATCTGAATTGTGGTTGGAAGATGAAGCTTGGCCCAAGCCTGATAGTGGACAAGATAGAACAAGTCTCCTCCAAGAGCTACTCAATAAAGGAGGTGGGATTCCCGACCAGGAACACCCAAGTGCTAAACAACACTATTCTCAGCTAAACAACTAGAGAATGAGGTTTGTCTAAATAGAAAATACCTTCAGCAATGTCAAATGATCAAACCCTCCCTTGGTGTCCTCATATTTCTTTTATAATGTGGGAGCCTTGCCAAAGCCTAAACCATCTTGATGAATTAGCCTCATTCACATGAGTGGCTTCCAACATGGACTGTGCTATGCCTTTTGGAGATACATTGCACCTAGACAACGCTGTTGATTTGGTCTTGTTGACCCAGTTAATTGTTCCAGCCTCGTTCACATTTAAGTGTGTTTATGAAAGTAGCTCAGATTTAGCTTATTTCACATTGAGAATTGATTTATTTGATGTTTAGGAGTCATTATTAGTCATCCTTTACAATTTTATTCATAAGCATGAAAAAAAAACAAAATTGAATATTCCTATTAGCTTGGGCTAATTAGGAATATTACAGTCCTCCCCGTTCAAAATGTTGCTTGTCCTCAAGCAATTGCAAGGTAGAGAAAAATTTCTCCCTCCCTCTTCTTGTGGCCTCATCAGTGGATCCCACCATGGCTGAAAATGATAGGCAATGAATCTATCCTCCAATGATTCCTTCCAAGTGTAAGATAAAAAAGTGTACATCATGAAGAAATTTAAGGTACAAGTGGTGATCTCCTTGCTGCTCAATGGCCTCCTCAAGGTAGGAGTGATGAAAACATGGGAAGTCTTGTTCCCAATGAGTGACTCCCTCACCTATGCAATCATCCAAATGAAATGAGTCATTTTAGGTAATCAAAGAAAACTTCAACCCCGGATCTATGCAATGTGTTGGGGCTAAATGGAGAGTTTATATTTTCCCAAAGTAGTTTCTCCCTCCATTTATGGTAAGTATGGGGCTATTTATGCCCTTGGGCTGAAATGATATGGCCTCCAAGAATAGCCCAAGCTACCCCATCAAACAATTCAACCATGAAATACCTCCTCCAAGCACTCAAGTTATTCAAATGGCTCACCCCATGTTAAGGAAAGAGATGTGATGTGGCAATCATGGTTTTCCCATTGCTCCTCCTATGACATACAACATGAATAGTAGGGAAAATCATACTCCCTGTTACACCATTTTTTGGTCATCTAACCTTTCACCATTAGATGGACCCAAGTACACCACGTAAGACCAGTTTTACCCCAAGTAAAACTGTTTTCACTATGTTAATTAGGAAACCCCAAAAGGAATAATTAATTAAACCATAATTTAATTATTATTCCCAGTCATGTTTAACCCAAAAACAAAGAAATTAATGAGATACACCCATAGTTATCTTAATATTTTCTAGGAATAATTATTTAAATAATATTCCTTGTTGAATATGACCAAATCAAACCATCATTAATCAAATAAATCATTATTTACTTGATTATATCCCAACCACTTCCTTAAAAAGATAAATAAATCATTTATTTATTTATTTTTCACTAATCAAGGGATTTGACCCAAGTCAAACACCCTTTCCCTGCAACAAATAATAATAAAATATTCCATAGAGGTGGATCTAGATGTGATTAACATTATTTTAATCATGCACCAAGATCTAGAAGGACCCAATATTTTGTTATAAATAGGAGGGTTTCCCCATCATTCTTCACCTTTTGTTGCATACTAGATCACTCTGGATCTATACACTCGGTCTCATTTTCTGCCATTGTTGCTCCCATTGAGCTCTACCTTCTACATTGGGTTTTCTACATCTACAAGAGAGAGAAAGCTTAGATCTGAAGTGCCGAGGACTACAAAGAACCCATCCCATTGAGGAGATCTGGATACACCTTCTTGTTTCCTCCCAGGTGCCCTGTAATATAAAAATTCATTCAAAAAATCGTGTTCTTGTCTTGTCCGTTGGATGCATGGAGAAAACTCTTTACTTTTCTGCCTAATGTCTTTCCATTTATAGATCCGTTTGTTGCAGCACTTTAACTACTAATTACAGATATGAAGATGTTTTGCAGCCTCTATTGTTGTTAGGGCTATTAGTTATGCGTAGCTAAAGTGGTTCTTTTTCGTACGCTTCGACAAAGAATTCATACTAACAAA
Organism: Pinus albicaulis; assembly: GCA_034641835.2. Lineage (NCBI taxonomy): Eukaryota > Viridiplantae > Streptophyta > Pinopsida > Pinales > Pinaceae > Pinus > Pinus albicaulis. The sequence continues at coordinate 1,450,592,382 of CM076584.1, forward strand.
TGGCGACTCCACACGGGTTTTAAATTACGACCACTGTCGTTTTTCATATTCTCGCATATACTTTTTTCTACTCGTGCCCTAGGGCTTCTTTCGGGCCGCTAGTTTTTCTCTTTCATGTCATTTTTTCACATAAACCCTAAAAACCTAAAATTTCTAACTTCCGTGTGTTTCTCGGCCCTATTGCGTTGTAAGCGACACCACCTCCGCAACTGAGACGGCAACTTTCAAAAATCGTCGCCGAGCCAGCCGGAACGTGGGGTCGCACCTTTTGGCCCAAAACCTGCGACCTGGACGCACTTTTCAGCCTGTAACCTGCGACCTCAACCAAAATCAGGTCAGAACCTGCGACCCGCCTTTTTTCCAGCATTTTTTCTGTAATTTTTCTGGGTTCTGCTGCAGCCTCTGCCAGGGTTTTCCAGCCTCTGTCTCAGCCCGCCTTGACCAAGATCTGATCTGTTTTTACTCATCTAAGTGGGAACCCAGCCCCTTAGGGCTTTAGTACCCTCCACTTCTTGTGGAAGAGTTTCAGCTGTTTCAGCCGTCGGTTTCAGAGCTTCAGCCCTTTCTTTTTCCAGATCTGTGACCTCACTTCCAGATCCATCGAAATCAGCCTCTTTTCCTTTCAAATCACCTTTTGTCGTTTTGTTTGGACCTCCCCTAAAGGCCTCTGCCTTGCCCCTCCCGGCTTTTTGCTGATTTCCCTTTTTTTCCAGCCACCTTGCCCCTGTCTCTTGGCTGTGATCTGCACCCCTTATCTGCAGCTTTATCCTCCAGATCTCTGTCCCCTTTGACCCTAGGTCTGTTGAGCTTCCTTTGTGTGTGTTTCCATAGTTTTTCCCTTTCTTTCTAGCATAGTTGTGAGAGACCCACCTTCTTGGGTTAAATAGATGCATACGTAGCTGTTATTTTTCTGTTATTTCAGCATTTTATTCTGTTCTCTGTAGGTTTATTTTCAGCTACGTCGCACACTTTTTCTTGCTCTCAAACAACGGAAAGGGTTTAAAAATTAAAATTAACGCACGCCACACACCGACCCTAAGTGAAGAAGCGCCTGGTTTCCACCGCCTGGCAAAGACTCTAAAATCAATTGTCACTGCACCTTTTCTGCCCTTGACCTTCTTGATTTTGTCCCTTTCTGCCCTTGTCGGTTTCCTTCTTCCTGTCATCATTGCGCCCCCAAGGCGCCTTTCCCGGAGACTTCTTGGCCTTCAACCTCAGTTTCCGGTTGATCGACCTGCTCCGCACCGTCGTCGTCGAGCCAGTCCACCTTCGAGTCCGCACTCCGACTCCTCTCCTGATTCATCGGATCCCCCTTCTCCTTCCGGTTCTCCCCCTCCGACTCTTTTTACCTTCACCATGTCCGGATCAGGGCCTAATGCTAGCGGTTCTCCCGGCCCCAATGCCGGCCCCACTTCTAGCGGAACCGTCACAACCACTACTCCGGCCACCCCTGTGCTGCCGTACATTGCAGGCCTCAGCCTCCCCGATTTCCATCAGTTGATTAATGACCCCATTCACCATAATACTACCTGGCCCGCTATGCCCACCAAGCTACCCTCTGATATCCCTAAGTTCGAGGGCCTTAATGGCGAAGACCCCACCAATCACGTCCGGTCTTTCCACATGTGGTGTTCCTCCAACTCCATTACCGATGACCCCATCCGTCTTCGTTTGTTCCAACGCACGCTTACCGGCGAAGCTTCTAAATGGTATGTCGAACAGGCCACTTCCTCCCATACCACGTTCGAGACTCTAGCCCAAGCCTTCTTGTCGTACTTCCAGCTCCCTCTCCGATACGACACTGGTACGGAGCTCCTGACTTCATTTAAGCAATCCTCTTCCACACGCCTTTCTGCCTATGTTCAGGAATGGCGACGAAGACGGAGCTTATGTCGAGCCCCTCCCTTTGAAGATCGGGTTTACATGGACTGGTTCCTTCGCACCCTCCCGTCTCCCATCGGCAAAGATGTCGCCTCTCACTTTCCTCAATCTGAAGAAGCCGCCCTCTAAATAGCTTTAAAATATGACCTGATCTACGCTCAATCTGGTTATGTTTATACCGTTCTCCCTGACATCCCCAGGCCCGGTGGCGCTAACGCCCCGGGGGCATCTCATTCCGCCGACGGTATTGTTGGATCTCTTTCCCACCCATCTGCTCACCCCCCTATGAGCCATGGTCTCCCTCAGGGAGGGGCCATCACCTCAAGCACTCTTCCCCCCCCCGGCAACATGTATCCAGGATACGGCATGCCTCCTCCTTTTGCCCAACCTCCTGCTTACCTCAATGTCGCCCAACCCAACCCTTACTTTTATCCACAGCCTGGTGCGCCAGCTCCTCCAGCATATGCGCTTCCGCCTCCCTTGCCTCCTCACAACCTGCAACAGCACTTACAACACCCTCCAGGGCAAGTATTTGCACAGCAGGGTGCGATTAATCCCCCTTCTTCTCAAAGAAGGCGGAGAGGCAAACCAGAACCCATCTGCCCCCGGTAACCGAGGACCCAATTCTGGTATGGACCCTAACACTAGCAACCAGCCTCAGGGCATCCCGCCCAGGCCGGACAGGCCGCTTCGCACAAACAAGCCCTGTTCGTGTTGCAGTGATTACGGTCACTACACCCACGATTGTCCTCTACCCCGAGCGTACGATGTGGGGGAGTCTCTGCCACATTGCGCGGACAACACGCCTCCCTCACGCTCCTCCTAATGTGCTGTTTCACCTAAATGTCTTCGGTCTTTCACTGATCCTCAACAGATTCGTGGTTACCCAACCCCCGACAGCCCATGCAACCACACACCTCGTCCATTTCTCGGTTCCCTCCGACTATCGATCCTTATGATGCACTCGATCCGTCCCCTCTCGTCGACCTCACCTTCAAACCTCGCCCGCCGCACCCCAAGCCTCCGCTCGCCGCTCCCGAGTCTCCATCTTCGGGTTCTACAGAGCCTCTCTCGACATCCAGTGGCCCCTTACACATCCCTCAACCCAAAGTTGAGGTTCACCCAAAGATTCCAAAGGGTCCATTACGCCGAAATGCTGCTTCCGGTCGAGCCGCTCAATCGTACAATATAGTAGATGATTTGGCACAATCCCCTGCTGCCATTTCCACACTGGAACTCCTCCAGCCGTGCCCTTCTCAAAGGAAGGCTCTACTATCTTCCGTGGGCGCTGTTGATCCTGCTGATGACCAAATGATTGTTTTCGACGCCACTCAATCGGACCACCCTCCTCTTCCTCCTTCCGTTGCTTTCCAAATCCCAGTCAAAATCCGGAACGCCACTGTATCCCGGTGTATAATTGATGAGGGGGCATCCACCTGTGTGATGTCCGCTTCGGTTTGGAAGCAACTCGAATCCCCTGAGTTGGCCCCTTCCACGATCACCCTTCGAGCGTGGGATGGTCATGCCTCCCAGCCTATTGGCCTGTTTCGTAACTGTCCCATCACCCTAGCCGGTAAGACTGTTTGCGTTGACATCGAAGTCATTGACGCCCCTCTAGACTACAACATTCTATTGGGGCGAAGTTACACCTATGCCATGTCTGCTGTCCCATCCGCGGTTTTCCGCAAGATGTCTTTTTCACATAATGGGAAGATAGTCACCATTGACCAGCTATCTTATCATGAGCCGCCATCTCAGACCTCCTCCGAGACCACCATCTCTTCTGTAACCAACAAGCAAACCGTCGATTCCTTGACCAGTGTCTCCCCCGGCGTCTATAAAGATTCCACCCTGCTTGGTACTTTTCCTCACCTTCCTCCCCCTCCTGTTACTGATCCCAGCTTGTCGAATGTTTGCATGATGCAATCGTCTCAGGCTGCCCATAAACGACCTGCCTCGGCTAGCCCGCACCCTCCTCCCCGCCCTCCGCAACCCGCTCCTAGCCATCCATCTCAGCCAGCCGGACCTCCTCTTTCTGGCCCTCCCCCTACCGCTGGTACCCCCGAACCTCTTTATCCTCCAGGCTCGGTCCCCCCCGGCCTTAACCATCTTGGAGCCGTTCCTCCTGGTCATTACCCTGCTGGACAGATCCCCTTCTTGGCTCCCCCTCCCGGAGTATATTCCGTCCCCGTCATGGCCACCCTTTCTCTCCCTAACTTGACCTTGGGTATTCCGGTTTGGTACCTTGATCCCCCAGCCGCCACCCCCCTTGGTCACCCCAAACCTTACATGGCTTTGACACCGGTTCAACTGGTCCCCCTCGCTTCCTCCATAGCCACTGTACCCCCAGCACCTCCACAGGACCCTTCTCCTGTTGAGACGGCTCCCGGGAAGACCGACAAAGCCCGAAGGGGGGCAACCCATCACGATCCGGCCCCCCCGACATCCCTTACCCCCCCACGACCACCAAAGCCCGCCATTCGATGCGCTTTGTGTGATGTCGTCGGTCATGCCACTCAAATGTGTCCTGAATTGCCCCACCTCAAGCTTCTGGTCAACGAGACATTCCCCGACTCTGATCTCCCAGAAGTCCATGTCACTATCCCCGACTCCCTCCCAAAACTCAAACACTTGCGCACAAACCACCCTCGTGCCTTGTGCGATTTTCACGGCCATTACACCCACCTCTGTCCCCGCCTTGACGAGTACCGTTCCTCCTTGGACTTGTACCGCCAATTCAAGGCCGCTTCGATCGGACCAGAGGACATTCACATTCCGCCTCCCGCTTTTAAGCCAACGGAGCCCTCAGTCACCATTTTGTACCTGTCATCATCCATGAGACAATTGGGGAACGTTCCATCTGAATCCTCCCCTGTTGTTTCGCTTGACCTTCCTTCAGCGGTCATCTTGGGCTCAACATCGGTAGATCCGTTATCTACTTACTCTTCGGTCACCCATTGTGACGATGTGCATGTGAACCTCTCTTCTCATGATGATGATTCAGGCCACTTCACCATGTCAGGTGGTTCTTCTTCCACCAGTCACCCCATCTTCTATCACGATGACGACATTATGGAAAAAATTCCCACCGCTGACTTTATCTATTCCCCCTTACATCGAACCCATGCGTTGACACCACCTCCACCTTGTGGCCATCACATCAAAACCCAATGTTTGGGTAAGGGGGCACCCACCTTTGAGAGACCACGAGATGCCATTCTCCACCACTCTCCTAGTGTATCTGGTCGTGTTGACTCTAGACCCAGTATTCTTCCACATTTAGAAGAACCTCTAGAGTCTCATATCACTTCAGATCACTCTCGGGACGATACCCCTTATCGTTCCCTCATCTTACATCAGCAACCCAGTCTCTTCGACATTATTGTTGACCAACCTATAGCTTTTCTACGAGAGCATCAATTCATTATCTCCAAATCCTCCTTTTGTGATAGTGACACCAGGTATGCCAATTCGGAAACTTAAAGTCCATTTGATCCCTATATGCAGTACCAAAAGAGATTGGTAATCCTCCATTTCCTTTCTCAAACTACATAACCATAACCAGAACAAATGGCACACCACATCATTAAAATATGTTTAGATTCCCATCTTTCTAGATAAATTTTGGCATGACCACACCATGCTTGGGGGCACCTCTGCCCCCCAACCATAACCCTCCTCACCTCGTTTTTGGAGAGGAGGTTGTCTTACCAATCGAGTGTGAAATTCCTTCTCTACAACTAGCCGTTTAACTTCTCCCTGACACCCCACCGCTAGAACAATGACTTATCATGCTTGAGCGTGCCTCCGAAGACCGCCGTGTTGCCTTGCAAACCATGGAAGCGGCCAAAAAACGCACCAAAGCTCAGTATGACCGAAAAGTCCAACCTCGCACTTTTCGCGAGGGCGACCTTGTTCTAGTATATGACCAGGCCCATGATGTCCTAGGTCATGGGAAGTTTGACTCATTATGGCTAGGCCCTTACATCATTTGTAAGGATCTTGGCAAAAGGGGCATACCTCTTAGAGGATTTCGAAGGCCATCCCCTTCCTAACCCTCGCAATGCACTCTCTCTTAAGAAATATTACCCTTAGCATTTCCCCTCTGAAATGCATGTTTTATTTTCTTTTAGATAGCCAGCATCTGTTTTTTTCATTTTTCCTACTTCACCAAAATCCAACTCCCAGCCATAAAACAACACCAAACCCCCCTCATCTCCCAGGTCGCAGTTTTCTGCCATTTTCTGGACCAGGTCGCACTTGTTGCCCTAATACCTGCGTCCTGGGCCGTACTTTTTGCCCCAAAAAGTGCGACCCGGCCATAGAGATGAAGGAGGGGCTGTTTCTGGGGGTTTTGGGCCCTAAACTGCAAATGTAATCCAACAAAATGCAAGAGCAAGGTTAGGCCTCTTACCTCCAACTGACAGATCTCGCTTCCAACGGGCGGTTTGTCCGCTACGTTCGCCACAAGATTTAGGGCCTTCTCTCCTCTCCACATTCACCTCAGCAACAATAGCAAATGAATGATTTTGGAGGGAAAACTGCCTCATTAAAAGAGAACCCATGTTTCTCCTTTCGACTGCTGTGACCACACCGTAGCCCCGTTCGACGAACCGTCAGCACCGCTGGACAGATCTCACCGAGCTCTCAAATGGGTTTTAATTAGTTTTTGGTGATTTGATACTTCACCCGGACACATTTTTTCCATGAAGGGTCACTTCACCGCTCCTTAAAATCGAATTTCCTCACTTACGCCACTGGTACTTGGGGCACCATATCGCTCCCTTACTTGTCCATGTTCGTGTCGATTTTCGTCATGAGTGCCCACCTTGTACTCATGCTTCCATGACCCCCCATTGGGGCCTTTACCGTGTGGCAGCACTATAAAAGTCGCCCTTGTTTAGAGCATCCAAGTCGAGTCATCATTGCATTCATGGAGTCTATCCTGCGTCCTTTTACACCCCACTATAGCCCTCCATCCTTCATTGCTTGGTCCCTCTCTTGCGTCGCACATTATGACCTTCAGCCCCACTGTCCCCTGTCCCTTCCGATATTGGGTCAGTCGCTGCCATGTCGTTCATGCCCTTTATGCTCTAACAAGGGAAGTCGTCCATTCGCCACTCCATCCTTCCCATTTCCGCTATCATCATTAGTGTCAGTCTGTCCGTCGCTCTATTGTTCTTCTCTCGTGCCTTAGTTGAGGATCTCTCATTGCCTCACCTACGGCGGACCTCCTTCTGTCGACATCAGCACATTTATTCCAGAAGCACGGTCTAGAGGGCGGTGTACTTTGGTTCCAACTTCCACTCTTGTTCGGTGCCTCGGATTAGGCAGGGGGATCTCTCACTTCCCTTTGACTTGATTGCTTCTCTAGCTCCTTTCAGCATGATCGAGATTCGTATACTGGACAGTCCAGTGACCCAGCAGCAGCTCTTGATGATTCCCGGGCGTGTGTGAGATGTCTCAGCCCTCATGAGGGGGTGGCCCCGCAGGTAGCCCCCCACATGCCCGGATGACCTCTTCATTGCAGCCTTTGATGCCGCTCCAGATTTTGATGATGTTGGCCTTAGCCACTTGCAGCACCTCTATGATTTGCATGTATCAGTCAGATTTTGTGAGCCCTTCCCCATTTACAGGGGGCATTTGGGTTGTATTTATCTCATGTACTCGGATGATATTGTACTAGTCCTGGCTGTTATCCCAGGCACAGCATGTATGTGAGACTATTCATTGTATTTTTATCTGGCTCTTGATTATGCCAGCTGTACTCTATGGTTCGGTCCCTTGTTCACTGGACACACTATTCTTTTTTACTTTGTCACGGCGGGCATAGGTATGCCTCCCCCGCCGCCTTCAGCACAAGTACCCTCTCATAACAGAGACTTGTTGCACCTGCGAGTCTCGTCTCCTCAGGGTCTAGTCCTTCAGCACACTATCTACCTCATATTTCTCTCTCTGACATACCCTTTGTTGTCTAGTGATTGTTTTCTTACAACGTACTTTGGTCATACGATTTGCTCCTGACACTCGCACGCTGGGGGGCAATCTGTTACACCATTTTTTGGTCATCTAACTCTTCATCATTAGATGGACCCAAGTACACCATGTAAGACCAGTTTTACCCCAAGTAAAACTGTTTTCACTATGTTAATTAGGAAACCCCAAAAGGAATAATTAATTAAACCATAATTTAATTATTATTCCCAGTCATGTTTAACCCAAAAACAAAGAAATTAATGAGATAAACCCATAGTTATCTTAATATTTTCTAGGAATAATTATTTAAATAATATTCCTTGTTAAATATGACCAAATCAAACCACCATTAATCAAATAAATCATTATTTACTTGATTATATCCCAACCACTTCATTAAAAAGATAAATAAATCATTTATTTATTTATTTTTCACTAATCAAGGGATTTGACCCAAGTCAAACACCCTTCCCCTCCAACAAATAATAATAAAATATTCCATAGAGGTGGATCTAGATGTGATTAACATTATTTTAATCATGCACCAAGATCTAGAAGGACCCAATATTTTGTTATAAATAGGAGGGTTTTCCCCATCATTCTTCACCTTTTGTTGCCTATTAGATCACTCTGGATCTATACACTTGGTCTCATTTTTCCGCCATTTTTCTCCCATTGAGCTCTACCTTCTACATTGGGTTTTCTACATCTACAAGAGAGAGAAAGCTTAGATCTGAAGTGCTGAGGACTACAAAGAACCCATCCCATTGAGGAGATCTGGATACACCTTCTTGTTTCCTCCCAGGTGCCCCGTAATATAAAAATTCATTCAAAAATCGTGTTCTTGTCTTGTCTGTTGGATGCATGGAGCAAACTCTTTACTTTACTGCTTAATGTCTTTCCATTTATAGATCCGTTTGTTGCAGCACTTTCTACATTGGGTTTTCTACATCTACAAGAGAGAGAAAGCTTAGATCTGAAGTGCTGAGGACTACAAAGAACCCATCCCATCGAGGAGATCTGGATACACCTTCTTGTTTCCTCCCAGGTGCCCTGTAATATAAAAATTCATTCAAAAATCGTGTTCTTGTCTTGTCTGTTGGATGCATGGAGTAAACTCTTTACTTTACTGCTTAATGTCTTTCCATTTATAGATCTGTTTGTTGCAGCACTTTAACCACTAATTGCAGATCTGAAGATGTTTTGCAGCCATTATTGTTGTTAGGGCTATTAGTTATGCGTAGCTAAAGTGGTTCTTTTTCGTACACTTCGACGAAGAATTCATACTAACACTCCCAATGGGGATCTCCATCTCATATCCCACTCTCCAAACATAGCTTCCCATAAACATAGAAACATAATCAATATATAAAAGCAAAAAAAATTGGAAACAAGTTGTCACATGACAACCGGAAAGTGGATCATAGTTCCTCTCATGGAACTAGCGCAGTGCATCCTTTGCTTGCATCAAACCAAACAATAATAAGTGCTTTTCCAGCCACTTTTTGGCTGCCACAATCATCTTACAAGACATAAACATGAAAGTACAGAGTGGTGTTTGTTGTGGTCCTGTGATTTGACAGATTGGCATACCAAGTGACAAGGCAACATCAAAACCAGTCTTTAGAGCTCTAGGACCTAGCCTTCCTAGTCTCAGAGAGGGATCTCTCAATTGCTTACAAAGATATGACTTGTTTTCTTGTAAAAGGTTGATTTTAGGATAGTTATTAAGCATGATTTTGTTTGATTTTTTGGTGGGACATGATGAACTAGACAACATAGATAGGAAAGGGAAATCTCTAAGTCATTGGGCAATGGAGTCAAGTGGAAGTTGTAAAAAGTTTGTAAATAGACCAGGGATATCAGAGGGAAAATCTAACTTGTCCAGTGGATCTACAAATTTTTTCAGGTGAAATGAAATGGACATTAAAGGTTTAGAATGAAAAGTAGAATTAAGGGCAATTAAGAATCCTTAATTATATGTACTTCTCAACAAAGGAACTCAAAACATTATCTGAACATGAAGAGGCATTCCATAGACAGGGCTAACCATAAATTCTATAAAACCACACTTCAGCAAACAACAATTTCAAGACAAACTTTTCAAATGAAATCTAGGAGTTGAGGAACGCTCTATTTCATCCAAAGATTTCACTTTCAAGGATAAGAAAACATAAAATATTCACAAATAACTGCATTCATAGAAGAGGGAACTCCTAGAAATCTTTGATTACAACTATAAAGACCTTCAAAACAATTATTTGAGCAAGTACAAAGGGTATGATCGGAACAAAACCTCTTTGGCAGACATTGGACAATGGTACTTTGAAGGGACTTCAGAAACAATTTTTTAAGTGGCAGCAAGTAAGCAAGGAAAACCATAAATCATTCTTGAGACCAACTGTTTGAACTATTTCTGAAATAAAAAAGCATAAGGGTTCAAGAGAGCAATTAAGAATTCTCTAGAATGCCTCAACAGATGAAAACATAAAGACAGTGAAGAGCAAACAGGTCTAAGGTGTTTCTAGGAGACATTTCTTAGCCTAAAATTTTTACTCTACTGTAATAAGAAATGATGAAACATAATGGAAAACAGGAAAAAAATTTAACAGATTAGAATAATTCACCAACAGCCAAGCTCAGGGATCCAATGACAGAGCTTTCTCCATCAACAAACAGGTTAAAACATACACAGGTTCCAAAACATCAAATTTCTTTCAACTTCAACATAGCTATGTATTATTTCAAAGAGTCATCAAATGCCCCCTTTACAATGAGTTCCAATGTAGTATTTATGCTGCAAATGAGGAGGTGGAATTGATTTAGGGTTCAAAATGTTATTAATTACAGAGTAAATGCATTTCTAGCCTTGAAAACCATGCAAGGCATAAGGAAGAAATAGGCGCAACTACTTTTCTATTTTAATAACTCTATCTTAACTTCTGATAGAAAGATAGGAGAAAAGATTGACTTTAAAGGCGTATTCTTATCTTTACAATAAATATTCTGACAGATTAAAATATATTCATTAATGTAATAACTGTCAATTTTCCCTTTGAGACAGAAGGTAGGCTATAGGTGGCAATTGGATTTTTTGGAGAAATAACTGCCTCCTGTTGATGTATTCAAGGCCTTTCAGCCTAGTTTTCCTTCATTTCATCGCTAAACTGTTTTCAAGGCCTGATATGATTTTTTCCTTCCTAACTCATCATGCTATATTTATCTATAATCTGCATTGTTTAAGTCTTTTAAACTTTCATGCTTTTGACTTAACCTTTGAACTTTAATCTCTTTGATACTCTTCATTAATCTTCACTGTTTCTTCTGTTTTGCTGGTGTACAGGTGGCTTTCTGCATTGAAGGGTTTTTTTATTCGGCCGATATCATGATTTATCGATTGAAACCTGGAATTTAACCCCTGAATGTCTCTTTTCTTCGTTATTTGGGCCTCAAAATGTCGTCACCTTCGGCCCTGTTTCTTTATGGACTGTGGGAAGGATTTTCGGCCTTAGAACCACCATTGAACCCGCACAATCAACAACCATTAAATAAAACCTGAAACTTAGGATAAAAATTCTTTCAAAGGGTTTTGGCAGGGGCAGAGGAGCAGTTAGGAGGAGGGAGAATGCTTAGAAGGGGTTCTATGGTCCAAACCTTGAAGAAACAGGGGACAAAATTGAATTAGGGTGCGAAATGGTGAAAAGTGGTTTTGTTAAACCAGAAGTGGTTCTCGAGCAAGGGATGGGCGATTAGTGGTTTTGGGAATTTTGAACGTGATATGGTTCATTGCTTGAAACGTAACCCTGGAAAAACCACTTATTTCATGTTTAAAAATGCACGGAAGGGGGGTTGAACGAGTTTGTGTGCGATACAATCTTGGCCGTCCAATCTATGAGGAGACGTGCAGATCGACGGTCAGGATCTATTTTCAATTTTGCGCAAATCACAAATGATCAAGAGGGTCAGCGAAAATGAAAAAGAGTGATGACCGTTGGATCTAGAGGATCAACGGTCAGGATTTCATCACAGGGAAGCGGGTGGAATGGAAAGGTAGTGAAGGTCGAAAGGTCGATGATGTGATGGTCATCGGATCTGGAGGATTGACGACCAGGATTTTATCACAGGGAGTGATCATTGGCGGAGAGGGGAAAAGCGAAACCCAATGCGATGCGTGATGGCCGATGCGATATGCGATGGCCGATGTGATAGAGAGATGCGATGGCCGTCGGATCTGGGAAATGGATGATCCAAATTTCATCGGTGGATAGGCCATTGGAAGAAAAGGAAAAGGGATGCGAGAACTTGGAATCGCCGAAGTGCGATTGCCGATGGGCTTTAGTGCTCAGTCCCGGAGCTGGGTTGCATGGCGAAAAGGGGAAAGGGGCTTAAGCCAAGGGGGCTTAAAAGCCCGAAAGGAGTGGAAAAGTTTATACAAAGGTTTTTATGGGTTTTTTAGTGTTATTTAGGTTTCAGGTAAGGTAAAAATGATTTTTTAAACCAAATAAAAAGGGATTTTATAAGGTTAAAGAGGGTTTTTTATGGAGAATAGAGGGTGGAGAAATGAAAATGGAGGTTTATTCAGAGGAATTTGCAGTTTGTTAGGATAGGTGAATAACATGTGAGATGGAGGGTTTTGGAGGTGAGATGATGGAGAAAATGGCTTAGAAATAGTCTTCTTTGCAAAAGTAGGGTGATCTTTTAAAAGGCATAAATGAATATTTTGGTGAACTGATAGACTTTGGATAATGAAGGCCATGATATTTCTAGAACTCATAATTTTTTCTTCAAATGTTTTTTCTAGAAAGCTGGGATAGTCAACTTAGTCATATTTGGATAAGATCAAAATTATAGATGGCTAACAGTGGCTCCACTTGGGGAGGACAACTTGCTCTTGATGTGTCCAGAACCTCAGTTTATCAATCTCTAGATTTTAGCAGAGCAGTGCCTTATCCATTGGGCATAATTTCTTTGTTTTCTTGCTGATTTTATTTGCATTTTGACATTTATTCAATGACCTGCAACATGAAAAAATATTTAAGACAGCACCTGTACCTACCCACAACTACTTGTCCTAACATTTTTTTCTTCTCTTGAGTGCACTTGGACTGGCATCTATTTTACATATTATTTTTTAAAACAGAAAGATAAAACTATCTAATGCTACCCTTATTTCTTCCAAGAGTCCAGATTAAACTGTTGAACTCTTTATTTCTCTACCTAACTATCTATCTGTCAAGATTAGGATTTTTGATAGATTTTATTCTCTATTTCTAAGACAGGAAATTTAAACACAGTCAAATCAGGATTAGACTATATGATTTGCTATGGTGTCTATGGCTGTATGTACAAGCTGCACATAGACTTTATTTGCAGAAAATTTAAAACAAAATTGTGAAGGCTTAAGATCTGAAAATTATGAACATCCTTCTTTCTTTCTTTGGTTCAGGTTTTGAGCTTTTTAGAACCATTATTTCTTCTATCCTAATCTATTCTACTGATAAGGCAAGATTAAATAGTTTGGAAAATCTCTTTCACTAACCTATCAACACTAAATTGAAATTTATCTAGTCATGATTAGGCTGTATGACCAAATAACAATGTTGTTTTTAAAGTAGTGGCATTTAGGCTTGCACACTTTCAGATTTTTCTCTTTTTTGGTATGAGGCTGTACCTTTCTTCTTTTCATCTGCCCTCTTTTCTATTGTTTTTTGTATTTCTTTATTTTTCTCGTGCAATGATATGTACAACGGATGAAAAAACTTTGAAGCTAAGACTCTTGACAGAAGTAGTGCTTGAGCATCCTGCAATTGACAGGACCTCCAAACATATTTTCTCCATTCAACTCTTGCAGAAAGAATGCATTATGACCCCTTATAGAATGAATGATGTAGGGCCCTTTCCACAAATTCTCAAACTTACCATGTTTTCCCTTTTCTTCCCTTCTAGAATCCCACTTTAGAACTATATTTCCAACTTGGAAATCATTTGCTTTAGTCCTTTTGTCAAATAATTTCTTGATGTCTTCTTGGACTGTTTGTGTTCTCTTACATACTTTCTCTCTGGTTTGCTGTAAATGAATGGTCTGATTTATCCTTCTCTACATATCATTTTCCTTAGATTGTACTTCTTGAAGGAGTTTCATGGCTGGAACTCTTAGAGAGGTTGGGAAGATTGCATCCATGCCATAAAATAGTTGATAGGGGTGTATAAATTATATAAATTATGTGTTATATGTCTAATATTCTCCTGATCTCACACTATTTTAACTTCATGAAAAATATAGAATCTATTCCACCATTGATCATTTGCGGAAATAAAATCAAGATAGCAATGCACACATGAAACAATAAAAATTCACACATATGAACACAATTGTTTAACGGGAAAGCCTGAAGCTAAAAACCCCAACTATTTATATATAATATATGTCATAGAGATCATGTAACAATCCTCATAAAAATCTAGTCATATCAAGCTCTCAGTGCAATACAATCGCTACACACTAATCAGGCCTGATCTTGCAAATCCATGCACCAATATTTGCCACCTGCTAGCCTGCCTCTACTGCGTAATCCTTGCTGAAGAATGGCTCTAAATGAACTCTAATTCACCAAGCTTTCACTGCACAATCCTCATTGGCATCTCCACTGAGTGTTGGATGCAATCAATGCATCACTATAGTCACAACTAATAGTCACACCTGCTCTTTCACCTATCTCTCCATTGGTCTCCAATGAAACTGCCATGCACTATAGTTAACTAATGTATTGTTCAGTTGATTAATGAGTTATTATTTAGTGAATTAATTAACTAATTAATTCACACCACTCTCACTAGTGTATCAATCAGTTAGAATAGATACAAATAGCTCAACTAAGTCTAATTGAGTTAAACTAAATACAAATCCACCAACTACTTCTATAACTCCACCAAACTCTGTCACATGAGTTATAACTGAAGTCCTCATGCATTAACTCCAGTAAACCCTCAAGAATAGTGTAATTCCTTCTGTCAGCTACTGTGCCACATCTGTGCACTTAACTGAAGTGCTCCAAGAGAATAAGATAATGTTTAGAGTCCAAATATTATTAAGAGCTAATAATATTCGACATATCTATTTTTAGACTGGAAATATAAAAATAGATTCCGTCCAATATGTCTAAAAATATAAGTCCATCTATTTTTCCAACTTGACCAACCATCCACAAATAACATCTTTCAACTCATAGAATATGATCGACATGCCTAAAAATAGACATAGTCTAAAAATAGACTTTGCGCCAGAAATAGCCTGCGGGCCCACTTAGTGAAGGTGACTATTTTCACTAAGCTTATCATCTTGTTGAATCTCAACACTCCCTTTCAACAAGATAGGGATTATCTGCCACCCCGATCCTGTCTCTATGGTATTCGAATTTTCTCCTGGTGAGCGTCTTCGTCAGAATATCTGCATCTTGATCCTCCGTAGGAATGTAAGAAAGTAACATGATCTTCCACTGCACACAATCTCTGATATGATGATACCGGATGTCAATATTTTTAGATCTATCATGAAATAATGGATTAACTAAGAGTTTAATGCAACTCTGATTATCACAATATATCATAGTAGGATCTAAGTGAGAACCGAACAAATCAACCAGGATCTTCCTCATCCATATAGCGTTGCATGCAGCCAAACTTGCTGCCATGTACTCGGCCTCTGCTGAACTGAGTGCCACAGATCTTTGTTTCCTGCTGTACCAAGAAACTGTTGTAGATCTGATACTGAAAATTCCTCCAGATGTGCTCTTTCTGTCTTTTGGGCTTCCTGCCCAATCTACATCTGTGAAGCCATGCAGCTTCACCTCATCCGAATTTCTGTACCACAATCCATATCCAGATGTGCCCATGAGATACCTCAGGACATGCTTGCTTGCCTTCCAAAAGAGCTTGGTAGGCTTAACCATAGCTTGTAAAAGCTATTTCGCTGCATAACATATGTCTGATCGTGTATTGAATAAATACATGAGTGAACCAACCAACTATCGATAAATAGTGGCATCCACTACCTCTGCCGATGTAGCATCCTCTTTCCTCCAACCACCAGGAAGAGGAGTGTCGATAGGCTCTTAGCCTTTCATGTGAAACTTCTCCAGTATCTCCCAAGCATACTTGGCTTGAGACACAAACAGTCCACCCTTCCACTGCCAAATTTCCAATCCCAGGAAATAATGAAGGAGGCCCAAGTCCTTCATCTCGAACTCCTTTGCAAGATCTACCTTGCATGAGTGTATCAACAGTTCATCACCTGTTAGTATTAAATCATCTACATAAAGTACAATGATCAACAACTTACCCTCCACCACAATCTGGTATAGGTTCAGATCTGCCTCACTCTTGGCGAAACCAAGTCTGGTGAAATAACTGTCTATCCATGTGTACCAAGCACAAGGTGCTTGTTTTAGCCCATACAACACTCTTTTGAGCCTGCACACATGCGACTCGCTGCTGAAGATTTAGAATCCTTCAAGCTGATCAATGCACAACTCCTCCTCAATGACTCCGTTGAGGAACGCAGTCTTCACATCCATCTGATGAATGTGCCAACCCATCTACACTGAGAGAGAAAGGATGGTCCATATGGAAGAATACCTTGCGACAGGTGCAAAGGTTTCTTCATAGTCGATCCCCTCAATCTATGAGAAGCCCTGGGCAACAAATATTGCCTTATACTTCTCGACGCTCCGGTCAGCAGCTTGCTTCACTTTGTAGATCCATCTTGAACCTACCACTGATTTCCCTTCCAGCCTTGGGACAATCTCCCATGCACTGTTTCTGAAAATCGAATCATACTCTTCCACTATGGAATCTACCCATGCGGGATCCTCCACAGCTTCCTCAAAAGATGATGGCTCTGTCACGATACACTTACTCATCAGAGCCATGTATCTAGTAAATCGGTCAGGTGACTTTCTCTGTCTACGCTATGATGTAGGAGCTCCTACATTCTGCGCTGCATCAAGATTCAGTCACTCAGCTTCTGTAGTGCGCTTCCTCCCTCTGATGTTTGGCACTGCATGAGTGTTTTATTCCACTTCATGAACCTCCTCTTGTGGCTGATCCACATCCTGAGGCTCATATTTAGGAACAAGTAGCTCCTCTTATGCGTGCAATTGTAGCTCCCTCTCAAGCAACAACTTCATGGCTTTCTCCTCATGAAATTTGATATCCCGTCGCACGATAGTCATCCGACTGTCTGGAAAATACACACGATAATTGTGGGGTGTTTCTGTGTACCCCACAAATATCCCAACCTCTGCGGTTAGCTCTAGCTTCTTCCTAGCATCCTTCATCACATGAATGTAAACAGGTGAGCCAAAAATCTTCAAATGAGAAATATTGGGCTTCTTAACAGACAACACCTCTTTGGGTGTATTCATGCCAAGTACTCTATGAGGACAACGGTTTTGCACTTAAACCACAGTGTTGCATGCCTCAGCCCACAAGTGTATGGGAAGGCCCTGATCATGCAACATTTCTCGTGCAACACCCACGATCATTCTGTTCTTTCTCTCCACGAACCCATTCTGCTGTGGGTTATGAGGCACTATGAGTTCTCTTCGAATTCCTTCTTTGTTGCAGAAGTATTTGAATTCGCCAGAGATGTATTCACCACCATTATCACTCCTTAAAGCTTTCACCTGCTTCCCCGACTCTTTCTCAACTAGTGCCTTGAACTCACAAAACTTTGAGTATGTCTTGCTCTTCTTCTGCATGAAGAAGATCCAACACTTACGAGAAAAGTCATCAACAAATATCACATAATACCTGTGCTTTTCTATTGAAACAACCGAGAAAGGTCCACACATGTCTGTGTGAATTTTCTCAAGGATCGTCGTGGCGCGACTATCCTTCTCATGAAAAGTGGTCTTCACAAATTTTCCCAAAGTACATCCCTTGCACTGATCTGACTGCGCAAGTGTACCCTTGGGAAGCCCAATAGAAATCTGCTGCAAAATTTTCAAAGCACCATGGTGAAGATGGCCCAATCTTCTGTGCCACAATTTTCCCTCATCCCGGCTCCCCACTCCTTCTGCTTTGCCTGCCATTGCTATGCAACCATCTACCTACAATTGATAAAGATTCTTAACTCGAATCCCTATCCTCCTGGTTTGACTAGTTGTTTTACTGCGCAGGAAGGATTTTCCCTCGCTAAAAACAACATCATAACCCTTGTCATCCAACATCGCCACAGAGATCAGATTCTTCTTCAATCCTGGAACATGCATTAAATCCTTCAAGATGAAAGGTTTTCCAGACTCCCTCTCAAAGGAAATGGTCCCGATACCAATCGAATTGTATCTACCATCATCGCCCATCTTGATGTGCACTCCAAGATCCTTTTCATCCAGATCACTAAAAAAATATTTGTCTCCGGTCATATGGAAAGACGCACCACTGTCAAGAAACCACACCGATCCCATCACAATTGAAACCAAGGATGTGATCAAATAAAAATCCAGCTCAAACTATGAGGCTAAGGCCTCTCCAACTGCAGATCGAGCAACCTGCTTATTTTTCTTCTTTTGTGGACAATTAGTGGCGTAATGTCCATGCTAGTGACAGTGAAAGCACTTCACCTTGGACAAATCCTACTTCTTGCCTTTTGCACCAGATTGAGAAGGATTTTTCTTCCCCTTTCCTTTCCTTGCTTTGGCAACCAAAGCGCAATTTTATTCATCTTCATTTTTCGATGAAGATCCATCCCTGGTACCCCGCCTTATCTCCTCCTGCACAAGATCCGACCAAAGTCACTCCCATCCTGGCAGTTTCTCCCATCCATTGACAGAGTCCTCGTAGCTATGCCAAATCTTCGTAAGCCCAAGGAGAGCCAAGCTCACCAAGTCCTCTTCATCTACAATAACCCCCACACTTCCCAGCTCATCCTTGCAGTGGAAAAACTTCGTGAGGTATTTTGGTATACTGTTGCCTTTCTCCATTTTTATTTTCCTGAGCTTGTCTTTAAGCGCCAACTTCCTCTGGTCACTTCTACTTTGGAAAAATTCTGTCAAAGCCTTACACATAAATAATGGAGTGGATTTACTGTGAAGGCTGGACACTATGTGATCCTTCACACCTTCCAACAGAATTCTTTGACATTTTGCTACCTTCTTTTTCCATGCGTCAAGTGCGGCTGCATCCCTAGAACCCGGTTTAGGAACATCGCTATCGATGAACTCCTTCAACCCATTATCTTCCAGCACCACCTCCATCCTGTCCTTCCATGAAATATAATTTGAGCTGCCATCAAGGGCATACTAAAATCGAAATCCGTTGAAATACATTTCAATGAATGCTTAACTTCGACACCAAGAAAACATTGCAGCAAATTCGAATTCCACCAGCACAAAACTCAGCTGCTTCAATAATTGCAATCTCCTCCAATCAATACTAATATGATACCATGTAGAAATTATATAAATTATGTGTTATATGTCTAAGATTCTCCTGATCTAACACTATTTTAACTTCATGCAAAATACATAATCTATTCTACTATTGATCATTTGCGGAAATAAAATCAAGATAGCAATGCACACATGAAACAATAAAAATTCACACAGATGAACACAGTTGTTTAACAGGAAAGCCTGAAGCTATAAACCCCAACTATATATATATAATATATGCCATAGATATCATGTAACAATCCTCATACAAAGATGATCATATCAAGCTCTCAGTACAATACAATCAATACACACTAATCAGGCCCGATATTGCAAATCCATGCACCAATCTTTGCCACCTGCTAGCTTGCCTCTACTGCGCAATATTTTCTGAAGAGTGGCTCTGAATGAACTATAATTCACCAATATTTCACTACGCAATCCTCATTGGCATCTCCACTGAGTGTTGGATGCAATCAATGCATCACTATAGTCACAACTGATAGTCACACTTGCTCTTTCACCTATCTCTCCACTGGTCTCCACTGAAACTGCCATGCACTGTAGTTAACTGATGTATTGTTCAGTTGATTAATGATTTATTATTTAGTGAATTAATTAACTAATTAATTCATACCACTCTCACTAGTGTATCAATCAATTAGACTAGATACAACTATCTCAACTGAGTCTAACTGAGTTAAACTAAATACAACTCCACCAACTACTTCTATAACTCCACCAAACTCTATCACATGAGTTCTAACTGAAGTCCTCATGCATTAGCTCTAGTAAACCCTCATGAATAGATTAATTCATTCTGTCAACTTTTGTGCCACATCTATGCACTTAACTGAAGTGCTCCAAGAGAATAAGATAATGTTTAGAGGCCAAATATTATTAAGAGCTAATAATATTCGACATATCTATTTTTAGACTGGAAATATAAAAATAGATTCCGCCCAATATGTCTAAAAATATAAGTCCATCTATTTTTACAAATTGACCAACCATCCAAAAATAGCATCCTGCAACTCATAGAATATGATCGACATGTCTAAAAATAGACATAGTCTAAAAATAGACTTTGTGCCAAAAATAGCCTGCGGGCCCACTTAGCGAAGGCGAATCTTTTCACTAAGCTCATCATCTTGTTGAATCTCAACAAGGGGGACATATTTATTTAATTTTTTGTGGTTAATATATCGGCCCATAAAGCATGAATAAGCTTACTATGCCATGATTTCTGATTCTGCTCCAACAGTTTTTTGATAATATTGACAAGGCTTTTGTTGGAGGATTCAACTAATCCATTTCTTTGAGGATAGTAGGCAGTGGATTGACCCAAGGTGATATGGTATTTATGGCAGATGTCAACCATTCTTTTATACTTGAAAGCAACAACATTATCTATGATAATTTTTCTAGGACAACCAAATCTGGATAGTATGTTGGTTTCAAGGAACTTGATAACGACATAGTCAGTAGCATTCCTAGAAGGTATGGATTCTATCCACTTGGTAAAATAATCAGTGGTAGTGAGGATCCACTTATGTTGGGCTGAAGAATATGGGTGGATTTCCCCAATGAAGTCCAAGCCCCATTTTTGAAAGGGAGCCTCAACACTGATGGGATGTAAAGGTAAAGGTAGGAGTTTTCTCTTGCCATAAAAAAATTGACACTTATGGAAAGACATGACAAGTTTCTGAGTGTTTGGGAAAAGGGTGGGCCAATAGTAACCAAATTTGAGGATTTTATTTGCTGTAGTCTTCCAGTAAATATGTCCTCCACATTATCCCTCATGTAGCTCATGCATGATTCTTTCTGCATCAATCTCAAGTAAACATTTAAGCAATATTCCAACAACATTCTTCCAATAAAAAACCCCATCTAATATGCAATAATTTAAAGCCTTCTGTTTCAAGAATCTAGCTTAGACAAAGAGGGAGGGGTATTCAGATAAAGTAGCACATATATGATATTAGCATACTAAGGTGAATTCACAAAATTTTCTTCAATAAATGGAGCTACGAATTCTTCTGTTTCTTCTAAGACATCAACCATATTCATATCTAGTGCTTGGAAGTTTGACTCAGCCATGAGTTTTGCTAATCATTGCCCTTTGATTAGTTTGGTGGGCCTTATTTCTAAGTCATATTATAAAATAACAACAATCCATTTTCCCCTTTTACCATTAGGGTCTTAGAATATCCTTGACAACTGTGTGTCGGACAAAAGCAATGATATGAGAATGAAAAATATAAACTCTAAAATCTTTCAATGCTTTTACTAAGGCTATAGCTTGTTTTTCCCTGATGTTATACTTGAGTGGAGCATCTCTTAAGGCCCTACTGAAAAATGATATTGGTTGTTCTTGCCCCATGTTATTCTTTTGCAGTAATACTGCAGCTATTGTATGTTCTGATGCAAAAGAAAAGATATAAAAATCTTTGGTAAAATCAGGACAATAAGAACTGGTGTTTGGGTTAGAGCTTGTTTTACTAGTTCAAATGATTGTTTAGCTTGTATTTTCCATTTAACACCTATCTATTTCTTTGCATGTTTGTGATATTTCTCAATATCTCAGCAAGGTTTGGGATGAACCTCCTTAAAAAATTTATATTCCCAATGAAAGATTGTAATTCTTTGATGCTTCTAGGATGGCTGATATTCAATATGCCATCAATCCTTTTAGGGTCTACTTTGATTCCCTCTTCAGAAATTATGTGGCCAAGAATATTTCCTTCCTAGAGACCAAAGAGTGTCTTTTTGGGATTCAAAGATAAGCCATATTTCCTACATTTCTCAAAAAATTTTCTTAAATGAATCAAGTGTTCTTCATCAGTTTTAGAGAAAATCGTAATGTCATCAAGGTAAATGATTATAAAATAGCCTATGTCTTCTGAGAAGGCTATGTCCATGGCCCTTTGGAAGGTGGCCCCTGCATTCATTAAACCAAATGGCATTTTGACATACATGAATGTACCCCAAGGCATAGTAAAAGCTGTTTTATGTTGATCACTTGGGAGTACTAATACTTGATTGTAACGTGAGAACCCATCCAACAGTGAATTTATTTTAGACCCAACCACCCTTTGTAGTATATGATCCATTTTTGGCAAGGGATAGTTATCTTTAAGGGAGGCTCTATTTAGATTCCTGAAATCAATGCAGAGCCTGATTTCCCTAGTCTTTTTCCTGACATACACTAAGTTGGAAACCCATTGTGAATATCTGAGGGGAACTATGATCCCAACATCATACATTTTCTTGATTTCTTTCTTGACTAAAGGCAATAAAAAAGGGTTTATCCTTCTGAGTTTTTGTTTGAAAGGTTTCTGATTTTCCTTAAGAGGAATTTTGTGTTGAATGATGCTGGTATCATATGATTTTAGATCCTTGTATCCCCATGCAAACACATCTCCAAATTCTTTGAAAAGTTCTATGTATTTCAACTTGATATGGGCTGGGAGAGTGCTTGATAACTTGATCATTTTGGGTTCTGCTAGGCTGCCTATGTTATGTTCTTCTACATTTGTTTCTATAGGCTCCATTCTTGGTTCTTTTGCCACATCATTGAAATAAAAAAAGGTTCTCTAATGGTGTAAGACCTATTGGAATTGTATCATTTTTACATTGTAAAACTTTCAGGTCCTTTTGGTTTGTATTGTCACCTATTTCTGTCTTAAAAAGATGTTCAAATTGATTTATATTAGCAGAAAAAGGCAGCTCTGTTTCAGGGATTTGTTCTTGGTTTAAACAACTTTCTTCAGGATTGATGTTTGGTGTTGGTATAGCAAAATCATCCCTTGATTGTAGGAAATCATCTATGTGTTTTTCATCTTCAAACACTTGCCAATAGTCTTCATTTTCAGGTACTGCAGGTCTATTTTTTATCTTTATATTAAATTGTTCATTTATCTGTGGTATTTGGCAATTAATAGCAGCAAAGACAAGTTTGTTTTCTAGATGATTTTGAGCTCTTGGGATGAAAATGAGTTCATATTTTTTGAAAGTTTTTAGGAGATCGAGGGAAGCATATCGATATTCTCTGAGTCTTGGGTTCTTAGTTGAATATTCCCCTTTAATTTGTCTAATTATTATCTCAGAATCTCCTTGGAATGATATTTTCTTATCTTCTAAATCTTTGAGCAAATGTAGACCAAGGAGGAGGGCTTCATATTTAGAAATGTTGTTTGTGTATGGAAAATCTAGTTTATAGGAATATCCTTGGTTTTTATTGTGTATCCACACACCTGCCCCTGCACTTGTTCTGCTACAAGAGCCATCAAAGCTCATTATCCAAGGTGTTTCTATCTCATTTTCATTTTGTTTCTGCTGCCGAAGGCTGCTAAAGTTTGGGTTGTTTTGTATTTGAATGGAGGACATATTTGACTGTTCTGGTGGACTAAATTCTTCTTTGTTTCCTTTTTCCTGTTGACTGATTTCATATTTATTAAATAAGATAAAGGAATCTAAGTTTGAATGGATGGAATACATAGGAGTGTTGTTTGGACTATCTATGTTGCTCATCATGTATTTCATATGGGATTCCCTGTATAATCTTCTAGTTTGGCTAAACACTAGGATGGTGGCATAAGACATGTCCATTTGAAGGCTCCCCTGAAGTTTGGCTCCCCATGATTTGGATAAAAGCATGCCATACTTAGGGGGAATGTCAGCTACCATTATGTCCATTAGTAGACTCTTAGCAGGAATTTGAGACAAGTTAACACATAAATCCTTGATTAAACCCAAGCATTTGACTCTACTTGAATCAAAGGAATATAGGTCCTTATATGGTTTAGTAATTTCCAAGCCTAAGCTTTCCGTTACTACTTTGGGCATGAGGTTATGTGAAGCTCCAGATTCTAACATGGCATTGTGCAAGATCTTATCATGTATATTTAAGCTGACATAGAAGGGAGGGATAGCCCCTTCTTGGTATTTTCCTTCAACTTTAGGACCAAATAATAATTCTGGTTTATCATTTGTCAAGTTTAAAGTATCAGTGTCAATGCCTATATTCAAAGCTTTCAAAACTTGATTTTTATATACATCCTGAGTTACTAGTTCAGCTAAGGGTATGGTGCTTTTGATCTCGGCAATTTCCCCTTCAAGGCTGAAAGGAACTATTGTTCTTGAAATATTTACATCTGTTTTCCTAACAAAAATACTAGTGTTTTTGTCATTGGAAATATCTGGGCTCCCTTTTTTATTAAGATTATATTGTTTGTGTACCTCCATGATTGAATTTTCAAACCCCAATCTGTAATCTTCAGAATCTTCATGGTTGTTTTCAATTTGTCTTGAGGAGAAGAATCCTTGTTCTTCTTCAGTGAGAAAAACATCTGTCTCACTGTCAGATCCTATCAGGTTTACATGATTTTATTCCAACCTTTCAGTTTCCCTTTCCTCTTCTTGATCAACATAGTTTTGTTGAAAGGGAGGTCTAATCTATTGGTCAGTGTCTCTTTGCCTATCTTGATCAGGGTCTCTTTTGAAATTTGGTTTTCTATTTCTGTTTTGGGGGTTGTTTTGATTCTCTCTAGGAGGCACTCTATCATTTAGATTTATATTTTCAAGCATTCTCTCCATTACCTTCACTAAGTTATCAATTTTAGTATTTGATAATGAGGTTGATGCCATTGTATCATCCCTATATGTAACTCTTTTCTCTGCTTTTAACCTAGCTATTTTCTCAATTAGATTTGCTTCTACACTTAAGGCTCCCCTCTGCATATCTTATAAATTCAAGGGGTCTCTTTCTCTTAGCTGGTAGGCCATTTTAGGATCAAATCCCTCTGGAAATTTATCCAAGGCTAAGCCTAATGGAGGTTTCATGTCTGGGGGAAGTGCATTATAAACGCTATTGAATCTAGTGCAATAATTTTGGACACTTTCCCCACTGTTTCTTTTGAGGTTGGTATATTTTGAAAGGATTTGGAGAGGGTTATTTCTAATTTCCCATTTGTTTATGAATGTTTGATATAAAAAAGGGAGATCATTTATGCTATTATGAGTTAATCCCTTAAACCATTTCTTGGCTTCTCCTCCTAAACTTTGCGCAAAGATTCTCATCTTAATGGTCTCTTCTTCTATTTCCGTGTAATCAAAAGCATCATTCATTTTATCTACATGATGTTGGGTAGTAGTAGGTTCATTTCAAGTGAAATGGGGAATTTTGGATTGGTAATATTTGGGTAAGGGAACCAGAGGTTGTGGTAACACTAGTGGAGCATACCATCCTGCCATGAAAGGAAATAATGGGGGATTTACAAGAGGTGGATTAACAAGAGGGAAAGTGGGCTGAAATAGAGTGTTTTGAATAGTGGATGTGTGGATAGGAGTAGAAGAAACACTGGGGCCAACAGGCTTTTGATGAGCAGATTTGTTATGGAAGGAGCCGAAATGATGGAGAGGTTGAGAGTCAGGTGGAGTAGAAGGTGAAGCTTCTCTGCTAAAGCTCTGTTGCAAATATGTGGTTTCAAAGTCAGATTGGTTCAAATCACTTTGATACTTGTTTATAAATAGGTTCTTTGTATTAGTTAAATCAAAGTGAGGATCTTTCAAGACTGTAAGATTTTTAGGGACGGATTTTGTTCTTGGTATGATCCTATCAGCAGTTGGTTTTCCAGATCTAGATTTTTTCCACAAAATCTTCTCTGGATTGTCAACTATGGAGGAGGGTTAGGATCTAGATGTGATCTAGTATTGACCCTATGTGAAGCCAGATTTTAGTTTCCAAAATTTAGAGAAGTTGAGGTTTTTAGGGCTATTTTTCAAGATTTTTACTCTCACAGTGATTTCTACAATAGGGGACTATGTTTCTAAACTTTCTCAGGGTTGGTTAACACAATCCTAGGGAAATCTAGAGGTTTATAGGAGTAATAGGCCTACTGGAGGCCAGAGGAATCGCCAGGTGGAAATTTTTAGCTCTTTTGGAGGTAAAATATTCTATGGTCCACCACCAATGTTTATTATGAAACCAATTTGAAATGATTTTTGGGGTTTTCTGAATTTCTATGGTTGTCGAAGGACTAATGAGTCTATAAGAGCTTGCTAGGCAAGTATGACCTCATCAACGCTGTCCCACCGTGATCGCCAAAATGTTGTGGTCCTGTGATTTGGCAGATTGGCATACCAAGTGACAAGGCAACATCAAAACCAGTCTTTAGAGCACTAGGACCTAGCCTTCCTAGTATCAGAGAGGGATCTCTCAATTTTTTGCAAATATATGACTTGTTTGCTTGTAAAAGGTTGATTTTAGGCTAGTTATTAAGCATGATTTTGTTTGATTGTTTGGTGGGACATGATGATCTAGACATCATAGATAGGAAAGGGAAATTTCTAAGTCATTGGGCAATGGAGTCAAGTGGAAGTTGTAAAAAGTTTGTAAACATATCAGGGGTATTAGAGGGAAAATATAACTTGGCCAGTGGATCTACAAAGTTTTTCAGGTGAAATGAAATGGACATTAAAGGTTTAGAATGAAAAGTAGAACTAATGGAAATTAAGAATCCTTAATTATATGTACTTCTCAACAAAGGAACTTAAAACATTATCTGAACATGAAGAGGCATTCCATAGACAGGGCTAACCATAAATTCTGTAAAACCACACTTCAGCAAATAAAAATTTCAAGACAAACTTTTCAAATGAAATCTAGGAGTCAAGGAACGCTCTATTTCATCCAAAGATTTCACTTTCAAGGATAAGAAAACATAAAAGATTCACAAATAACTGCATTCATAGAAGAGGGAACTCCTAGACATCTTTGATTACAACTATAAATACCTTCAAAACAATTATTTGAGCAAGCACAAAGGGTATGATTGGAACAAAACCTCTTTGGCAGACTTTGGACAATGGTACTTTGAAGGGAGACTTCAGAAATAGTTTTTTAAGTGGAAGAAAGTAAGTAGGGAAAACCATAAATCATTATTGAGACCAACTGTTTGAACTATTTCTGAAATAAAAAAGCATAAGGGTTCAAGAGAGAAATTAAGAATTCTCTAGAATGCCTCAACAGATGAAAACATAAAGACAGTGAAGAGCAAACAGGTATAAGGTGCTTCTAGGAGACATTTCTTAGCCTAAAATTTTTACTCTACTGTAATAAGAAATGATGAAATAGAATGGAAAACAAGAAAAACATTAACAGATTATAATACTTCACCAACATCCAAGCTCAGGGATCCAATGATAGAGCTTTCTCCATCAACAAACAGGTTAAAACATCCACAGGTTCCAGAACATAAAATTTATTTCAACTTCAGCAGAGCTATGTATTACTTCAAAGAGTCATCAAATGCCCCCTTTGCAATGAGTTCCAATGCAATATTTATGCTGCAAATGAAGAGGTGGAATTGATTTAGGGTTCAAAATGTTATTAATGACAGAGTAAATGCATTTCTAGCCTTGAAAACCATGCAAGGCATAAGGCAGAAATAGGTGCAAGGAAGGATGAGGATTGAGCTACATTTCATCAATACAGTAATGGACATAGCTTCATTCATCTTCTACGGCGTTATTTCTGCAGCAGGGAGGATGTTGTGTAGCTGGGTGCAGCGAGAGAGGAACTCATGGAGTCTCTCTTGTCTAGTTTTATTTAGTGGAGGAGTGTTATATTCATTGGAGGAGTTGCAAGGAGGATTATCGGGCTATATTTCAGATCAGTGGCATGAGGCCACATTTCCATCATCTCCCACTGTGCAATCCATGGAGGAAACTGTGTTATTTTGGAGGAGGCAGTGAGAGAGGGGTTTCTGAAGCTTCAGAGGAGGATGTTTCTGAGACAAAGTGATCAACACTTTGTATTAGAGACATGATCAGAGGAGGGCATCTAAATTTTAGATCAGCCACAGCCTCACTCTTGTTTGGTTTCAGTTGCAGTGACAACTCAGTTGTCACATTTTGGTTTTCTCCGGCATTTCTAGCAATGTTCATAGATTGGCTAGAAATCTTGTATTTCAGCCCATTTCTTTTTCTTGGGATTATTTATTGTATTCTTTCAGCCACATATGTATTTAATTCATATTCAGCAGCTATGCCTTCATATACATTGCGCAGTTGCAGCTACTCCGGCATTTTGTGGAGTTGCAACTACTCTTGTATTTCATAGCTTATTCATTGGAGGTTGGATCTTAAAGCTTGAGTGGCTTGTCCCTTAGCTATTTCTTGTATTTATTTGCTGATATATCATAATATCATGATGGCTGTATCATTTTACCTCTTATGATGTATTTCATATTTGCAGAGTTTCTGGTTATGTTGTATTGCTGTAGCTCTCTCATTGAGCATTGTTTTAGAGACCTAGATTGGGGAGATCTGAATAAATTATATAGAGTTATTTCTTTGAGCTCATATTATGCATAGGAGTTGTAGGATGAATGTTCTAAGGCATCCCAATAATGGTTTGTCTTATTTTTTGTAGCAGCTTCCTTATACAACATCTTCAAGGACCCTGTCGCAAAAATTCCCGAGGTGGAATATTGCATATCCATAGACAGAGTCTGTGAAGGGCCAGCTAGCCTCAAGATCTCTCCCTTCTTTGGAAGGAGACATAATCTGTAAATTTCCCTACAATCAATCTCTAAAATGGACTTGTGATAGCTCACTGAAGAAGGAAATTGGAATATCTGAAGATATTCCTGATGGAGCAGAAATTTCCAGATTTGGAATATTACAGTGGTATCAGAGCATGATCTTGGCTCAGCCTGTGCCCAAGATCTATTTCCATCAGCAAGAGGAGCTTCTCTGCAAGGAGAGGATATTGACAGAGGAAGCAAGGAAAGGAATGATGGAAGAGGAGGTGTTTCGGGAAATAACTCCCTAGAGGTCGTTGGGTCAAAAACCTCCACAGATCGGGGCATGCTATTCAAGAAGGACTCACACAATCAAACTTGTACGCCAAAAAATAGATATTAAAAATTGTAGAACTCACCTGTAGATCCCACATTTGATGTAGATCTCGTGGGGTCCAAACCCCCAACAACTCTTCTTCCTCTTCAACCTAGAAATCAAGAAGAGACATGCATGGAAATCTAGTTGTACAACATATATCTTTCCTAAATGTCAGTATAATCCATGTGAAATATCATATAAAAAATAATAAATGTTTAATTAACAATATTTTCACATATGCAAGCAGATATCAACACGTGAATTCGGAAACAAGATGGTTCTTCTTCATTATGAACAACATGTACAATAATAGAAAGGTGGAGAGATCACCTGAATCCTTCCATGATCTTCGAACAGACCGTTGTCTAGATCCGTCCCGCCCTTGCCTCGCTAGGATTCTTTCAAGACTTGTGCACATGAGATGACATATAAGCTGATGAACATCTCTAGGAAACAAGGGTTTCCTGTCAAAATCTGGGAAGTGCAGGAGGCACGGGAAATCAGACTTGAATCGGGCTCCAACAGAGTATAATATCTATAATTTTCCTCTCCCCCTTAGGCCATGCATATGAGGGGCTTTTATACTCCCTCAAAGTAGTTTCAATCAGTTGGAAACAGTTGGCCACGGGCTGGGGTGGTTGAATTACGGGAATAACCATCAACCCAGCCTCGAAAATAGGGATTTTTATATATTTTTTAATGATTTTAATGGCATACGTGGAAAAGTATCTCTGGACTCGCGTATACACGTGGAAAAGTCTGGGCATATCCGCATATGGGATTTTAAACACTGTTTTTCATGAACTTTATTCAAGTCTGTGGGGATGGGTGCCCAAGGCCAAAAAGACAATCATGAATCACATAAGGGTGAAAAATGATGCTATAACAGATGCCCCCTAATATATGAGGTCAGAAGGGGTACATGATGGCCGAAATGTATTATATGCATAGAAAGAACTTCACAAGGATAAGAGAGGACTTCACCAGATTTCAGCCTGCCAAAAACCAATGAAAGGAAATAGAGAGTTAGCTCATGTCTGATGCGGGCATACCCATGCTCAGTCAAAAATATATCCATATAGCAAGTACAGAATAGATCTAGAATGTATACAAGTATAGCTGAAATGGAAGTACATAATGAATCAACTGAGCATGGCACGGAAGTACAAGTCGGAATCAATGTCCAAGTATCATATATATCAAACTGATCAATGATGCTGAAAATAGATGTCTGATCAAAAGTAAATGAATCTCCAAGTACTAAATCATAACGGGTGGAACACATGGTACAATCACGCAACTCGGGAGCCAACATATAGGATGCTGCTGTACTGACACTGCAACATATAAAGGTGGACAACATCACTGGCAGAAACTGAATGGACTGTCAAAAGTGAACCGAAAGAGGCTGATGCAACCCGAGGTCTTCATCGATCTCGATGGCACAATTCTACACAATGGGAATAAATGAGATGAAGTCGACCATGTGAGAAATCGTTTGATTACCGATCAATAATGTATACCATTAACAAACGCGAGACAACCCACCGATAATGAAAATGAGTGTCAAGGTACCCCAGTACAATCTAACAAGTGTGAATGAATGAGTTGAAGTCGAACACTTGGAAGAATCTACCAATCAGGAGGCAATAATGAATCCCCACTGTCGATAGCGAAGAGTCTACCATTGATGACTGCAAACCCTAAGGTACTGAAAAAAGACTCTAGACCTTATTCCCAGAGCAATGAGTCGGATTCAATGGGAAAAGATCTACTGGAAGGAAGGCATTAAGGCATCCCACATCAATCCAGTGCGAGTGTAACCCGCAAGCCAAGATTTGGAAGGAATCGGACGAAGCAGAGTGACGGAACCAAACCGAAGTACGTTTCCGACATGCACAAGATGAAGCTAGCACATGGAAGAAACCCTCTGAACCAACCAATAATGAAAGCTGACACAGAGGCGAGATATCCATCGATAGGGTCAAATGGAAATCAAGGTACTGCACGAATCCCAAGTGTGATAATGTATGTTGACGTCGAACACAAGGGAAACCACTCAGTCAAAGACCCATAATGATGATCAAATGCTGAGCACAAGGTCACCTATCAATGATGGAAATAGGGCCAGGGTGCGGCTCTAGGTCTGCTCTCAGAGCAATGTGTTGTAGTCGATAAGAGACAAACCCGCTAGCAAGAAGTCAATGGGGACCCTCTCAAACCAGCACGAGCAGAAGACCAAAACATCTGATGTGATAGAACGAGATACTGACAAGACCGGGAAGGCCGACTAAATAATAAGTCAAGAGACACCGCAGAATGGCCGACTCTGGTTAGACTTCCCTTGAACAAAAGCACAACTCGTGATGACCATGGCAGTAAAAAGTGACACTGTATAAGTCTGTTATGCAGGAGGCAGAACAAACTCTCCATATGATTGGAAGAGATAACCAACCGGGGGAGAACTGACAAGTGAAACATGGTAAAGGCTGAACCTAGGTCAAAAATAAAACCATCCCAAATGAAGGAGATATATATAAGTATATGTGCTTTGTTCAAGGGCGACAAACTGACTCTGTACTGCCATCAAAACAACGAAGATACATCCCGTTCCCGCTCTTTTTGTTATATTTGATTTTTTTGTCTTTTTCATATAATAAGCCTGAAAAAGAATAAAATAATGCTATAGTACAATGGATAGAACGAGTATCAAGAAACAGATGCACTAGTTCCTGGGATAGGAACAATCCTATGCTCAATGCAACGTGGCAGAAACTGGTAAGCGATAATCAAAGGAATGTTCCATCCATGGGTAAAAGGGTGTCAAGTCACAATAGCTAAGTGCATGCAATGGTTAACTTGTACAGATAGTCAAGGTCAAAAGTTGGCTTAAACATTGAGTCCAAAATGAAGCCGGCTAAAGGCCAGGATAAACAAGTAGCCAATATGCAATGCAGTAATACAACTCAACAACACCAGGGAGCCTCTAGGGTAAAAGCCAGAAAAATGATAGTGAGGAAGAAGAAGAATGAAGCTTCAACACATAAGTCATGGTGGGACTAAAGAGGACTCCCGAGCCTACATAAAACGCAACATGGGCAACAAGTGATAGCGAGGACCTAACTAGGAAGCCCATGTAAAGGAAGGCTCTACCACCAAGTCATGATTAAATAATCGACGAGTGAAATGGGTGAAATACTCATGACCTGATGGGATCGACCCTATGGCAAGTGATCAGAATGGAGGCTAGTATGAAAAATGCAACGAAAAATGGATTTCCTAACCTATATGCCAGTGAATATCATATACCTTCCATGACAGGTCAGCAGTCATGGATAAAAAACCGGAACAATCTCAACTTTATCAAAATGTACCTGAAAATATACCAATCTTGACACTTACAAGCATCCGGGTTATGCAGCTTAAGATAGATTGAAAAAATAGGCATAACAAATTTTTGCAAAAATTTTCAATTTCTGGGCATAAATACACATGTTACCTCATATTTGGTTCATTGTTACTTGCTGATTTGGGAAAAAGAGCTCTGGAGAAAAACCATCTTTCGTCAAAACAGGAGAAATTAGCAATCAAACTTCGTCGAATCAGTCAGGTAAGCTCTTAATCCATCATTATTATCAATTTTGTTCATTAATAGAGTTAAAATTTGGAAATTTCACCATAAAAAAGATTTGTTTTTATTTAGGGCTCTGCGCATACGTGGGTTCGTATGGACCAAACCGCGTATGATACACGACTGTCTACAAGGTAAGTCGCGTATGCGCAACCCGCGATGTAAAAAAATGCATTTAATTAACAAATAAATGAATTTTTTCAGGATGAACATCACTTGGAGGGAACGTGATCATAGTGCAATTGATAATGAAGTGATGCAAGATCAACAATCGCTCCATATCCTCCGAAATTGCAGATTGCTAATATTCTTCAAAATGCCAAATATGAAAAGTAACGTCCGGTTGCTTGAAATGCTCATAAATTATTGGGAATCGGAGGAAGATTGCTTCGTGATAGACCAAATGCCTATACACATAGAGGTGGAAGACATCTACTTCATTACTGGACTCTCGCGGAGGGGAGACCTAGTAGATTTGCACGACAAGCCTTTGGGAGGGCTTACGGTGGATGACTATGTCCAGGTTTACTGTGTAGAGGGGTCCAAAAAAGTAGGGACTCAGATTGCAATAAAAGATTTGAGAGATCTACACATGAAAATTCTCCTGTTTACCATTGGCAGGGTAGCAGGATCTGCTTCCTTGCATCAGGCATCCAGGACCCAGATGAGCATAGCTGTGGAATGCCTAGTTCACCTGTATGATTGGTGTACAACTCTGTTAATCAACATGAAGCAACAACTGACTTCCATCCGGAAAGAAAAAACAAAGCATTTCGGGTATGGAACCATTTTGATGACATTCTTCTTTGAGAATATTCCTGGGCTTCGACCCAAAGTGATCTCCTCCATCAACAGCCCAAGAGACCCAAGAATTTCCCGATGGGCTGATCTAATGAAGAGACTGGGGGGAAGTGAAGTTCCCCGAACCACTTGGGACGACGAGTTCTTCCAATGGTGGGAGGAACAAGTCATCGTAGTGGAGGACTACCCCTATGCCGGGATGGATTTCCGTGGTGATCCAGACCTCGTCCTTCCACCTGGCGCGGCATGGGGTGCAATCGGTGAGATTGCAATTTTTTAATTATATGATTTTTTGATGATTTTTTCAATATATGTGAAAAACTGTGAAAAAAAAACGTGTTTTTGATGGGATTCAAAATGACTTACAATATTATGATGACCATGATACAGATATTGGACCAGTCTGTCCTGAGGGCTACCCAAGGCACAAGCGCCGTAGAGGCGAGGCAGATACAGAAGACCCAGGCAGGACCCTCCATGCTATCCAAAGGAACTTGGAGGGATTAACTCGCCAAGTGCCTATGGCGCCCGTGGAAGATCTACCTGAGGCAATCCAAAGACGGGTAGTAGGAGTACCCCGTGACTGGGTGCATTTATTCCGCCGTGTCGCTACTGCGATCGTGTTCTATAGGAACACAAATATTAGGCAGGGAGCACAGGAGGAGATAGACATGATTACTGGATGACTGCATATTTTTGATATTGAACATGATCAGGCATAAGTCCTAATTTTGTATGACTTATGGATCCAAATTTTGTATAGTTTTTTGAACACTCTGATGATATATATATACAACGATTTATGATGCGATGTGACAAATGTATAAAAAATGCATGATGTTTTTGCTGATTAAATTTTAATGTATGGAATGATTAATATGCCAATCAATTGCTTGATTAGCTAATGAGTTTGCCATCCAATTGTCTGCTCGAGGAATATGAATGAATGTTAAAAATTGAAATGATCATTGTAACAAACGTACCCTCAAAAACAACCGGAGTAAAAATGGATCTCGAACCCGATAAGTATTGTTCAACTGCGACACCACCAGCTGGGAGTCCAAGAAAACTACCAATGAATCAACACCCAAAGATATTGCCTCCGAGAGTAGATAAATAACTGCAGTGTATTATGCTATATTATTGGAAGTAGGACCAATGCAGACTCCTCTTGATACTAACAGCTGACCGGATGGATGATGAAGCACCCAAGCCGCGGAAGCCAAGTTCCGGGTGTGTCTACTAGCACCATCGGCGAAACCATAATGACTCATGACATTCGACACAACCTGCCAAAGCAGATCAAAAACATCACCATCACATCAAAGACCAAAAAACCAGATATGTACAAAACAAAACTAACTATATACAAAAGTAAGATGCCAGGCTGAAACTAGGTATAATACCTTTTCAAATAGAGCCCATTTCTGGGCTCCGCCAACTCATTTCCTTCAAAATCAACCAAGGCATACGCTCCTTTTTTAAGGACTCTTTTAACGATGAAGGGGCCATACCACATAGACTTA
The DNA here is from genome assembly GCA_034641835.2 of Pinus albicaulis. Lineage (NCBI taxonomy): Eukaryota > Viridiplantae > Streptophyta > Pinopsida > Pinales > Pinaceae > Pinus > Pinus albicaulis. The sequence goes on from CM076584.1 coordinate 1,450,627,535, forward strand.
AACTTTCCTGCGCCCAGGGCATCCTTCTCTTGGGCATAGACCAAAACGAGGTCACCTTCCGAGAAAACCCTAGGTTTGACCGCCTTATCGTACTGAACTTTGACTCGTTTCTTATGTGCCTCATTCATCGTAGCGGCATCCCGACGCTGCTCATCAAGATGTTCCAGATGAAGGAGATGTTCTTCGAGACTAGAAGTGTCAGGAAGAAGCTCAACAGCTAACTTTAGAGAAGGAATCTCACATTCAATGGGGAATATGGATTCCAGCCCGTAAGCTAGTTGAAACGGAGTAAAGCTAGTTGCATTTTTCACTGACGTCCGGTATGCCCAAAGTGCAGGATACATCATGATATGCCAGTTGGATCGAGCTTTATCAATCGTCCTTTGAAGAATGGTCTTCAAGGATTTGTTCACGGCTTCCACTTGCCCATTGGCCTGAGGATAATAAGGAGACGAATGCTCCTACCGAAAACCTAATTTTAGAGCTAACTCAGCCATCATGCTATTCTGAAAATGACTACCATGATCAGTGACAATCTCTCTAGGAATACCAAAACGAGCAATAACCTGGTTGAAAAGAAAAAGAGCTGTTGTCTCACCATCATTCCCAAAAGTAGGCATAGCCTCGACCCACTTCGTAAAGTAGTCTATTGCTACAATAATATACTTGTGACCTTTAGCCGAAGGCGGGTTACAAGTAGTATAATCAATACCCCACTTTGTAAAGGGACCAACAGTAATGACTGGAAAAAGCGGAGCTGGATGAGCGCACATTTTTCGAGTATAGACTTGACACGGATGACACTTTTTGACCGACTCCATACAATCTTTGAAAATTGAAGGCCAAAAGTATCCAGCACGCAAAATTTTTTGGGCTGTAGAAAGCCCAGATAAATGACCACCACAAGCTCCACTGTGGCAATCATTCAGCACAGCCTCAGCTTCTTCGAGAGTTAAGCAACGTCTCAGGATTGAATCAACCCCTCGATGGTATAAATCATCACCAATAATTAAGTAATTTTTAACCAAGTGACGCAATTTATGACGCTCATCTTTCGAAAAATTAGAGGGAAACTTCACAGTCTAAAGATACACAATGATATCCCCATACCAAGGATCCTGTGAAGAGATGAGAAACAAATGTTCATCCGGGAAGGATTCATCATAAACTATCTCTTCTCCATAGGGAAACTCGGAGATTAATTCTGTGAAAACCAATGATTTCTTGGACTTGGCAGACATAAACTCAAGATCAAATTCCTGCAAAATCACAATCCATCTATTGTATTTGCCCCCAATCACTCGCCTACTGAGAACAAACTGAAATGGATTGGCTGCTGCCAAGACATAGGTTTTTCGTAGAAGAATATAATATCTGAGTCGCTGTACAACATGAACAGCTGCTAAAGCCAGTTTCTCTATTGGAGTATACCGAAGTTCAGGTCCTACCAAGCCTTGACTAAGATAGTATATAACATGCTTTGCAAGAGCATCGTCCTCCTGAACCAGAACCATACCGATGGTAGATTCTGCTGCTGCAAGATACAAAAGAAAATCCCTACTATAATCAGGTGGACTCAATATAGGAGCAGAGGTCAATGCTTTTTTCAAAGCATCAAATGAGCGCTGAGCGAAGTCATCCCAAAATAATGGAACTCCCTTATTCAACAATCTCATAAATTCTTTGGTAACTTCAGCATAATTTATGATAAATCTCCAAAGAAAATTAGCTTTTCCTTGTAGACTTTGAAGTTGACGAATAGATGACGGGGGAGGTAACTGAAGTATTGCCTCAACCTTGAAGGGATCTACCCTAATACCTTCCATAGACACTATGAATCCCAATAACTGACCGGATGTAACCACGAAAACACACTTGTTTGGATTCAACCTAATCTTGTAGAAACGACATCATTCAAATACTTGACGGAGGTGAGCAGGATGATCCATTCTCTTTCGAGAACGAGCAGCTAAATCATCCAAATACGCCTCGATAATATGTTTAATGTCGTGGAAAGCATATGACATGGCCTGCTGAAAAGTAGCCCTAGCATTTTTAAGACCAAAAGGCATCTTCTTGCAAGAAAAAGTACCCCAGGGACAAATAAAGGCAGTCTTATGCTGATCTTTAGAACGGATAGTAATCTGATTATATCCGGAGAAACCATACATGAAGGAGAAAATCTCATTACCGGCACACTCATCGATAATCTGATCTATAAAAGGCGTGGGGTAATTATCTTTTGGACATGCTTTATTAAGGTCTCTGAAGTCAATGCAAACTTCAATTTTTCCTTGTTTCTTATCCACTGGAACAGGATTCGAAACCCACTCTGTCAAAGGAACAGGGAAAATAAATCCCGCCTTGAGCAACTTCTCCACCTCGGCTTTGATAGCTGCAGCCTTCCTAGGATTGACCGGACGAAGCTTTTGCCTCACAGGCTTAGCATTTTCGTAAGTCTTGATCTCATGTTGGACAATATATGGATCTATACCTGGCATTTCCTCATAAGACCAAGCGAACACATCCCTAAACTCTTTAAAGAGATCGATGTAAATATAAATCTCTTCAGGGGAACATTCAGCTCCGATGAAGACATTCTCTATAACATTGGGATCCCTGGAAATGTTCACCGGGATAGTTGGAGAAATCACATCCATGTTCCCTTCAGCATATACTTGTGCTGGTGCTAAAGGGTTCAGGACTGGGTGAACATGACCAGGAGACAAAGGAATTGGAAAATTTGATTCAACTTCGCTCAAATCAGGTAAAAAGTAAGATCAATGATGTAAATCATCCCACGGTCTATCTATACCAGTCATAGCTTCCAGGATGGCCTCTTCAGATGGAAGAGTGGTATCAAGGCAAACCTGGATGAAAGAAGAACTAAGTGTCCAAGCCGGAGCCACATCACCATCCAACTCCTCTGGAGAAAGAGAAGCTGGAATGAACTTTGCAGAGTCAACAATAGATTGATAAGCAATCTCAGCTGCAGACATTGGAAATACCATTCCACCCGCTTGACCTTCCACTAATGTGGAGGTAGGGGAAGGTAAGGTCCAAGGGTCCGAAAAATAACGAGTTCTGAAGAACTCTCTTCAAATAGGAGCCCTGGAGGATGAAATCTCATTTATATGAACGGTAGGAGGTGGAATATCGAAAGTACCCATCAAAGAAGAATACATTCCAACCCCTAAATTCTCGATAGGCGGCTTGGCATTATCCACCGATGGGATAGTTGATTCAATAGATGCATTTGGGTCTATAGGAGAACAGTCCAGTTGGTCAAATGTAACAATCCTCCCTTCATGAGGGAAACAAATAATCCGAAATAATGAGGATGCAATAACATCCATCTCATAAATCCAGTTTCGTCCCAACAGAAGGTTGTAGTCCAAGCTTGCATCAACTATCTCAACCTCTATATTTACAGTTTTTCCCCCAACACAGATGGGCAAAGCTGGGATAATGCCATGCAGTCTATGAGAATGACCATCAAACGCAGTTAGAAGAGTAGCATATGGAACAACTGCGGGAGATCCAATTCCCTTCCAACATGCGAGAGACATCACACATGTGGAAGCACCCTCATCAACGACCGTTCGAAAGATATTAAATTTCTGAAACGATGATTTGATATGAAAATCCATATGATGTGGGAGTCTCTTTTTAAAATTAGACATATCAAATGTAATCATAAGAGAGTTCTTTGGATCGACAGCCCCAATGGCAGTGAGCAAAGAACTGCACTGAGCTGGGCAAGACTGGAGCACGTCAAGAGTGGACATAGCACAAGGGCTCTGCGCCAAATATTCTACAACAGAGTAGTTCTGGGCAGCCCTAGCATTTGGATTAATCGTCGTACGCTTAGTAGATTCTTTTGGCATCCAAGGTATAGGCTCAACAGTAGGCCTTGTAATATGAAGTGGCTCATTACCATCGGGAGCACCCTTGGCTTTCAAAGACTCAGTTTCGCCATAATCATGGGATCTCGTGGTGATATCCGCGTGAGCACTCATCATATATATGTTTGATATATTTTCCCCTTCCTGGGTGCCCCTAGAGGAAGCCCTAGTATTTTGATTCGCGCCAACAACTAGCTGTTGCCCTTGGGGAAAAGGGTTTGTCAATACAGCCTGGGAACTGGCAGAACCCTGCTAAGCTAACAAGTGCTGCGCATCCTGAATTTTAGGGCAAAGGTGAGTAAGATGATCTCCAATACATAACTTGCATGGAAACTTCACTTTATTTTTATCCTTTGGACCCTCACCAACATGCTTGTTGGATTTATTTGCATTACCCTTCCCATCCTTTCCCTTTTTCTTATTATTATTCCATCCCTTCTTCTTCCCTTCAGATTGTTGATTTCCTTTATGGTTGGAAGTCTGGATGACATTTACCGACAAATATTGAGAAGGCGATGACTCAGCAGGCACAGCCTGACTAGAGGAAGCAGATTGTATAGACAACTGCTGCAATTGACTAAGCAGGTTAGCTGCACCGCTATCGATCGACCCAATAAGTCCATCACCATGAGGACTGGGTTTAGTCTTGGATATGTCTAATTTTGAGCAAGGAGCATTAGGAAAATATTTATAAAGGACACCAGACTGAGAATATATCAATTCAAGCTGTTGGGCCCTGAAAATAGCTTGCTCTTCAAAAAATACCCCTGACAGGGATACATCCTTAGAAATATCTGCCTGTAGAGATTTCAAAAACCATTCCAAGAGGAATTCTCCCGGAATATAAGCTTTAATGAGCCTCTTCCTTCTCCTCCATTCCTGAATATGATCAGAAATGTGGGTTGCCTCGTCCTACTTAAAATTAGCTAGGAGTTCAGTCCCGACATCATAACGGACAGGCAACTGGAAATGATTTAGAAATATAGTAGCTAGATCTCCAAAAGTAGCAAAACTGCCCCCAGTTAACTCAATGTACCACTTGGAAGCATTTCCAGTCAAGGTGCATTGAAACAACCTCAACCTAATCGAATCCTCGATCAGGGAGTTAGATGAACACCATAGATGGAAAGTGGTGATATGATCAGCCGGGTCCTCTCCATTCTTGCCTTCAAACTTTGGAATGTCTGAAGGTAGTTTGGTAAGAACCGGAGGCCACCCCGGACTATATCAGATTGGATCATTTGTCAATTTCGATAAATCTGGCAAGTTTAAAGTTGCCAGAAAAGGTAAACGAGGAGGGGTCCGAGAATTCCACCCTTGGTGGGATGGGTTCCCAAAATTCTGAAAAGAATAACCTGGATTTGATGAGGCACCAGGTTGCCAGAAAGAGCTTGTAGAAAATGTTGGGCCATAGGAAAATCCTTGTGACCCAGCATTTGGAGAAGGACCCCCTCCCAACATAGAGTTACCATAAACTGAACCAATTCCCCCCACTGAAGTAGAGGAAAACCCCTGGTAGGGGTTCCAAGCATTAGAAAAAGGGGAAAAATCCTGAGAAGTACTCGACGAAGTGAATGGACCATTCCCTTGCTGACTAGCGAAAAACTGATTCCCTGCCCCCACTGTGGTAAATATAGGGTTCCAACCGGTAAAGGTAGTCGAACTCTGACCTCCGGACCAAGGGTTAAAACTCTGAGTCTGGGAAGTAAAAGTAAAAGACCCTAAGGAAGGATTCAAACTAGGAATATGCCCACTTCTGAAGGGGAACCCTTGAAAAGAAGCTGACCCACTAGCCAAAGAAGACATGAGTGCAGATGCAGTTGCAGTAGTGGAAAAGGAAAATGAAGGAATCCCACTAAAGGGCATTCCAAAACAAAAGGGACCAGATTGAGAAGCTTGTGCTTGGGTGGAGCTAGAGCCAAACACAACAGTACTAGAAACAATTGAAGATATAGCAATTGTGCCTCCTCCTTCTACTGAAGCAGGAGTCTGAATGCTTGCAGCACTCACAGCCGAAGCCACATTCCCAGTCGTGGCCATCAAAAGGTATGAATGAGATGGATAAGGAATTTCTGGTCTTGCAGAATCAGGTCTGATGTACTCAACAACAAACGGAGAATTAGGAGGAAGAGGAGATGGAAGTGACTCAGGAGGCTGAGGTACTTCCTCTACTTCTACTTCTTCTTCTGCTTCTCTTGGAAATAAGACTCTCGAGGTGAGCGGAGTGCCCCTCTTAGAACCAACACCAGAACCAACTACAGAACCTTCAAGCCCTAGCGGAGGATCTCTCTCCGTTGCATCAGATACCGCAGAGTGATATTCACCTGCTATATTACTCCTCGCCTTCTTGAAGAAGGCTCAACACTCTCGGGAGATATCCCCCGGATTTTCCTCGATCGACAAGGCACTTGATCAGCCACTTTAACAGATTAATTAGACTAAAATAAGTATAAAGCTAAGCAAGCTAGGAGCAAAGAGCACTCACTACAAAAATCCATAAGATGCAACCAAGCAAGCAGCCTTCAAGTATTTCTGCTCCGGGTGATTAGGACCGGACACCAAAATATGAGAAAGCGAAAAATAGGACCTCCCGAAAGTAGTTAGGATAATGACAGCCCAAGCCTACTAGCGAAGGTAACAGAAACAGTTACGCCGACCTCCTAACAACAGCCTTTGCCGGTGCAAGTACCCAAGCTTCACCGGGGCACCCTCCAGAAGTACTGCTGGAAGTGATACGACATCTGCCTTAGGTACCACGGGTATTCCCCCCCGCAGTCACCTGTGTGATACCTAGGAATGGAAACTAAGGGCACCAATCCATGTCAGCAGCCGGGTGGAACGGTCTTAAGGAAAGATCCATCAAATCAGAGACGGGGTATCTCTCTTCTCAACCTTCACTTTCCCCCGCACTTGACTCTCTAGAGGAGAGCTTTCCCAGTCCACCTAACGGTGTTGGATTTCACTCATTTAATAAAATTCTATGTTTTATTTTGAGCGGCCTTGGAGAGTTAACTCTCCACTCACCCAATCTAATGCCCTACAACCTAGTTAGTTGATGTATGACACTTAATAAAAAACTTGCTAGTTATTTTTAAGTTATTGCGCTTATTTTAGTTGGCTATTATATTAAGTCAAGGGAATATGGAAATGAAACTCGTGATGTTTTATGACACAAAAAAGAAATTAATGAAAACAAAACTACATGCAAATGCAGTAATTGCCTTTCTATGAAAAGAAATTTCTACACGGGTTCTACGCAACTATTTTTTCTTTTCAGATATCAAACCTCACACTCGCAAAATTTATGAAAAAGACTACAAATGTTCAAGTGCACCTAACGCAAATTACTGAGAGCATGCCAACTCTAAGATGCAAAATCTAATAAAGAAAAGAGAAATTTCCAAGAATCCCTCAGTTCTATCACTTTTTCGGCTATCCACAAAGCTAGTTCCCAAATCAGAAACTCTTAGTATAAAGATGCCAAAATATGCTCGAAATAAGAGAAAGAAACCAATGAAAATTCCCTTCCCAAATCAAGTCAGAAACCGAAGTTAAAAATCTCAAGAAGGCTTCAAAATATGAAAAGAAACCAAAAAAAAATGAAAAACAAAAGCGATGGAAAAACAAAATGTTTTTGGGCTTTTGATTTTTATAAAAAGAAGACTTCAGAAAGACCAAGAAAACTATCCAATTACCAAGCCAAACAATCTCTAAATTTCAACCAAAACTCCAACAAAAATGCTCCAAATCTTATAATGCCACTTAGTAGCAAGATTCATTCGAACAAAAGGAAGACAAGAAACTCAGTAACTCAGCCCAGAATAATAGCCCAATCTTGCAGCAAACAAAATTTCAAAGAACCGAAAATGAGTCTTTAAAAAATTGCAACAAGACCTAGTCACATGAACTCAAGAAAACCAACCAAAAATCAGGCAAAAATTAAAGTGCAAAGCAAGACATAAAGTTAGGGAAGAGCATATGAGCAGGAGCTCTCTATCCTGATTAAGCAGACCAACCAAGAGTCTCCAAAAAGAGATCTTGGTACTCGAACCATAAATGCAAGCACTAGAAAAAACAAGATTTTCCAAATGAGCCAGTCTTCAACCAAACAAGAGAGAAAAAGAACAATAACCACTTTCAACACAATCCAGAGACTAAAAGGACACTGGAGGAATAGGTCACCATAGGTAGACAATACCCAAAAGTCAAAAAATCAAAAATTTCAAAATTTACTCAGGCATACACTACTCAGAATTTTTGCAACAGGCATGCATATGTGACTGTGGCAAAGGAAACCCACATATACATGACTTCCTTTGACATAAAATGCATGTATATGTGACTGTGTATAAGAAAACTCGCGTATGGACAAGTAAATAATGAAAAATAAAAAGATCAAGCCTGGCCAAAAAACCAGGTCTTTAGTGTGACTGAGAAAAAACTAACTCAACTGGAAATAATGATTAAAACTGTCGGAAACCTTTAAAACAACTGAAACCACCCAACAAGGGAATCACAAGAATGCGATCCCCAGCGGAGTCGGCAGTTTTGTTTTGGGAAATAACTCCCTAGAGGTCGTTGGGTCGAAAACCTCCACAGATCGGGGCATGATATTTAAGAAGGACTCACACAATCAAACTTGTACGCTAAAAACTAGATATTACATATTGTAGAACTCACCTATAGATCCTACGTTTGATGTAGATCTCGCGGGGTCCAAACCCCCAGCAACTCTTCTTCCTCTTCAACCTGGAAATCAAGAAGAGACATGCACATAAATCTAGTTGTATAACATATATCCTTCCTAAATGTTAGTGTAATCCATGTGAAACATCATATAAACAATAATAAATGTTTAATTAAAAATATTTTCACATATGCAAGTATATATTAACATGTGAATTCGGAAACAAGATGGTTCTTCTTCATTACGAACAACATGTACAATAATAGAAAGGTGGAGAGATCACCTGAATCATTCCATGATCTTCAAACAGACCATCGTCCGGATCCATCCCGCCCTTGCCTCACTAGGACTCTTTCAAGACTTGTGCACATGAGATGACATATAAGCTAATGAACATCTCCAAGAAACAAAGGTTTCCTGTAAAAATCTGGGAAGTGCAGGAGGCACAGGAAATCAGACTTGAATCGGGCTCCAACAGAGTATAATATCTATAATTTTCCTCTCTCCCTTAGGCCATGCATATGAGGGGCTTTTATACTCCCTAAAAGTAGTTTCAATCAGTTAGAAACAGTTGGCCACGGGCTGGGGTGGTTGAATTATAGGAATAACCATCAACCCAGCGTCGAAAATAGGGTTTTTTATATATTTTTTAATGATTTTAATGGCATACGCCGAAAAGTATCTCTAGACTCACGTATATACATGGAAAAGTTTGGGCATATCCGCATATGTGATTTCAAACACTAGTTTTTATGAACTTAATTCAAGTCTGTGGGAATGGGTGCCCAAGGCCAAAGAGACAATCATGAATCACATAAGGGTGAAAAATGATGCTATAACAGAAGGTTTCCCTTATTCTTTTCCAAACCATTGAAGGATTCATTGAAGATCTTGATGAAAGGGAAAAGTGGAGAAGATTTTCTGAGAGGGTTTGTTAATGGGAAAAATCCTAGCTATTCTCATGAAGGGTGTGGGCATTCAACCTTACATGCAGATCCACAACGCAATCCTTTTTTTCACTTGCATTGCAAGGAGTAGAGGAAGAAATGAGGCCATGGGAGGAGCAGCACTGCAACTCAAGGTATGGCTCATGATTGTTGGTTTGAAAGTTCCATTTTTCATTGTAATGCAAATGAAAAAACATGTGATGCATTCACTAAGGGTTTGATGGAAAAACTTGGTGAAACTCATTGTGGCATAAATACAAAAACTTTGCATACATTGGAAAGAACCAACAGCGCTATCACATTTGGAGGAGATCCATCACCACATGGAGGTGAAAGTGGAGCCAATGCTTCCACTAGAGGAGCCCTTGTGTCTTTGCAAGGTGTTCCAAATATTTTTGCATGTGGGTACCAAGACACAATTCTAGAGCCATCTGTAGCATTTGTTGGGGATTGTGAGATGGAGAAAGAAGAGCAGAAGGATCAGCATGAAGGGATGATGAGCATTTTCCCTTATCTATTTCAGAAATTTTCTGCACATGGGAAAGAGACTGCACTACTCAGAGAAGAGAGGGAAAAATCAGTCCACTCATACATGCAGTCTATTTCAGATCTTGATGTCTCACATTTTGGAGGCTTTCCATCGAGGAGGCCATTTGATCTAGAAATGATGAGAGGCATCATGCTATTTGGTTCACCACTCATTGGATTCCGGAGGGGTGGAGACATTAGAGGAGTCCATTACAGTGCAAAGAGTTTGGGGATAAGCACAAGGAGGAGGGATACACTCTATCATTTTCAGTACCACCCATTCTCATCAGTTTGACTGTGCAAATAAAGTTGCTGTATGGATGGAGGGTAGCATATTCATGATGTAGGATGGCTGCTCCATGGATTTGGTGGAGAGAGAGGTTAATTCCTTTGGGGGAGAAATATTTCATGCTTTGGATTAGATGGAGGCCACTCATGCTTACATTGCCCAGAATCAGGGGGTTCTTTGGAGGTGATAGTCTCTCATGGGAGGCTCATTTTTAGAGAGCATTTCTATTTGAGCATGAGGAGCTGCATGATGGGCATGGCAGAAACTTGGAGGGTGACTTTGGCATGAGGGGATGTCAAGGTAGTAGGCAGCAGCGTGATAGAGCACCATATTGCAGAACACCAACGCTATCTATGTGGAGGATTGATCCAGGATGGAGGACTTAGCTTTGGTTGAGTATTCCCCAGGATCTTGGTGAATGCATGATTCTTGGATGGCCCTGATGGAGGTGGCAGATACTTAGTGGATGATATGATCATCTATCATCATGGCAGACAAACTCTAGTCTCAAGGAGAAATTGTTTGCATGCAGCATATGAGGACTTCCTAGCTATGCATTTGGATGCATACCTTGCTTTGCTAGATGAGTTCACTTGGGAGGGCATTCAGTATGGTCTACATCAGCATATGGATAGATGCATAGCCCGATTGATTTTGGAGAGGTTGGCACAACCATTCCCTTAGTCATTGGAGGAGAGGGAGAGCATTTAGATGAGCCATTTTAGCTCAAGTGCTCTAGTGCATGATGGAGGAGGTATAATTTCATATTTTGTATTGTACTTATTTTCATTGGTCGAGGAGCATGATGTATCAAGGAGGCTTGTTCCTTCTTGCATTTTCCATGAGGATGCACTTGTAGCCAATTGCAGCAGTGGGATTGGCCATTCTTATAGTGGTTGTGGAGGATGCCACATATTCCTTGGTGTACACCATTGGAACCAAATGGTATTTTCATGTTTTCATCTTATGAGGAGATGTTGTGGAGGCAAACAAGTGGCTAGTTTAGCACTTGTTATTTGTGATTTTGAGGCAGGCCAAGAAGGCACTGTGCAGGTTCCATGAAGTCAAACTTTGAACCACTCTTCGGTTGTCATTTGACAACTTGCTTTTATTGTATACTGCTCCTTGTATTTTTGATGTTTGTACTCTCATGAGGAGAATTGTTTGGAGAGTTTGTATGTACATCCCATTGGGAGTATGATTCTCCCTATTATACATGCTTCATTTTGCAGGAGATACCATGGGCAAACCATGATTGCCACATTTATACTTGTCTCTTCTTGTGGGAGGAACCACTTGGAGAATTTGAGGAGGCAATTCATGGCTGATTTTCTTAATGGGGTGGTTTGGGCCATTCTTAGAGGCCATACATTTCATCCCAAGGACAGAGGCAGCCCCATGCACACTTCAAATGGAGAGAGGACCATCATGAGAAGCACTAGCACAACTATCCATTCAGCCCCAACACATTGCAGAAACCGGGGGTTGAGATTTAATTTGGATGATTGCATGGATGAGAGGATCATCGTTGGGAGACAAATTTTCCCATGCATATCATCACTCCTACCTTAAGGAGGCCACATTCTAGCAAGAAGGATTCCACTACACCTTCTATCTTTCCAGGAGGAGCATCATTTTCAGTTGCATACTTGGCAGAGAGCATTGGGGGACAGATTTACTGTAGCATATTTGAGCAGTGGTGAGACCATGGAGGAGGAGGCCACAAGAGAAGAAGGGGGAGAAAATTTTGTTCTCTCTATGCAGTTGCTTGAGGGCAAGAAACATGTGGGAGGGGAGGACTGTAATGTTCCCAATTTTAGCCTCAAGCTAAAATGGAACATTATAGTCGCACATTTTATTTTTGTTTAATAAAATGGGCAAGGAGACACCTTAGCCCCTTTTAGATGAAGAAATAACACTGCTCATGTGAAAAGGAGGAGAATAAAATAGCTGAAATAAACACCAAGGGTGTGAATGGAACCCAGCTCACTTGATTAGTCACCTTTGACTAAAGTCAACAACGCTGCCCAAGGAGGAAGAGGCTTCCTAGAGAAGCTGCGCAGTTTTGGAGGGAAGAGATTCACATGAGGGTGGAAAACCTAATCGGTGGGACCATGGTGGAGAAGAGTTCTCTCACTTTATATGAAGGAGATGGCAACCCATTTTCATTATGTTATGGTTTAGAGTTTCAGACTTGGGTCTGCAAGCTTGCATCCCTGGGCTGTTTAGCAGGGTGATGGTACCCTCGGGCACTAGGGTGTTCCCGGTCAGGAATCCCCACCTCTTCCTCAAGGAAGGATGAGGATTGAGCTACATTTCCTCAATACATAAATGGACATAGCTTCATTCATCTTCTACGACATTATTTCTGCAGCAAGGAGGACGTTGTGTAGCTGGGTCAGCTAGAGAGGAACTCATGGAGTCTCTCTTGTCTAGTTTTCTTTAGTGGAGGAGTGTTATATTCATTGGAGGAGCTGCAAGGAGGATTCTCGAGCTGTATTTCAGATCAGTGGCATGAGGCCACATTTCCATCATCTCCCACTGCGCAGTCCGTGGAGGAAATTACGTTATTTTGGAGGAGGCAGTGAGAGAGGGGTTTCTGGAGTTTCAGAGGAGGATGTTTCTGAGACAAAGTGATCAACACTTTGTATTAGAGACATGATCAGAGGAGGGCATCTACATTTCAGATCAGCCACAACCTCACTCTTGTTTTGGTTCAGTTGCAGTGACAAATCAGTTGTCACATTTTGGTTTTCTCTGGCATTTCTAGCAATCTTCATAGATTGGCTAGAAATCTTGTATTTCAGCACATTTCTTGTTCTTGGGCTTATTTCTTGTATTCCATCAGCCAAATATGTATTTAATTCATATTTAGTAGCTATGCCTTCATATACACTACGCAGTTGCAGCTACTCTGACATTTTGTGGAGTTGTAGCTACTCTTGTATTTCATGGCTTATTCATTGGAGGTTGGATCTTAAAGCTTGAGTGGCTTGTCCCTCAGCTATTTCTTGTATTTATTTGCTGATATATCATAATATCATGATGGCTGTAGCATTTTCCCTCTTATGGTGTATTTTAGATTTGCAGAGTTTCTGGTTATGTTCTTGTATTGCGTAGCTCTCTCACTGAGCATTGTTTTAGAGACCTAGATTGGGGAGAACTGAATAACCCATATAGAGTTATTTCTTTGAGCTCATATTATACATAGGAGTTGTAGGATGAATGTTCGAAGGCATCCCAGCAGTGGTTTGTCTTATTTTTGCAGCAGCTTCCTTATACAACGTCCTCAAGGACCTTGTAGCAGAAATTCCCGAGGTGGAATATTGCATATCCATAGACAGAGTATGTGAAGGGCCAGCTAGCCTCAGGATCTCTCCCTTCTTTGGAAGGAGACATATCCTATAAATTCCCCAACAGTCAATCTTTGAAATGGATTTGTGATAGCTCACTGAAGAAGGAAATTTTAATATCTGAAGATATTCCCGATGGAGCAGAAATTTCCAGATTTGGAATATTACACTCTTACAAGATATCATGTGTTGTGGAATTAAAATTTCCTTCTAATTTAATTAAGGGACAATTAAATTAGAAGCCTCTTTTTGTTGCCAATTTCAACACTCCCTATCAACAATAAAGGGATTGTCTTCTACCCCAATCCTGCCTTTGTGGAATTCGAATTTTCCTCTTGAAAGTGCCTTTGTCAAGATGTCTACATACTACTCCTCTGTGGGAATGTATTCTAATGAAATAATCCTCCTTTGTACACAATATTTGATATGGTGACACCAGATATCAATATGCTTGGACTTGTCATGAAAAACTAGATTAACGAAGAGTTTGATGCAACTCTAGCTATCACAATAAATCACCGTCGAATCCATATGTCGACCAAAAAAACTAATGGGTATCTTCCTCATCCAGATGGCCTGACATGCTTCTTGAATAGAAACCATGTACTTTTCCTCTGCTGTGCTAATTGCAACTGATATTTGTTTCCTATTGTACTAGGAAACAACTGCTGATCTAATCATCGTCATAAAGTACATTGATCAAAATTTTACCTTCTACCACAATATGGTAAATGTTCGTATCTGCTTCACTCTTAGTGAAGCCAAACTCGGTGAAGGAGTTGTAGAACTTCGTGTACCAAGCATGAGGTGTTTGTTTCAATCCATAAAATTCTCTCTTGAGTCTGCACACATGCAAATCTTTGTCGAAGGTCTGAAAACCTTTCTGCTTCTTAATGTACACCTCTTCCTCAATCACTCCGTTGATGAAGGTTGTCTTTACATCCATATGATGTATCTGCCATCCCATTTGTGTTGAAAGTGAAAGGATGGATCTGATTCATGAGTACCTTGCGACTGGTGTAGAGGTCTCATCGTAATTAATCCCCTCTACTTGAGAGAACCCTCTAGCCACAAATATGGCCTTGTGTTTCTCCACACTCCCATATGCTGCCTGCTTCACCATGTAGATCCACCTAGATCCCACAAACAAATTCCCTTCCGGTCTTGGGGCAACTTCCCATGCACTACTTCTGATAATGGAGTCATACTCCTCAACCATGGCATCAACCCAAATTGGTTTTTGCACTGCTTCCTTGAAATAGGATGGCTCTATCACTACACTCTCACTCATAAGAGCCATGTAGTTAGTGTACCTCTTAAGGGACCTTCTCTATTTGCACTGTGATGTGGGTTCTCCCACATTTTCTCTAGCATCAACCACCAACCTATCATCTTATCTAGTGCACTTCCTTCCATCTCGTGATGTCTCTACATGAGTGGGTGCTTCCACTCATGCTCATAAATCTTGAGGTTATTCTTTTGGAGCCAAGAGCTCCTCAACTGCATGCAACTAAATCTCCCTCTCAAAGGAAATTTGCATGGCCTTCTCTTCATCAAATTTCACATCTCTTCTGACCACTGTCATCTTGTGTGATGGAAAGTAAAATCGATAGTTTTGAAGTGTATTAGTGTACCCCACAAATATTCCCAACTTAGTTATTAGCTCTACCTTCTTCCTGAAATATTTGGTCACATGGAAATAAAATGATGAACCAAAAATTTTAAAATGCGCCACATATGGTTTCTTACCTGGAAAAAGCTTCCTCTCGTATACTCATCCCAAGTATCTGATGAGGACTTATGTTCTGCACAAATGCTGCTATGTTGCATTCTTCAACCCACAAATTCAACAGTAGGCATTGATCATGCAACATCGCTCGTGTTGCTCCCACAATATTTTGTTTCTTCCTTTCTACAACCCCATTCTATTGTGGATTATGATGTGATATCAGTTCCTGTCTAATGGAATCATGAAAACCAACGAGAAAACAATAAGTGTAAATAAAACCAAAATGCTATGGCTATCCAAGAAATGGAAATTCTAGGCAACTCTACATGCATACACCATGCATGCCAAAACTAGTGAGGAAAACATACATGCAACTCAGTACTTGCAATCAAACCTGTTGTAACTACTGATCTGGATGTCCATTTGTGCTTACGTGATTTTCCTTTGCCTTCTTTCTCCAAATCACCAAGTTTCCACACTCTGCAAGAGTGCTCCAAGAAAACTCCAAGTATCCAAGAGTATGAGAGAGAGAGAGAGAGAGGGAGAGAGAGAGAGAGAGAGAGAATAACGAGATAGCTCCAAAAATGCACTGACAAAAGGCATCAATTGATCCTCGAAAGAATTTTTATAGAAGATGTTAGCGTAAATTCTTAACGCAAGTGTACGAAAACAGCTCACTTTAGCTGTGTGTGAAAAACAACCCTAAAAACAAATATGGTTGCTTAAATTCCTTAGATCTGCAATAGATATTCGAAAAAAATGCTTCCATAAACTCGATCTATGTAATAAAAGTAGCTAAACAATAAAAATAAATAAGACAATGCTCCATACATCCAACGGACAAGACAAGATATATAAAGAATTTTTATGTATTAATACCTGGGAAGGGAAAAAAGAATTATTTTACCAGTCCCCCTCAATGGGATGGGTTCTTGGATGTCCTCAATGCTTCATATCCAAAAGTTTCTGTCTCTCAATAGTGTAGAAAACCCAAGACGTGTTGAACTCCGTGGGAGCTTAGGAAGCAAGAAAATAGTAGCAGCAATGAGAATGATCAAAGCGCGACAATGCAAGTGATAAAATTAAGGAATGAATGAAAAAACCTCCTATTTATAATAAAATATTGAGTTATCCTCGATAATGGCACATAATAAAATATTATTAACCAAGATCTAGATCTAACTGCTTGGAATATTTTATTATATTTTGTTGGAGGGAAAAGGAATTTAAATTGGTTAAATACCTTTATTTAGAAATAATAAACAAATAAATGATTTATTTATCATTTCAAGAATGGGGTTAAGGAATAATTTAACAAATAATGATTTGTTTAATTATTTCTAGGTTATTTAGTCAAATTTAACAAGGAATAATAATTAAATAATGATTTAATTAATTATTCCTAGAGAAAAATAAGAAAAAAAATGATTTATCTAAGTATTTCTCATAATTGGGTTAAATATGACCAGGAATATTATTTAAATAATGGTTTAATTAATTTTTCCTAGAGGAAAATCAAATAAATAATGATTTATGTAATTATTCCTCATGGGGTTTCCTCTTTGAACAAAAAATAACTTAATAAAATATGGTTTATTAAATTATTTGTTATAGTGAAAACAATTTTACGATGGTAAAATTGGTCTTACATGGTGTACTTCGATCCATCTAAATATAAATAGTTAGATGACTTAAAATTGGTGTAACAGATTGCCCCCCAACGTGCAAGAATTAGGAGCTAGTCGTATGACCGAAGTATGTTGTAAGAACACAATCACTAGACAACGAAGGGGAGTTAGAGAGAGAGAGATATACATAGACATAGTGGAGTGAGAGAGGAAAATAACCGAGGGGGAGAGACCTACTAATGATATAAGTCTCCTTTAATGTTTAGGTACCTGTTCTTAGTGAAGCGGGGGAGACATACCTATGCACGCCTAGATGACAAAGTACAAAGAATAATGGTGCACCCAGTAAAATGGGATTGAGCTAAAAAGTACATGATAAATGGTACATGACATGCTGACATAAAACAGGCTGGAAAAAAATATAATGGATCCCACATAAATACTACGCCTGGGACAAAAACCATGACTGAATGCAATAATATCTGAGTGCATGAGATATAATAACAACTAAAGAAGCCCTGATAAACAAGAAAGGGCATTGAAAATATGAATGTATCATCTGAGTGATACATGCATGCTATAGGTGCTGCAAGCGGCTGGAACCGAACCCATCAAATATGGGAGAAACATCTGAGGCTGTAACATAAAATGAGGTCATTCGGGCATGTGGGGGGATACCTGAAGGGCCACCCCCTCATGAGGTCTGAAACATATCACACACACCCGAGAATCACTGGTGCTATCACTCCAAAATTTCCCAAAGGTTGTTCTAGGTATAAAAAAAAATATCAGAGGTAACTATCAACCACTTTTGGAGATTAGGATCTAGCCTTCCTAAACTCAGAGAGGGCTCACTCTTAATGATTTAACTTTGTTTTAATATATTTTAGGCTAGTTATATATGCTTAATTTGGATTGATTTTAATTGATTGGTGGAATTAATGATTTAGATGAATAGGTTCTTTTCCATTTTCCATTGGGCTATGGAGTCAATATGATTTTAAAACATAAAAAAATAAAATTATAAAGAAAGTGTTACAGGGCAGGATAGGTGAGCAATATCAGATCCCAAGGTTGAATGGTGAAGTGATTTTTCAATCGGGGTCAAGGAGAAATTAAGAATTCCTTAAACTAGATAATGAATAAAGATGAATAAGTAAATTGGGATCAGAGGGAAATTAAGAATTCTCTAAACCGAATATCAAAGGAAAACATAGAAATGTACAACAGTTAAAAGAAGAGTGCAAGTTTAAACAAATTATGCAGCAAAAATCCTATTATAACATTCAAATTTAGAACACATATGAGTTTATGGAATACTTAGAAAGAGATACATGAACAATTGAAATTATACTTCATTGAGATAGCTCAATACACCTTTCAACTGACTGATATCTGGCCCTGTTTTATTTGATTTCTGTTACTTGTTTATTTTTCATATGTCTTTCTTTCACGCTATCTGCTCTTTCATGCCGTTTGTTCCTTTAACCTGTGCGTTCTTTCACCCTTTATAGTAAATCACACCATTTCTCCCATGTTTCTTCATATGGAATTTTTATCTTTATCATCCTCTGGTAAATCTCATCTGCCTCTGTATATTTTGCAAATGTAGGCTTATTTACAAAAAGGTGATTTACCTCATGCTAGAGGTAAAAGAATTATTCTATAATTTGAAAGAGCACTTTGCCTGTGGGAATGCCCTTCAATGAGGAACTGTTGGAAGTTTCTTTGGATACTTCCCTTAACTTTTTATCATAATTATCTTGTCTCATTAGTTTGTCATTTATTACCAGAGGACTAGGTAGACCCTTCTTTCTTAATACATAAAACTTATTTAAAAACCTGTTCACTGCAATTTCCATGGTTTGACATTTCTCCTCAAGATGTATCATCAGATTTCTCTTGGAAATCAATTTCTTCACCTCTAAGATAGTTTATGTTCTGTCAGCTATCCCAAGTTCTTCTAATTCATACTTTTTTTTGGAATTAAGGAATTTGATTATTTCAGAGGCTTCCTCTGGTTTATTTCCAAGATTGGCTATGAATTTCTGAATTGCATCACTAGATTCATTTATCAAGTCATTATTCTCAAATATAATCTGTATAGAAGGCCAAATATCATTAACTGAGTTAATGCTATTGGCCCACAATTGCTGTTTTGCTTGAGCTAAAGGTTATTTTAGTGATAAATCTTTTTATATATTGTGGGTTTTGTCAGTCAATTTTTTTTTTTTTTGTACTTCTACTTGCTAGATTGCTTCTGCCAATTTCTTTCCATCTTTTAAACTTTTTACCTTTTCCTTGAGTTTGTTTATCTTTGTATTATGAATGGACATATCTTCCGTTGCTTTGATCAATTTGCTGGCCTCATCAGTGGGATGGGATGTTGGTATTACTGATGCTGTTGCTGATGTAGTTGCTGGAACTGATGTTGACACTGGAGCTGTTGTAGACACTGGAACTGATGTAGATGCTATAGGAATAATAGTGATGGGAACTGCTTCCATACTGGCTTGTTTTTCCTACACAAGTTTATCCATTTCAGTTTCCATTTCCTTTAGTTGAGCTGTCAACTGAATGATTAGATTCACCATTTCATCCTTTTGATTATCAATTTCCAAAACCTCCTTGGTTTGTGGATGTTCAGTAGCTGGTATTTTTAGTTGTTTCTTCAGTGCAACTATGTCTGCATTTTTCTTCTTTATTTGTTCTTCTGCTACTTTGATACCTTTTGGATTATAACCAACTTCTATTACCAAATCTTCAAGTGACTTTATCCTGTTATCCTTTGATTGTGATGAAGCTCTCTCTAGCTTTAATTGTGACTATATATTTGCTAGAGAATTCTGTAAATTTTGGACACTTAAAGCTTTGTGTGTCATGGTAGAATATATCATTTCTCCTGCCTGTTTGTGAAATTCAATCTGATCAATTGGATGCACATCTTTGGAAAAAATTCAAAGGCTATTTTTTTATAATATTCTAAGGTTTTAGGGGCCTGCACTTTGGCTATAGAAATGTCATCTACATCTTCCTTATTTTGAGGTCAAAATTTGAAAGAAATCTATTCTGATCAATGGGATTTTTCCTCCGGTATTGTGCATATGTTACAACCTTTAATGCTTCATTTCCGATTTTAATCTCTTTGTATTTATCCATGATATGTTTTTCTTTCTCAACTGGCTTGCTGGATGATGAAACCTCTGCACTATTTTTCCTTTGAATAATTTGTGTACTGGAGGTTGATGGTAGAGGTGTTTCTTCTGAAAGTGTTGTAGGTGCATCATCCTTGATAATAATATCTGTTTATGTTTCAAATATTTCCTATTCTTGTTCTATCACTGGATTTCACTTTGTTTTCTTTCTGTACATAAGCTAGAATTTAGTATCAGATGTAGTTTCTGCTGAATAAGAGCCTTCTTCTCTAGCCCTTTTTGAATTTCTGTCCTGTGGGGCTAGAGTAAGCAGGATGGAACTAGTATCAAGCTGCTTCTCCACCTCTTGTGAAGTGGTTTCCAACCATTATGACTGGTTGGAATATTTTTCAATCTCAGGCTTTGATTCATGAATGAATGGGGTGAGTTTGAACTTAATTATCAACTTACTTATGACACGCAAGGGGCCATATGACCATTTGAAACTGCTACTGAACATTGTAAGCATCTGTCTGCTTCCTTTCCAACATTCTTATCGTTGCATATAAAAGGCCCTAGTTGGTTTTTAATCTTGAATTGGGTCTTCTTTTTGGCTGAAAGGAAATCAATATCATTAGAATTCAATATTTTTCCGATGTACTATAAAGCAAATATCCTCATTGGGAGGTATTTGGGAAGCTTGTAAGGGACTAATTGGCTTCCATACACTGATTTCTGTATGATGCTGGTACAAATACAAGTCTCTTGTTTTTCTCTGATCTAATAAATGTAGAACCTTTTTGATTTCTTCACTGATTATAGGCTAAATTCTATTGCTTAGCATATTAAATATTGGATATACAAAAGAATCAATAAATTATTTGAAACTGAATTCAGTGGAATCCTTTTTGATCAAGGATGTCCAAAAGATAACAGACTGGGGATTACCCTCTATGTCCATTTTTTGTAGGTTAACTCCAAACCTTTCTGATTGAAAATATATAAACAAATGAAACAATACTGAGGAGTATTTGAATACTCCTTCTTCTGGTAGTTTGATCAGTTGATCATGCATGGAATCTGCTAGGTATTGGGAAAAATTGAAACTTGTAGCTGGAGGCTGACCTGGGCAAAACATGGATAGGAAACCAAGAATAGATTCATCTACATGCTCATCAATGAAATATCCTAAAATACAGGACAACATGGTCACAATTTGTTTGGTTCTTTCTGAAAAACATGGTAGTAGAGTATGGAGGATTATTTTTAGGATTTTCTACTTATGGAGGGAGGAAATTCTGAAAGATTTGAAACCTTTTAGGGAAATATAGCTTTAAGTAAAGCTCAGTAAGGGTTTCAATGGAGAAAATCATTCCCTTTGGTTGTAATTGAATCCACAACATTTGATTAATAGATTGGGAAGTAATAGTAAATATGATTTCTTGGTTAGGGGTGACTATGGCTCTTTCATTTGGAAAATAGCTAATTTGGAACAGTCTGATAAGTTCAGGGAACTGATAGGTCTGTGGAAATGTGTATTTGGGTAGATTAGAATCCCACAAATGAATATCATCTTCCTGATCAACAAATTTGTCATGGCTCCAACAATGAAGCTCCAAAAGGTTGCTATCAGTTACCATGTCATTAATTTTAAAGTCTTTATCGGCCAAAGGGGTGTGGTCGAAATCTAATAGGGGTGGTTGCAAAGGGTTTACAGTCTGGACACTTTGGGAAGCCATTAATTTGTTTCAATTTATTAATAAAATGGATTATTTAATGGTTTTAGGTACTCAAGATTACCTGGAAAATCATGAATTTGGTCTGTAGAAGGGTCTAGGTAGCAACATGCTTCAATCTTGGTCGACAACGACTTTCAGGTCTTTTTCAAAAATAAACATAGCTAATGAAATAATCGTATAGGGCGAGGTTTTATTATTTTTTAAAACTGAGGCTTTATCGCATGGCACAGGGGTTCTATTTGTTTAATATTTTTTGAAATTCAAGTGGTTTATTTCACGGCGTGGGTGGTTTATCGCACGACGCAAGGTGGTTTGGTGGTTTGGGACTGGGGGGGTGTGATAAAATGTGGAAGCACCACATGGCAGGGGAGCGAGGGAATGAAACCACCCAATTTGCACCTCCCCCTTATTTTAAACTTCGAACAACGGGGAGTGCGAAAGAGTTCGGAGGTCGTTCGATTTGATCTACGGTGATCGGGCAACAGGTGGAAGTTGGGGGTTATCAAAGAGGTGGGGTGGGGTAATTAGTTGTTGGGTATGTGTTATATTCTTTCCGCAACTAGCCCCATGCGCTGTACATTGCATCAGGCGCAGCAGGGGGGTCACAGGGGGGGCAGCAGCGCCCTTGCAAATTTTTTTTTGGTGTGCAGTCCCACTCATAGGCAGACCCACCCATGTTTTTTGCATGATTTTGCACATGGTTTTGGGGTACGATGGTTTTCGTCCCTTGGTATTTTGTAGATCCAGTCAAAGGAACTACGGTTATGTTCTAATCCAGGGTTAATGGATTGGGGTTTATGTATGCTTCGGCATGTATATATATGTGTTGTAACACTAAAAGGAATATAATGGAAAATCAAGCTGGTAGTCCCGATTTTGGATCCAGGGGAAAATCTCTGTGTTTATCTATTTTATGTTTTATGCTCTCGCTGTTGTTTATTTTATGTTATAAGATTCGTGTGTAGATAATTTCTGTTCAGGGTTAAAACCTACATTTGGTATCAGAGCTTTTTCGGCTTCAAGGGGACGCCTTTTCTACTGAGGATTTTTTGTTCGGGCCTAAGGTAGAACCTGTTCAGTGGGAGATCTACAGGATCGATTCTTGCAGTGAAAGAAGATGGCGAGCGGCGGAAAGATAGAGATCGAGAAATTTAATGGTCAGAGTTTTGAGTTATGGAAGCTCAAGATGGAGGATCTACTGGTGGATAAAGATCAGTGGATTGCGGTAGATCTAGGTACTAAATCAACGACAATGTTAGATGAAGACTGGAAGAAACTGGATCGGAAGGCTAAGAGCACAATAAGGTTGTGTGTCTCAGATTCAGTATTGTTGAATGTATCTGGGGAAGCTACGAAAAAGAATTTGTGGGAAAAAATTGGGACTTTGTATCAATCTAAGTCTCTGGTGAATAAGTTGTTCCTGCAGAAAAAGCTGTATAACCTGAGGATGAAGGATGGAGATTCAGTGACAGAGCATCTGAACGCCTTCAATACTGTGGTAAGCCAGCTGTCATCTGTTGATATTAAAATCTCAGATGAAGATAAGTGCATCAGTTTGTTGTGTTCTCTACTAGACTCATGGGACAGTCTGGTTATTGCAATAGGTAGCAATACAACTACCTTGAATTTTGATGACATTTTCTCAACCTTGCTATCAAAGGAAATGAGATGGAGAAATATGGAGGGTCAAAATGGAGATGCCTTATCTGTATGAGGAAGGTCCCAAAACAGAAACAAGAATAAGGTTTCGAGTGGGAGATCTAAATCTAGAGGGAGATCTAAATCTCCTGGAAATTTTGTAAAGGTATGCTGGAAATGCAGAAAGGAAGGGCACTACAAAAAGGACTGCAGATCTAAAGCTCCTGAGAAAGGAAAGGGATCTGATGATGCTCCTTCTGCAGAGGCAAAAACCACCTCGGATGAAGGTGGGGATGTGTATTTGGTTTCTTCTTCAAATACACATGTAGATCATGAGTCATGGTTGATTGACTCAGGTGCATCCTTTCACTTCACTCCCCATAGGGAGTGGTTCTGCGAGTATGAGAAATATGATGGTGGCGATGTCTTCCTAGGGAATGATAGGAAGGCCAGAATCGTCGGACGTGGAAAGGTCAAGCTGAAGCTGCAAGGTGGAAGGATTAGAACACTTCCTGGTGTTCTGCATATTCCTACATTGGCCAGAAATCTGATTTCCGTAAGCAAGATGGATGATGCAGGTGTAAAAACAGTGTTCGAGAAAGATGCCTGCAAGATGGTTCGGGGAGCACTGGTATTAATGCGGGGAGTTCGGACTGGAACTCTATACAAGCTACAAGGTAGCATTGTTATTGATGGGTGTAACAGTTATGTGGTTCCTGAAAATGGAGCGGAAAGCTTAGCTGTCTCTGGAGAAAATACCATGCTATGGCATCAAAGGCTTGGACATATTGGAGAGAAGGGCCTTCAGATACTACATAGAAATGGTATGGTAGAAGGTATGTCTAATTGCTCTTTGGATTTCGATTTCTGTGAACATTGTGTATATGGGAAGCAGAATCGGGTGAGTTTTCCTTCTGGTGCTTAGAGGGCGAACAAGATATTAGAACTTGTGCACAATGATGTGTTTGGACCTGTGTCAGTTCCATCACTGGGAAAGTCTGTGTACTATGTTTCATTCATAGATGACTTCTCAAGGAATACATGGATATATTTCTTGAGGAAGAAATCTGAAGTCTTTGACAGATTTAAAGAATTTAAGGCTCTGGTGGAAAACCAGATAGAGAAGAAGATAAAGGCGTTGAGGACAGACAATGGTGGGGAGTTCTGCAAGAAGGAATTTGAAGAGTTCTGTAAGAAGTGTGGTATAGCACGACAGAAGACTACTCCATACACACCGCAGCAAAATGGATTTGCAGAAAGAATGAACAGAACACTGATGGAAAAGGCAAGAAGCATGCTCAGTGGTACCGGGTTAGGACAAGAATTCTGGGCAGAGGCAGTGGAGATTGCATGTTACTTAGTTAACAGATCACCTTCATCAGCATTGGAGGATAAGACTCCACATGAGGTATGGACTGGTAAGAAACCCTCTCTTTCACATCTAAGGGTATTTGGATGTGATGCATATGTACATGTTCCAAAGGAGAAAAGGACCAAGTTGGATAATAAATCTGAAAGGTGCATCTTTATTGGGTATAAGGATGGTTTAAAGGGTTACAAGCTTTTGAACCCAGAAACAAGGAAGGTTGTGTACAGCCGAGATGTGGTGTTTAGAGAAGTGAAAGATGTTGTTAAACATGAAGTCCTACCAAAGGAACCTGAGAAGATAGAGTTTGAGCTAAAGGAGGATGAATCCGACTCTACAACAGAAGAAGACTCAGAAGATGAAGAGCCACAAACTCCAGCTTTGAGAAGATCAGTTCGGGAAAGAAGGCAACCAGAAAGGTATAGTCCATCTGCTTTCTGTTCAGGTTTTTCCTTAACTATAACTGATGATGAACCCAGAACTGTCAGGGAGGCAGTAGATTCAGAGGATGGAAAACTCTGGAAGGAGGCCATGGATGATGAAATGGCATCCTTGCACAAAAACGATGCATGGGATCTGGTGGAGTTGCCGGCTGGAAGGAAGCCCATTGGGAGAAAATGGGTGTTTAAGAAGAAGATGAATGTAGAAGGCAAGGTGGAGAAATAAAAAGCTTGGTTGGTAGCGAAAGGTTATTCCCAGGTGCCGGGAATTGATTTTGGTGATATTTTTTCTCTTGTTGCCAAAGTTACTTCTATTAGATTACTTTTATCTGTTGCTGCTGCATTTGATTTTGAGATAGAACAGATGGATGTGAAGACAACATTTCTTCACGGAGATCTAGAAGAGGAGATCTACATGAAGCAACCTGAAGGCTTTATGGTGAAGGGTAAGAAAGAACTGGTATGCAGGTTGAAGAAGTCTCTATATGGGTTAAAACAATCACCAAGGATGTGGTATCAGAAATTTGATACCTATATACGGGGACTTGGCTTCACCAGAAGCAAGGAGGATCACTGTGTTTATTTTAAATTAATTGGTGACCATGTTATTTATTTGGTATTGTATGTGGATGATATGTTGTTGATTGGAAATGACAAAGAAATTATCCAAGATTTGAAGACCCAACTGTTCCCCAAATTCGACATGAAGGATATTGGTGCTGCAAACTATATTTTGGGCATGGAAATTAAGAGAGATTGGGCAAAGAGGAAGCTCTGGTTAAACCAGAGGAAGTATGTCAAGACTATATTGTAGAGGTTCAATATGTAGGATAGTAAACTGGTGAGTGTTCCTATTCCTGTAGGTGCAAAGCTGTTTGTTGAACAGTGTCCCAAGACACAAGAAGAAGAGGATGATATGTCCCGTGTTACATATGTAAGTGCAGTGGGTAGCCTACTGTATGCAATGGTCTATACTAGACCAGACATTGCACATGCAGTGGGAGCATTGAGCAGGTTTATGTCAAACCTAGGGAAGGAGCATTGGAAAACAGTGAAGCGGGTTTTCAGATATCTACGTGGCACTAGTGATTATGGCTTGTGCTACCAAGGAAGACCAAGATTTGAAAGAATGTTGGACATTCGTGGTTTTTTTGATGAAGACTGGGCTGGAGATTTGGACCAAAGAAGATCTACAAGTGGGTATGTGTTTAGCCTATTTGGAGGCGTAGTCAGTTGGATGAGTAAAAGACAGTATGTAGTGGTGTTTTCAACTACAGAGGCAGAATACATAGCAACCACTCATGCAAGCAAGGAAACATTTTGGTTGCAGAGATTATGTTCAAGTATGGAGTTGGTACAACAAGCTATAAGGATAGACTGTGATAGCCAAAGTGAAATTTTCTTGGCTAAGAACCCTGCTTATCATTCAAAGAAAAAGCACATTGATGTTCAATATCACTTTGTTAGAGATATGGTTGAAGCTAAAAGGGTGTTGTTGGTAAAGGTGGAAACTTTGAAGAATGTTGCAGATGCATTGACGAAGTCTATGAGCACTCAAAATTTCTCTTGGTGTAGAGAAACAATGGGTGTTGAAGAATTGGCCCAATGAATAAGCTCTCCTGTGGCCCCCTGTGGAAAGAAAAAAACAAGTGGGAGAATGTTGGGTATGTTTTATATTCTTTCCACAACTAGTCTTATGCATTGTACGTTGCGCCGGGCATAGCAGCCCCCCCTGTCAGGGTCCGGGGCAGCGCCCTAGAATTTTTTTTTTGGTGTGCGGTCGCACTCATAGGCAGACCCACCCATGTTTTGTGCATGAGTTTGCACATGGTTTTGGGGTACGATGGTTTTCGGCCCCTAGTATTTTTTAGATCTGGTCAAGGGAACTACGGTTATGTTCTAATCCAGGGTTAATGGATTGGGGTTTATGTATGCTTCGGCATGTATATATATGTATTGTAACACTAAAATGAATATAATGAAAAATCAAGCTGGTAGTCCCGATTTGGGATCCAGGGGAAAATCTCTGTGTTTATCTATTTTGAGTTTTATGCTCTCGCTGTTGTTTATTTTTTGTTATAAGATTTGTGTGTAGATAATTTCTGTTCAGGGTTAAAACCTACATTAGTTATGTGTAGTTTTTGAAATGAAATATGGGGTTATGAAATATATAAGAAGTAGGCTAAAATGAAATAAGGGGGGGTCAGGGAATATATAAAGCGGAAGGGTTAATTCAAAGGAAAGTGGGAGTTATATTAAGCTGGGGGGGCTAAATGAAAAGTGGGCCCAATTAAATTTTATTTCACACTTTAAAACTTTGAATAAGTGGGTTTTTGCATTTTATGAAAACACAGTTTATTTAAGCAGAAGGGGGTTTTAACAAGGGAAAGGGGATTTTAGTAAGGGGAAGGGAATTTTCAAAAAAAGGGCTTTTTAGGAGGGGAAA
This sequence comes from Pinus albicaulis, assembly GCA_034641835.2. Classification (NCBI taxonomy): domain Eukaryota; kingdom Viridiplantae; phylum Streptophyta; class Pinopsida; order Pinales; family Pinaceae; genus Pinus; species Pinus albicaulis. Next base: position 1,450,655,364 of record CM076584.1, read on the forward strand.
AAGGGTTAGGATAAGGGGAAATGGTTTCCAAGAGAGAAAAAAGGGATTTAGCAAGGGGAAGGTATTTAGAAAATGTTTTTTTTTTTTTAATCATGGATAAGCATAATGAGACTTATATAAATTTTGAAAATTTCTCTACCTACCCTTTTTATTCATCCTAACATTTTTTAATTTCTTTTATTGGGTGCATTTGAGCTTGCTGACCCTTTTATTTTCTTTTGATAAGCAAACTAACTTATTTCTAACCTTATATCTTCTAATGGATCATATTAAACTTATGAGCTCATTTTTATTCTCTACCTAACTACTGATATGCCAAGATTAAATGGTTTGGTTAGATATTTATTCACTAACTATCATAACATAAAATTTGAAAGGCATGAATGATCATGATTAGACTATATGATCATCATAAATTGTGGCATTTTGGACAAGTTGCACACAATTTTATTTGCAAAAGTAAAGTAAACTAATAATAGTGGCATTTGAATGTGCAACACTTTCAGAATTTACTTTTGTTTCTTTTTTGTGGGGTTCATATTTTATATCTTTTTGATATTTCTTTCTTTTGTTCCTTTGATTATTATTTTAGGACATACCCTAATTTCATTTTCTAATATGGAAAACATTTGTAGAAAGAAAAGGTATGTACAATATTACAAGACTTAACATAGTCAATTCAAAATTATGATCCTTATTATTATAGGACCCTAACAACTGGGACAATCTGCTGCATCACCGAACCATCAAGTATACGAATCTTGATCATGCTGAAGTGGAGCGGATGAAAAAAATTCAAGTCAAAGGGAAATGAGGAGTCCATTTTCCTAATTCGAGGCACCGAACGAGAATGGAAGCTGGAACCAAGGTACACCACCCTCTAGACCTATCTTCTGGAATGAATGTGCTGATGTCGATAGAAGGAGGTCCACCATAGGTGAGGCAATGAGAAATCCAAAACTTAGGCAAGAGGGATCATAGTAGAGAAAATGATGAACTAACACTAGGGATGATGATGGAATGGGGGATACTAAGTAGTGAACATATGAATTCCCTTGTTAGAGCATGAAAAGCATGGATGACCTAGTAGCCATTGACTCGACTCCAGAGGGGATGGGGGAAATTATGATTGGAGGAAAAAATGGGTGACACAAGAGAGGGAAGAGGCATGAATGGATGGAATACTGTAATAGGAGGCAAAGGGACTCAGGATAGACTCCATGAATGCAATGGTGACTCAACTTGGATGCTCTGAGCAAGGGTGACTCGATGAGGCTACCATCCAGAATAGGCCCGGTGGGGACCATAAAAGCATGATAAAAAGAAGGTTATGTAGAAATTTGAATAATAGCTGAATTATTCACCAAGATTATCCTGATTACACACTATTTAAGCTTCATGCATAATACATAACCTCTTCTACAATTGATCATCAATATGCGGAAATAGAAACAGTCGCATGCGCACATAAACACAATAGTCAAGCACACATATCAACACAGTATGTAATGGGGAAAGCAATAGCTGAAAACCCCCAACTATCTGTATATTATAATGATAGAGAACATGTAACAATACATAGCACAAATCTCTCACAGCTCTCAGCACTATCTCAATGCTACACACAAAATTAGTATGGAAAGTGAACTAGTCACAAGTTCAAATCTCCTCCACAAGTCTGCCTACCTCTACTGCGCAATCCAAGTTGATTAATGATGAGATCCAAGTTCGAATCCCACTAGCTCCAACTGCGCAATCCTCATTGGCAATCTCCATCAATGTGTGTGCAAATCTCATGCACAGGTATAGTCACAATTGATAGTCACACTCACCCTTTCACCCACCTCTAACACTGGTCTCCACTGAACTGTCCATGCATTGCAGTTAACTGATGTGTTCTTTAGTTGATTTATGAGTTAATAATTAGTGAATTAATTAATAATTAATTCACACCACTCATCACTAGTGTATTTTTCAGTTAGACTAAATAAAACTAGTTCAACTAAGTTAAACCGAACACAACTCCACCAACTATCTCATCAACTCCACCAAACTCTGCCACTTGAGTTCTAACTGAAGTCAATCATGCTATAGCTCAGCTAACCCTTAGGAAAAGTGTATTTCCTTCTGTCAGCTGCATGTGCCACATCCAAGCATCAAATTGAAGTGCTCCAAGAGGATAAGATAATGTTTATAGTCTAAATATTATTAAGGGTTAATAATATTTGACTGTTCTATTTTTAGCCCAACAGTCTAAAAATAGAAACCGCCCAATGTCTAAAAATAGAGGTCCATCTATTTTTACCAACTCGACCAATCATCCATAAATAGCATCCTGCAACTCATAGACCATGATCCATATGTCTAAAAATAGACATAGTTTAAAAATAGACTTTGCGCCAAAAATAGCCTGCGGGCCCACTTAGTGAAGGCGACTTCATTTCACTAAGCTCCATCATCTTGTTGCATTTTCAACACTCCCTCTCAACAAGATATGGATTATCTGCAACCCCTATCCTGCCTCCGTGGAATTCGAACTTGCTCCTGGTGAGCGCCTTCGTCAAGATGTCAGCATCCTGATCCTCCGTGGGAACATATGAAAGTAACATGATTCTCCGCTGCACACAATCTCTGATATGATGGTACCTGATGTCGATGTGTTTGGATCTATCATGAAATACTGGATTAGTCGAGAGTTTAATGCAACTTTGGTTATCACAATAAATCACAGTAGGCTCCAAGTGTGACCCGAACAACCCGACCAGAATCTTCCTCATCCATATGGCCTCGCATGCAGCCAAGCTTGCTGCCATATACTCAGCCTCTGCTGAACTGAGTGCCACGGATCTCTGCTTCCTGCTGTACCAAGAAACTGCTGTCGACCCGATACTGAAGATCCCTCCAGATGTGCTCTTTCTGTCCGTTGGGCTCCCTGCCCAATCTACATCCGTGAAGCCACATAGCTTCACCTCATCCTCCTGTCTGTACCACAAGCCATATCCCGATGTGCCTCTAAGATAACGCAATACATGCTTACCTGCCTTCCAGAAGAGCTTGGTAGGCGTAACGATAGCTTGCGAAAGTTGGTTAACAGCATAGCATATATCGGGTCGTGTATTGACCAGATACATAAGCGACCCCACCAACTGCTGATAAACAGTGGCATCCACTACCTCCGCTGAAGTAGCATCCTCCTTCCTCCAACCTCCAGGAAGAGGATTATCAACAGGCTTGCAGCCATGCATGTTGAACTTCTCCAGTATTTCCCAGGCATACTTACCCTGAGAAACAAATAGTCCATCACTGCGCTGCCAAATTTCCAATCCCAGGAAATAATTAAGGAGGCCCAAGTCCTTCATTTCAAACTCTCTAGCAAGATCCTCCTTGCATGAAAGTATCAACAACTCATCACCCGTCAAAATCAGATCATCTACATACAGTACAATGATCAGCAACTTCCCCTCCACCACAATCTGGTACAGGTTAGGATTCGCCTCACTCTTGGAGAATCCAAGTCCGATGAAATAACTGTCTATCCGTGTGTACCAAGCACGAGGTGCTTGTTTCAACCCATACAGTGCTCTCTTGAGTCTGCACACATGCGACTCACTGCTGAAGATCTCGAAACCTTCGGGCTTCTCTATGTACACCTCCTCCTCAATGACTCCGTTGAGGAATGCAGTCTTCACATCCATCTGATGGATGTGCCACCCCATCTGCGCTGAGAGAGCTAGGATCGTCCGTATGGAAGAGTACCTTGCGACAGGTGAAAAGGTCTCCTCATAATCGATCCCCTCTATCTGCGAGAAGCCTCGGGCAACAAATCTTGCCTTGTACTTCTCCACACTCCCGTCAGCCGCCTGCTTCACTTTGTAGATCCATCGCGAACCCACCACTGATTTCCCCTCCGGTCTTGGGACAATCTCCCATGCATTGTTTCTGACAATAGAATCATACTCTTCCACCATGGCATCTACCCATGCGGGTTCCTCCACAGCTTCCTCGAAAGAGGATGGTTCTGTCACGACACATTTGCTCATAAGAGCCATGTATCCAATGTACCGGTTCGGTGACTGCCTCTGTCTGCGCTGTGCTGTAGGTGGTCCTACAACCTTCTCTGCATCTCGAGCCAGTCGCTCAGCTTCTGTAGTGCGCTTGCGCCCTCTGATGGTTGGCGCTGCATGGGTGGTTTCTTCCACCTCCTGAACTTCCTCTTGTGGATGATCCACATCCGGAAGCTCCTCCTTAGGAACTAACAACTCCTCATCTGCATGCAAGTGTAGCTCCCTCTCAAGCGAACACTGCATGGCTTTCTCCTCCTGAAATTTTATATCCCGTCGCACAACAGTCTTGCGACTGTCTGACAAATACACCCGGTAGTTGTGAGGTGTATCAGTGTACCCCACAAATATTCCAACCTCTGTGGTCGGATCCAGCTTCCTTCTCGCATCCTTCGTCACATGCATGTAGACAGGAGAACCAAAAATCCGCAAATGGGAAATATCAGGCCTCTTGCCAGAATAAGCCTCCTCCGGTGTACTCATGCCAAGAACCTTGTGAGGACAACGGTTCTGCACATACACTGCGGTATTGCATGCCTCAGCCCACAAGTGAAGGGGTAGGCCCTGATCATGCAACATCGCCCGTGCAGCACCCACGATCGTTCTGTTCTTCCGCTCAGCCACCCCGTTCTGCTGTGGTTTATGGGGTGCGATGAGCTCTCTCCGAATCCCTTCTGCGCTGCAGAACTCCTTGAATTCAGCCGAGATGAATTCACCACCGTTATCACTCCTTAGAGCAATCACCTTCTTCCCCGACTCCTTCTCGACCAGTGCTTTAAACTCACAGAACTTCGCGAATGTATCGCTCTTCTTCTGCATGAAGAAGATCCAGCACTTTCGAGAGAAATCATCAGCAAAGATCACATAATACCTGTGCTTTGTTGTTGAAGCAACTGAGAAAGGACCACACACGTTTGTGTGAACTCTCTCAAGGATCGTCGTGACGTGACTATCCCCCTCCCGTGAAAGGTGGCTTTCACAAATTTTCCCAAGGTACATCCCTTGCACTGACCTGACTGTGCAAGAGTGCCCTTAGGAAGCCCAGTAGAAATATGTTGCAGTATCTTCAAAGCTCCATGGTGAAGGTGGCCAAATCTCCGGTGCCACAGCTCGCCATCATCCCGGCTCACCACTCCTTTCGCCTTGCATGCCATTGTTGCGCAGCCATCTACTTGCAACTGATAAAGGTTATTGATTCGAACCCCTATCTTCCAGGTCTCTCCAGTTTTCTTACTGCACAGGAAATCCTTTCCCTCGTTGAAGACAACATCATACCCCTTGTCTTCCAACATCGCCACAGAGATCAGATTCTTCATCAATCCTGGAACATGCAATACTTCCTTCAATATGAAGGGTTTACTAGACTCCCTCTCAAAGGAAATGGTATCGATACCGGTCGCACTGTATCTACCATCATTTCCCATCTCGATGTGCACTCCAAGATCTTTCTCATCCAGATCTGAAAATAGATCTCGATCTCCAGGCATGTGAAAAGACGCACCACTGTCCAAGAACCATACTGATCCCATCACACTTGAGACCAAGCATGCGATCAGCGAAAAATCCAGCTCAAACTGCGAGGCATAGGCCTCTCCCACTACAGATCCAGCAGCTTGCTTATTTTTCTTCTTCTGCGGACAATTTGTGGCATAATGTTCGTGCTGGTGACAGTGAAAGCACTTCACCTTGGACATGTCCTGCTTCTTGCCTTTCGCACCGGAATGAGAAGATTTATTTCTCTTCCCTTTCTTTGCTTTGGTAGCCAAAGCGCAATTTTCTTCATCAGATGCCTTTGATGAAGATCCGTCCCTGGTATTCCGCCTTATCTCCTCTTGCACAAGATCCGACCAAAGTCTCTCCCATCCTAGAAATTTCTCCCGACCATTGACTGAATCCTGATAGGCATGCCAACTCTTCGGAAGACCAAGGAGAGCCAAGCTCACCAATTCCTCATCATCGACAGTTACCCCCACACTTCCTAGCTCATCCCTGCATTGGATGAACTTCGTGAGGTACTTTGGCATACTGTCGCCTTTCTCCATCTTTATGTGTCTGAGTTTATCCTTGAGCACCAACTTCCTCTGGTCGCTCTTGCTTTGGAATAAATCTGTCAATGATTTCCACATCAAGTATGGAGAATATTTTCCATGCATGCTAGATACAATGTGATCCTTCACGCCCTCCAACAGAATCCTTCGACATTTCGCCATCTTCTTTTGCCAAGCCTCAACTTGAGCAACATCAGTAGGCTTTGGAACCTCATCTTCTATGAACTCCTTCAGCCCGTTATCATCTAATACCACCTCCATTCTGTCCTTCCATGCAACATAATTCGAACTTCCCTCAAGGGAATATTCCAGTCGCAATCCGTTGAAAGACATTTCAACTCTGGCACCAAGAAAACTGTTGCAAATTCGAATTCCAAATTCTGCTGCAAATTCGAATTCCACCAACTCAAAACTCAACTGCTTCCGATCTGTGAGAACAAAGTATTTCTAGCACAGAGATTGACTGTAGGGGAATTTACTAGATATATCACCTTTCAGAGAAAGGATGGATCCAAAGGCTACCTGGCCCGCTTATAGACTCTGTCTACCGAAATAAATTGTAATCACTATAATAGATATGATGATCAATTCTTGCTCTGATACCATGTAGAAATTTGAATAATAGCTAAATTATTCACCGATATTATCCTGATTACACAATATTTAAGCTTCATGCATAATACATAACCTCTTCTAAAATTGATCATTAATATGCGGAAATAGAAACAGTCGCATGCGCACATAAACACAATATTCAAGCACACATAAACACAGTATGTAATGGGGAAAGCATACAGCTGAAAAACCCAAACTATCTGTATATTATAATGATAGAGAACATGTAACAATACATAGCACAAAGCTCTCACAGCTCTCAGCACTATCTCAATGCTACACACAAAACTAGTATGGAAAGTGAACTAGTCACAAGTTCAAATCTCCTCCACAAGTCTGCCTGCCTCTACTGCGCAATCCAAGATGAGAATGGATGAGATCCAAGTTCGAATCCCACTAGCTCCAACTGCGCAATCCTCATTTGCAATCTCCATCAATGTGTGTGCAAATCTCATGCACAGGTATAGTCACAACTGATAGTCACACTCACCCTTTCACCCACCTCTAACACTGGTCTCCACTGAACTGTCCATGCATTGCAGTTAACTGATATGTTCTTTAGTTGATTTATGAGTTAATAATTAGTGAATTAATTAATAATTAATTCACACCACTCATCACTAGTGTATTTTTCAGTTAGACTAAATACAACTAGTTCAACTAAGTTAAACCGAACACAACTCCACCAACCGTCTCATCAACTCCACCAAACTCTGCCACATGAGTTCTAACTGAAGTCAACCATGCAATAGCTCAACTAACCCTTAGGAAAAGCGTATTTCCTTCTGTCAGCTGCATGTGCCACATCCAAGCATCAACCTGAAGTGCTCCAAGAGGATAAGATAATGTTTATAGTCTAAATATTATTAAGGGTTAATAATATTTGACTGTTCTATTTTTAGCCCGGCAGTCTAAAAATAGAAACCACCCAATGTCTAAAAATAGAGGTCCATCTATTTTTACCAACTCGACCAATCATCCATAAATAGCATCTTGCAACTCATAGACCATGATCCATATGTCTAAAAATAGACATAGTCTAAAAATAGACTTTGCGCCAAAAATAGCCTGCGGGCCCACTTAGTTAAGGCGACTTCATTTCACTAAGCTCCATCATCTTGTTGCATTTTCAACAGGTTACTCATGAAAAAAATCAACACACGTGTTGAAAAGTACCAAGGAAAAGTGGTGCCCCAAGTACAAGCAGTGTAAGTGAATAAATCTGATTTTGAGGGGCAACGAAGTGACCCTTCTTGGAAAAATGGCTTCCGGGTGAAGTATCAAATCACCAAAAACAAAAGGATACCCATTTTAGAGCTCAATGAGAGATTTCCAATGGTGCTAAATTTTCGTCAAACCAAGCTATGGTTTGGTCACAATTGGCGAAAGAAAATTTAGGGTGTTTCTTTTAATAGGGTGATTTCCCTCCAATTTGATTCATTTGCTAGTGGAGCTATGGTGAATTTTGAGAGGAGGAGAAGGACCTAAAATTTACGACGTTCGTAGCGGACAAACCGACCATTAGAATCAAGATCCGTCAGTTGTAGGTAGGTGGCCTAACCTTACTCTTCATTTTCAGTGGTTAGCTTTTTATATTAGGTGCCTAGAGCACAGGAGCAACACCCTACCCATAATTACGCACAACTCGCACTTTCTAGGCCCTGTTATGCAATTTGGCTCGCAGTTTCTAGAGGAGAAAACTATGAGCTTGCAGGTACAGGGTTGGGAAATTACGAGTTGACCAGAAAGGTGGGTTTTGACCTATTTTTTGGCTAGAATCGGGGACTTGATGTTTTTGATACATTTTTTCGGTCTCTGAGATGACAAACATGCTAGGTTTGTGTAGGTGTGGCAGAGCTGAAGATCAACTGAAGAGAGAGAGATTTGGATGCACTCCGTGTCAAGATCTAAGGGGATTGGGTGGTCTAATGATCTGAATGGAATGTATTAGTTTTGTTGTGCTAAGTATCCAAACAATAATTAAATTGTGTGCATAAGGTTCTCTGAAGTTTGCAGGTGAAACAAATGATTTTAACTTAGTTAAAAATATTTCTGTGTGAGGTTAAAGCATGTAAATTGCTTATAAAAAACTGTACAAAAGTAAATAACAGAGAATTAAACATCACTTATAAAACACTGTACAAAAGTAAATAATAGAGAATTAAACATCACATGTAATAGTACTCAACAACTTTGATGAAGCAGTTCACCCCTCCTGGGCTACATCTGCTGGTTCAGCTCCCAATGGCATGTCCCCTATATTTTATTGCTAAAAAATGGTAAGTACATGTGAAATAAAGCCTCAAATGGCTATGCTCTCTGTAAAAAAAAGCTTTAGAATTCTTGAATTAGTCAGGAATGACTATTCATTTGCAGAAAATAGAGAATGGATGCCAATACACTGAAAATACCGTAGTGGACCTAGTGGCTCCTTGACCTTTCCCGAAGCTAAACCTACACAAGATGACATTTGATGGATCTGAAACCTGTGCCAATGTGTTCAATATGTCAATAATACCCAAAATTGACTATATGCTTCAAAATTGGTCGAAAATCCAAGAAGTTATGACCCAAACAATAATTTTCCCAGTGTCCCTTAAAAAACTCCACTAAATGCGGAGACACTGCAATTAACACTGACAATTTTGGAAAACTATACTGGAAATGGTGGCGCACTCTAAATTTGGTTGAACAGTTAGCTGTCATTAAATTTTAGGGCTGGGAGTGGTCACATGACCCTCCTACTGCAATTTTTGGAAGCTCCACCATTTAATTCGTTGACACCACCGTAACATTAAATGCAACCCTGCGCTGGCCACATGGCCCGAAACTGCCATCGTCACCTAACCATAACTGCTAGTTGAGCCTCCTGGTTGTGAGCGGTTCGTTATATGAAGCAGTGCTAGCCCCTTTCTCCACCTGCAAAAAATCCTATAAGCATTAAATAGAACTTCACGCCGTTGAATGTTAAGTGTCACCGTGTAGTCGAGATGGTTGGGCGCTCCTGCCCGCGGAGATGAGGTTTGGGGTTCAAAACCTATGGACTCCAAAAAATTTTAACATAAATTTCAACCTTGGCCTAGGCCCATGTGGAAGCCTCTGGGTAGGCCACGTGGCGCCCACTGATAGGTCTAAAAAACTATATATAAAATTAATTTTCCAAAATATATATTTTTTGAAAATTTTTATACAAAGTCCAAAATGAGTCAAAATGTCATTTTTTAGAGTTTACTGGGCTTTTTCAAACCTTAATAACTTCTACATACAACTACTATTTTATGAACTGTTTACGACACCAGAATCACAGTGATGAGACCTTTCTGGTCGCTCAGATTGCAAACATTTTTGAGCACTTTCATTTTTGAGCATCTTTGAACTATGGACATGATCTCTTGATCACACCTCACCATTGGGAAGTTTTTGGACCCCAAAATCTCTCTGGAATAATGAACCCGAAGATGAGGAGACTATGTCCCTACTCTTCCAATCTTAATCCACTGAAATTTCCCTGATTTCATTAATTGGAGATTTTCTTGAAATGACAATTTTTTCCTTGATTCCATTGACCAACTATTGCTGAATTTGACCTTGTCATGCTGCACATTTTAGAAACTTGCAGAACAAAAAGTTAACTTTGTAGAAAACATATTTTTTTTTGTACATTGGTCTTTAATAAAAGGAAACTGAAATTTTTTTTCACCTTGCATCCTGTCCTTATGGCGATTTTTTGCTGAATTAGCCTTGTACTTGTGTCGATTCTGGATGAAGTTTCCTTGTCATAGTACCCTACCTTTCTGAAACCAAAAATGATCATTGCTGAACTTTGTTCCTTCTATGTTTAGATGCTTTTCCCTCTCTTGGATCTTTGCACCTGTTGAACACCTAATCCTCCATGGGTAGGTGTGGAAGGCAAAAAGTCACAAAGGAGTCTAAGTGACCTTGGAAGATGAATCCAAGAGTCACATTAATGTAATATAAATGTACATCTATGTGTAATAGAGAAGCAACGAATTCATATATTTCTATGTGTGTGTTTAACATGGTATCAGAGCTGATACATTCATAACCAGCTCAACCTTGTGTGAGCCATTTGTTTTTGTGGCTTGTGTAAATCAACAAAAACCCTGTGCATTTTTGCAACATTCAGAAATCAATTGTTGCAGCATTCAGAAATTTTCTGCAACATTTAGGAATCAATTTTTGCAGCATTCAGAAATTATTCTGTTGGTTTCATTTAGAAGTCTACAGGTTTTCTCTCACTGCTCCCTGCTACATTCAGCTTTTACTACAAATTTTGCAAGTTTTATGCACTTTCTGCCTACTTTTTACTGTGAAATCTCTGAATTTCGGAAAAGGATTGAGTTGGAGAGCTGCTGAAAAATATTTTCTGCTACTGTCTAAAGTGGGTCTCTGAGAAAATTCTGAGTTTTACTAAAAATTCTACAAATTTTTGCAAATTTCTGTTAATGTGAAATTTTTGCAATTTTTGCAAATTATTTTGCAAATTCTACAAATTCTACTATTTCTGCACAATTTACCTTGGCCCTCACTGCACAAAAAAATATTTTGCAGTATTTTTTTCTCGGCCTCTGCTCTCTCACGACCCTCACAGCCTCATGACCCTCACACCAGCACTACCCTCACCTCACCACACCCGCCCACCCAATGCTCAACCCATGCTACGCTCAACCCACGGCCCCCCGACATCTCGCCTCTCGGCCCTACCCTCTTGCCTCTCGGCCTCTCGGCCCTTCTCCCCTCCCCTCACCCTCCCCCTCAGCCATCCCCCCGACACCTCTACCCACTTCACTTACCCCTGTGCACCCCCTCACCACCCTCCTCTCCGCCCTCGACCTCTCACTATCACCAAACCCTTTCAACCCGCTCCCCCTCACGACTTACACCCTCCCCTCACCCCTCACCTGACCCCTCACTACGCCCTCACCCTCACAGTACCCACCCCACCCTAAAGTCTCCCTACGGTCTCCCCTTACCCCTTAACCCGCTCCCCCTCATGGCTTACACCCTCCCCTCCCCCAACCACGCTCCCCTCCCTCGGCCTTTGGCCCTACTCCCACCCTCTGCTCACCCCATCACTCCCTCCCCAACTCACTCCCCCTCATGTATACCCTCTCCTCTGCCCACTCGCCCCCTCACATCTCCCCACTTGGCCCTTTGCAAACACTCCCCCATCCCCCTCGCTCATTGCACAACAAACCACCCTTCCCCCTCACGCTCGACCTTCCCTCTTTTGATTTTTAATTCGGCCTTTTAATTATTATTATTATTTTTTTTACAGTTAAAACCTCCCTTAGTTAACACCTTCCCTAGTTAAAACATCCCCCATTTAATACCCCCCCTAGTAGTTGCCTTCCCCAGTAAACACCTCCCCTAGATTTCACCTCGTCCAGTAAAAACCTCCCTTAGATAATACCTCTGTTTTTTCCCTAATTTTTTTTTTCCAAAAAAAAAATAAACAGTAGAGAGAGAGGATATGGTATAGATGGTATGAATATATGGATTTTATATAGTGAAAAGTGAAGTTTGTGTTGTATGACCAAGATTTGTGGCATGTATATAAGGGTGAATATCTCAAAGAGATTGACAATGTGAATGCAAATGTTGAAAATTGGTGGCACCATAAAACTTACTCATAGTTTTTGGAATTTGCCTTCCTCTTTATTGTAAAGTAATTCAACAAGCTCAAGACCATCTGCTCATTGATAGTGAAGCATCCAAGTTTGTGAACATCTTTTTGTTGAATTAGAGTTGTTGGTGTAAAACAGTTCTTTGAAGAAGAGAGAAATCATCTGCCTTAAAGGGTTATTGCTCAGTGGTTTTTGCTGCACATTTACAAAATATTTGCAGAGACATTGTATTGTACTAACATTGTGAGTGAATATTGCTTCTTCATAGTTGCAATCAGTATTTGAAGTACCTTGATTTGTTGAGAAATTGTTGTATACTTCTTTGAAGTCATTTGTAATCCTTTGAAAGTAAGTTGAATCACATTGTAAACGGGTGCATTATCGGTTGAAGCCAACACCCTTTTGAGCCTGAGTTGTTGAGAAAAATGGCTAAAATAAATGATGCATTAGAGTTGTTGAATAGCCTCATTCATTCCAGTGTTTATGATATGGTAAAAATGAGCAAGAACACTCTTTTTAATATTCAAACTTGCTTGCAAGATGCACAAGACAAGATTGAGTTTTTGCAGTTGGAGTCTCAGCTTCAGCAAGATGAACTTCAGCAAAAGAGTCACCATTCTGAACCTGTTTCTATTCAGAAAATTGAGAAGGAATCTCATCAGAAGCAAGAATATAAAGTTGCAGTCTATTCACATTCAGTTCCTTGTACAAGAGCAGATTTACATGCAAATGCAACAACTCAGTGTGCACTTCCCAAGCCCATCATCAGACCTTGGGAAGAGCTTGTCCACAACAAGCACATAACTAGTCTTGGATATGACAAGGATTTGTCCTTTCATATTCTGGACTACTCCAAGCCCATCAAATTTTAGAGTACCGGATTCCTTTATGACAGTTCACCTACAGCTGTTCCAGATCCTGCTCCACTTCCACAACAACAACAACAGATTGTAAAATGCCAACACTGTGATCGAGTTGGCCATATGAAATATCACTGTTTTGATCTTCATCTATGCAAGCACTATGGTCGACACAACCATTCTTCACACAGATGCTTCAGAAACAAGCCTCCTGCAAGAACAAAGATTCATATTGGATGGATCGCTTCTTGGCAATGGGCATCAACAACCAAGAAAATGTTTAAGTCACATGTCAGAACTCATTCTCGAATGTTGAGCAAACTTGCAGTTGAGTTTTCGCCATCATCTCACCTCGTAACTGATAGGGGGGAAAATGGTGGTCATCTAGAAGCTTCGAAGTCACATCAAGCGAGCCTGAGCCACAATCTCTCATTCCATATTCAGAGTTGTAGCCAGAGACACAATAGTTCAAGCGAGCCTGAGCCACAATTCGTCATTCTAGATTCAGAGTTATAGCCAGAGACATAGATGCCCATGAGCATGCCTTTGGTTGGTGGACAACCTTAAACCATCCATGTGAGGTTGATATTCTTCCTCTTTCGGAGCACTTCCTCTAGCAGAAGATTTCAGCTTCTTGCCAGTTTTGGAAGAGTTCCAGGAATGCATCAAGCATTCCAGTGTTGGTGGTCATCCTTAAACCATCACAGGTTGTAGACTTCCCTTCTTTTAGGTTTAAGGTCTCCCTTTTCAAATATGAGGGACAATTCCTCCAGCAGAAGCCCTTATCTTCTTGCCAGTTTTGGAAGAGTTCTGGGAACTACAATAAGCGTTGCGTTCTAATGTTAGTGGTCATCCTTAAAACACCTCTTTATGCTAACATTTCAGAGAGCTGATTTAGCCTAAGTGCTCCCATGAATATTTTGTAGATTTGTATTACAACTCTCTTCTTCGACTCACACATACCCCTTCGGATTAAGGGGGGGAATGTTGAACACCTAATCCTCCATGGGTAGGTGTAGAAGGCGAAAATTCACAAAGGAGTCCAATTGACCTTGGAATATGAATCCAAGAGTCACATTAATGTAATATAAATGTACATACATGTGTAATAGAGAAGCAACGAATGCCTATCTTTCTATGTGTGTGTTTAACATCACCTTATTACACTGACACTTTGTTTTTCGCATTGATCGACACCAAAGAAGATCGCTGCAACTTATTGTCATCTTATTTCAAAGAAAACCTTCTTTCAGACTAAAAAAACTAATTATTTACATCAACATTTACATGAAAATTATTATACATAACTTCTCTTTATTTAATCATCATCAATGTCAAGTTTTGACTTGCATTGACAAGCCTCTTCATCTGCCCTGCATTCACTAAAGAAGAGTCTATTTTTTTGCGATGAGCTCTCACAATAAACTCCTTGCCATCCTTGAATAAATGGTACTTGTTCTCATGGCGATGGAAGATAGCTTTCCTGTCATACAAGTAAGGACTGACCAACACCACACCTGTAATATCAAGCGGAACAACATCTAATTCAACCATGTCAATAAAATGTGTCGTTATTGCAAAGCACAACATGCACTTCTTTGAAACCTATAAATTTGCATCCTTACAAATCCAACCAAGAGGATATGGTTTTAGATGTGGAATGGTTTCAATATTTAGTTTCTTGACTAAGTCTTTAGAAATAAGGTTCGCTTGCTACCCACTGTCAAATAGTGTGTCAATCTTGGTATGTTTGGAAATGACCCTCACATGAAATAGTTCAATGCTCTTCTCTTCACATGGAGCTTCTATGTGACAGTTAGAAATTCTGGAACTGGGTGTAGTTTCATTCTCTTTCCCCCTCAAGTTATTTAGTGCCATAGCTATGATTTTTGTTTCATCTCCCGATTCTAACCCTAGGTCTTGTTTAGCTATTGCAACTGTCTTGCCTTTCTCTTTGGCTTTAAAAATTTCTGGTTTCAACTCTGGATGAAGTTTCCAACAATGGTCCTCATCATGGCTTTTTTTAGAACCGTGTTTGCAGAAAATTTTCCCTTCTCTTTTCTAGAATTTTCATTTCTCTTTTTCTTCCATTTGCCTTTAAACTCACTTTCCTCATTCCGATCTAGATTTTTTTTACCCTTGCCTCTAAATGTGTGGCTTGAACACAAACCTCATCTAGGATTGTAGGAGTAAACATGAGAATGGTATGTCTTAGGTAAGTATGTAAACCTCCTATATACTTGAGTAAAGTTTCTTGGCTATGCAAATCTATTCCTAGTAAAAGAGATCTTCTTTTAAATTCTTGGGTATAAACTTGAACATTTTGTCCTTTCAATTGTTTAAACTTTTGCTAGTCCATTATGGCTTTCTACATGTGAGCTAATGGATAAAACTGTTGTTTTATTACAGAAATGAAATCAGACCATGATAAGATAATCTTACCATATTTTTTGATCTCCTCCTTTGTCTTGGATTCCCACCAAACAAGAGTTGCACCTTCCATTCTCAATGAAGCTAATTGGATTTTTGTGTCATCATCATGAAAATTTTGAATTCTCAAATAGACCTATAATTTTCTAATCCAATTATCTAGATTTTCTACATTAACTTCACCATCAAACATTGGCAATTGAAACTTAACATCAAGTTGAAGAAAAGGAATTTTACCTGTGTTCTTTACTTTGTGAGAATGATGTACTGAAGATGATGTAGAGGTTGATGAATATGAATATGAGGGTGATGATGGCAACTTTCCACTGTCTCCATTTCCCCCATTACCCTTCTTGGATTTATCCTCATCATTATGGCCTCTTAACGATCCCTCTCCTTCCTTGTGAAGTTGGACCCTTAATCTTCAAGTCTCTTATTTCTTTCTTGTAAATTACTCTCACTATTTCAGTCAAGTCAAGGAATTCTTTTCTAAACACTCTTTCTTCCTCCTTGGGATCAACTTCTTCAGGAATTTGACCTTCTCCTGAAGTCATGCTTATGGCTTCTTCTGATTCTCTTTGAGGTAAAATTGAAGGTGGAGATAATGGCACTATTACCCTCCTTGGTTGAGGATTAATTAAAGTCTTCACCAATTGACCTTCTCCTTTCTTAAGCTTTAGCGTAGTAAGCATTAAAACTCACAACAATTGCCGCCCCAAGATGGATCTGCACAACTTGCAAGATTTTTTATGCAAAATTTTAATAAAATCATTTCACACAAATGTTAAACACAGAAAATACTCTAGCTTAACCTAATGCTCAACCTGAGCTCTGATACCAACTTAATATGAATGGAATGTATTAGTTTTTCTATGCTAAGTATCCAAATAGTAATTAAAATGTGTGCATAAGGTTCTCTGAAGTTTGCCGGTGAAACAAATGATTTTAACTTAGTTAAAAATATTTCAGTGTGAGGTTAAAGCATGTAAATTGCTTATAAAACACTGTACAATAGTAAATAATAGAGAATTAAACATCACATGTAAGATTACTCAGCAAATTTTATGAAGCAGTTCACCCCTCTTGGGCTACATCTGCTGGTCCAACTCCCAATAACATGTCCCTCATATCTTGTTTCTCAAAAATGGTAAGTACATGTGAAATAAAGCCTAAAATGGTTGTGATCTCTGTAAAAATAGCTTCAGAATTCTTGAATTAGTCAGGAATAACTATTCATTTGCAGAAAATAGAGAATGGATGCCCAATACATTGAAAACACCCTAGTGGCCCTAGTGGCTCCTTGACCTTTCCCAAAGCTAAACTTGCACAAGATGACATTTGATGGCTCTAAAACCTATGCTAATGTGTTGAAAATGTTGAGAATATCCAAAATTGACTATATGCATCAAAATTGGTTGAAAATCCAAGAAGTTATGACCAAAACAAGAATTTTCCCAATGTCCCTTAAAAACTCCACTAAATGTGGAGACACTTAAGTTAACACCAAAAATTTTGGCAAACTCCGTCGGAAATGGTGGCACACTCTAAATTTGGTAGGATGGCTAGCTGGCGTTAAATTTTAGGGCTGGGAGTGTTCACATGACCCTCCCTCCGCAACCGTTGGAAGCTCCACCGTTTAATCTGTTGACACCACCATAACATTAAATGCAACCCTGCGCTGGCCACATGGCCCGAACCCACCACCATCACCTAACTGTAACTGCCAGTTGAGCCTCCTGGTCATGAGTGGTTGGTTATATGAAGCGGGGCTAGGCCCTTTTCCGTCCGCAGAAAATATGATAAGCATTAAATAGAACTTAATGCTGTTGAATTTTAAGTGTCACCGTGTAGCTGAGATGGTTGGGCGCTCCTGCCTGCGGAGATGAGGTCTGGGGTTCGAAACCCATGGAATCCAAATTTTTTTAACATAACTTTAAACCCTAGCCTGGGGCCATGTGGAAGCCTCTGGGCAGGCCACGTGGCATCCACTGATAGGCCTAAAAAACTATATAATAAAATTAATTTTCCAAAATATATTTTTTTAGGAAATTTTTTATAAAAAGTCCAAAATGGGTCAAAATGTCATTTTTTGGAGTTTATTGGTCTTTTTCATACCTTAATAACTTATGCATATGACCTCTATTTTGTGAGCCGTTCATGGCGTTAGAATTGCAACGACGAGACATTTCTGATTGCTTAGATTGTAAAAATTTTTGAGCACTTTCATTTTTGAGCATTTTTGAAATATGGACATGGTCTCCTGATCATCCGAGGTGGACTAGAAAGATACAAGGTTATCAAGTTGGTTGAGAACCCACTGATGAGGGCATGGGAGCTCTTGATATCTAGGATAGTCAACTACTGGGATCTAGACTAGGAGGCATTTGTAGTGCAGGGGCACTAGATCGAGTTGACCATACAGGACATATAATTCTTGAACCGACTCTCGCCACTAGGGGTGATGGGAAATATACATCGAGTGTTACTACAAGGGAATAACATATCAGAGGTTTTGGAGTACCACTGCCGACCAGATGCTTATGCTAAGGGCATGACCATACTGATTGGTGACCTAGTGAGACTAGAGACATGGGCTATTCTCGCAGCATTACTGTGGATCTTGGGCAACTAGGCTTTCCACCACATCACTGGAGGGAAGTTGATGTTATTTGAGAGTGTAACGAGTGGGACCTACTATGGGTGGGCCTAGATGATGCTGTCGTCGGTGAAACGACAGTTTTCGCTATGCAAGCGACAAGTGAACCATAACTATTATTTTGGTACAGTGTTGTGCTTGTTCTTCTTCGAGAAGATCCCCACACTTTGGCCTCACTTACATATCCAATATGGGAGCCCATGAGAGCCCAGGATGTGTCGCTGGGGGCAGATACTATAGAGAGGAGGAGGTGAGGGAGTCGAGTGGGTTTTTCGACCCGATTTCTTTGCACATTGGGATCAAATTCCGATGTATATAGACAACTATCCATACAATGGTATGAAATTTCATGGGGACCTTGACTTGCCACTTTCGCTAGGTCAAGCATGGGGACCCTGACTTACCACTTCTGCCAGGTTGAGCATGGGGACTAGATGGTAAGTGAAAGTTGCTATATTTTATGATGCATTTTAAAAAATTTAGTATATGTATGTGGTACTGGTTCCATACTCTTGGTATGCAGATATAACACCAGTGAAGTCGGTAGGGTATATGGTACGACCTGCCGCGCTAGGGGCTGTGGAGTCTAGTTCAGTTAGAGGAGCTGATAGAGCGGACTTAGAGGCTCTGCTGGAGGATGTCCACTACAGGTGCGAACTACTATTGACTGGTGTATATGAGAACATATGGAATGATCTTGAGGACCGATACATTGAGGGATGGGTCAGGCTACCCTCAGAGTGGCGAGGGGTCATGCGGCGCATGGTGATGGCCATGTAGGCAGTGCAGGTGTTAGCCACCTGTAAAATTTGATTATACCAAAGGTGGCTAAATTTTTTTTGAGCCTTCAAGGAACAATTTTTCCCTATCAAAAACTGTTGGCCTTTGAAGACTCTTGAAGGCATCATAGCCTCTGTCCAGATCCCATTCTGCTGTTTACATCCTAAAAACCTCTGAAATCCTACAAAAATCCAAAGTCAAATACTGCTACAGACCCCTTTTTTCCCTTCTTTTTCTTCCAAACTAACCTCTTTTTCTGTCCCTCCATTTCCCATGAAAACCCCACAATTTCATGATTCTTCCTTTTTCCTTTTCATAACATCCATTTTATAAGGTTAAAAACCCACTTTTTAACCTTACCGCAACCTTCTTTTCCTTTGAAAAAACATTAAAAAAAAAAACCATGAAAAATACATATTTTTATGTATGGGGCTTAAGCCCCCTCGAGCTAAGCCTCTAACCCTTTTTTTGCCCATGCGCCCGAGCGCCAGAACCAACTGCTAAACCTCATGGGTGTTTATCCTTTCCAATATTTTCTCTGCCCAAAACATTAAAAACCTTTGTGAATTCGTGTTTTTGGGTTTTTAATTCATTTCCAAAGTTTTCGCCCGTATAAGTTGTGGAGCAACCTCCACCATCTATCTACTCCGCAGATCGGATGGTGCGGAGCGCGCCATTCCTGTGGACCCCCCCCATCCGTGCGCTGTTTTCCAAACCCGCGTGGTTTCCATCGCACCGCTCTTTAGCGGAAGACAGTTTTTTCCCAATCGGTAGTGATTCCATACGCTTGCCGCCGCGTGTCCCTTGTACGATTTGAAAACCGCCGTGTAGCTGTCGTCCATCGCGCGTTATAGCTCAGACCAGGATTCCCAGCGAAATTGATCTCTGTCGTCCGATCTGGGCCCACTCATCCAACGGTGGTCGATCGCCGAAGATGTCCGATGATTAACCAAAGTTCCTGCGCGATAAACAAGCCATCATACCGCGGCAAATAAATCTCCTCCATCAATCTGATATGAAAATCGATGGATTATATTGCATTGCCCGATTCCTCGCCCAGTCAACGTTTCCCCTCCGCTAACTTTCCATCGCCCACTCTCGACCGTCGATCTTTGCGCGATCGACGACTCATATTTAATATCCTTCTTCCATTCTATGATATCTCCAAATTAACCCTGACCGTTGGATGATGCCATCCAACGGCCACACTTCCTCTGCGCCTTCCAATGCAGTGAAACCTACAGAGCAGGATTTTTTAACGAGTTTTCACATTTTGCAGGGTTTAAATCATTTGTTCATAGTTTTCAAAGAAGATTCGAGAAGGAGGGTGATGACCCTGCTGTTTTCGATTCGTCAAAGAAAATCACCCGCAGGGTTGAAATGCATATTTCATCGATGTTTTCTCAGGCATTGATGCCTTATAAACCCTGCGCAACCCGGCACGACAACCAGAAAACCATGAAATAGGCACAGTGGAAGATTATCAGTGTCGAAGACTAGGATGAACTAGAACAGAGAATTAATGGACATATTAGCAGGGATTACGGCTAAGACAGCTATCAAAAGCCTAATCCCAAATTAAAACACAGTTTAAAGGAAAACCTAAAGTGTTTCATCAGGAAAACCCTCCACCGCCACAAATGGAGGCAAATTGATTCCTCCCAGCGACTAAAGCGCCACCTGTGCCTCAAAGTATTCAATCAGGAACAAAATTTATTGAGCAGGGTCAGATATTTTGCCTCGACGCAGCCGATGAGTTACTTCTGCCAGGAATTTAATGAAAGGATGTCTACAGAGTAACCCTAGCATCACACAGAGCCTCAAAGGTCAACAAAAGCTCCCACCGAGCTTAATTCATAAGTGTAAACCAATTAATACAGTGAAACACCTGTACAGTTTCTTCTTTGAGCCCCCCAAAGGCCAAGAAGACATTAACTCTGTATTAATTGTATTTGAGATCTTTTATCAGATCTCACCTCCTCATCCTTCTATAAATACTTCAGTAGAAGATGAGTGAGAGGTTGGTTGTTGATGTAATTACTGAACATTGTAATGTAACTGAGCTGAAGACTTCTGATTGTAAATAGCGATTCACTGGCTCTTGGAGCTCTGCTTGTAACATATAAGTTATGTTGTGAAAGAAAGATGAATTAAAACACTGGACTTGAAGATTGTAACCGGTTTGGAGCATCAATACAAGCTAATTTATGGGATCCTAGTCTATGTTGATGGTGATGTTATTCTCATTGCAACTGGTTATTTTTTTTATGTTTTCATTATGTTTCATATTCTTCTGTAAAGAACAATTTAAAAAGGGTTAGGACCTGCTGTATATCAGTGACCTTCTCTGGCTGAAAAACCTTTATTTAAATGTTTTCTTTCAACTGCGTTATTTAGGAATGATTTAATTCTGTCTAAAAATAAGAATTCTGGCATTCCCTCATCTTATTGTCTTAGCTGAATATTATTCTTGAATGTTACTATCAATACATGTTGTGTGAAGATGAATTGAGGAAGATATGGTTAGCCCTGGTCCCAATTTTGTCTGCACCACTGTTTGATTGTTTCCCTTAGAATGTGTTAAAAGCTGGCTAGTTTCAAAGTACTTACCAGATCTTAGGCCATTCTGTGTTATCTTTGTGATTGTCTTGAAAGTAACTAAGTAAAGAGGAGCTAGGAGAGGATTTGTGGTGAGCCCGACCTGCTAGTTTCTACTCCAAAGGTTGCCTTCAAGTTTCCCTTCGTTTTTTAAATGTTTTCTATTGGAAGTGTATCAAAGGCTGGATAGTTTCGAAGTACTTACCAGATCCTAGTTTGATTTCATGTTTTTCTTAAGTGCCTGGTCAAAGGCTTGCTAGTTTCAAAGTACTTACCAGATCCTAGGCTGCTCTTTGTTCTACATCTGTTTATTTCCCCTTCTTGATGTATCACTCCATTCCATAAATCCAACTTTAAAGAGATCCTTAGGCATAGATGACTTGCCCCATAGACCACTCTTGAACCTGATTGTTTCAATTAAATCCTCTTATGACTCCATAGCCCAATGGACTGAAAACCTACCATCATCTTTCTTCTCGATCAAAACTTACTCTGGTTGCTTGCAACTTCTCACTTTTGAACCTCTTTACCTATGGGAATTTTCTCCTCTAACAGAAATCATGCTCAACCATCCAAAAAACAAAACAAACCCTTGGCCTTCATAGATAGCCTAATATCATTACCTCGAACTTCAAAGACAAATCCATCTTTGCACCTATTGGAGAGATCCCTCTCCGGATTCAGGAGGGCTAGATCCTAGAATCCCAAAGTTGGTTGAAACGATGTTGTTTCTGTAATTGGACTCTGCCAATCTTGCTAATAAATTACAGATCCCTAACAGCAGGATCTGCGAGCTACAGGAGCTAAGCCATTAGCTCGGGACCTTCTAGATAGTGATTGGATGTAGGGGCATATGGTGCCCCCATTTTTGATTTTATAACATGCTATGGCCATGTCGGATGTATTAGAGTAGTGGACTCCAAAACATTTATGATTTTGTCGAAACATATTATGGATATGCATATTTTTATATATGATGAGCTTATGGTTCCCCAATTTTTTTATGATTATTGTCTTGTGTTAAATTCATGTGATAAGTGCCAATCTATAATTTTGTTTGTAATTCTATCTACATAGTGGTTTTGGGCTCTAGGTACATGAATGAATGTGATGGTTTCAAATTCACGCACTAAGAAATTCACTCGTAAATATTTTCTAAAAAGGACATGGTTATTCACACAATATACACCATTCAATTGCATGAAAAGAAGTAAGGAATATAAACAGACATGAAAATGAAGGATGAAATAATCAAGGGAATCGACTAACAAAACTATCACTATACCATATTCAGCCTGATTATTGGTAGTAGATCCTATGCATACGCCGTTGGAAAGGACTAATGAATGCATGGGGGTAAAAATGGCCCACGCTACTGAGGCTAGATTCAGAGAGAAGAAACTTGCACTGTTGGCATAGCCGATATATGGTGTGGATGAGGATCCATTTGAAAGGTGCCATAAGACAAAAAATGAGATGATTGTGAACTATGCAGGATATCTAAATGCATGACAAAAATAAAACACACATCTTAATGGGAGATGCTATGGGTAAAATATCTTAAGGTAGAGTGCATTGCGAGGGTTAGGAAGGAGTTGGCCTTCGAAATCCTCGAGAAGGTATGCCCCCTTGCCCAAATCCTTACTAATGATGTAAGGTCCTAGCCATAATGAGTCAAAATTACCATGACCAAGGACATCATGAGCCTGGTCATACACTAGAACAAGGTCGCCTTCGTGAAAGGTACGAGGGTAGAATTTTCAGTTATATGGAGCTTTGGTGCTCTTGTTGGCCACTTCACTGGTTTGAAATGAAACACGATGGTCTTCGGAAGCATGCTCAAGCATGATAAGTCTTTGTTCTAAATGTTGGGTGTCAGAGAGATGTTCGATGGCTAGGTGAAGGGAGGGTATTTTACACTTGATCGGTAAGACTGAATCCTCATCGAAAACAAGGTGGAAAGGAGTAAACCCGGTGGCGGTTTTAACATAAGTTCTATAGGCCCACAAAGTAGGGAAGAGAATAAGGTTCCAATTTGTTTTTTCTTGTTCACAGTTTGTTGAAGAATAGTTTTACGGATTTTAGTGACTGATTCAACTCAACCTTTATTTTAGGGATAATAGGACGATGAATATTGGTGCTCAAATCCCAACATAGAGGATAGCTCACGCGATATCTCATCTTCAAAATGTAAACCATGGTCAGAGACCAATTTTTTCAGAACCCCTAATCAAGCGATAACATGGTTAAATAAAAAGAGGACTGCGGTCACTTTCGTGTTCTTGAACGTTGGTATGGTCTCAACCCATTTAGTGAAATAGTCAACCGTCAAAATGATATACTTATGGTTACCAGTAGATGGAGGCCAAAAATCCATAAATTAAATGGCCCACTTACATAAGGGGCCGACTAAGATGACAATATGGATGGGAGTAGGTCGAGCTCACACCTTTGAGGTGAAAATTTGGCAATTGGAATAGTGTTTGACCACTTCAATGCAATCACCAAAGAGATAAGGTGAAAATACCCAACGCACATGACTTTCTGGGTAGTAGACAAACTGGAGAGGTGGCCACTACAAGTGTCGATATGTCAGGCATTAAGGACTTGCTCAGCTTCAACGTGCATGAGACAACGACGAAGGAAATAATCAACACCGCGACGATAGAGATCGTCACCGATGAGAATATATCAAGGGGCTTGGTATTGTATATGTTGTCGCGCATAATGATCAAGGTGAGAGGCAAAATTTTGGGTTCACAGGTAGGTGAGGATGTTGCCATACCAAGGATCATCTGAAGTAATAGAAAACAAGTGTTCATCCGGTAAATCATCATTAACCAGCGGATCTTGCACCCCAGTAGAAAATTCAGAAATGAGTTCAACGAGGGATAAACCTTTCTTACTCTTGGGTGTGAAAAATTGAAGATCGAACTCCTAGAGGAAAACGACCCAACGGTCGTACTTCCCATTGATGAGCCGTCTACTCAATAGGAAAGCCATAGGGTTGGAATTGGTCACGACCTTGGTGGAATGTGTAAGGATATAATGACGAAGTTTGTGGACCGAGAACACAACAACCAACGCCAATTACTCTTCATGCGAGTAGGACACAAGAGGACCTACAAGGTTCTTACTAACATAATATATAACATGTTTGGTTCTGGTGTCATCTTTTTGGATAAGGAGCCAAGTGACCAAGTGGGTGGATGCTGAGATGTACAAGATGAAATCCCTCTCAAAGTTAGGAGGAATAATTAAGGGAGCAGAAGTGAGAGCATGTTTCAGGGCATCAAAAGACTATTGAGCATATTCATCCTAAAAAAATGGAATGTTAAATCGAAGGCTTCTTAGAAACCCATGCGCGGTGGTGGCATAGTCAAGGAAAAACCGATGAAGAAAGTTGGCTTTGTCTTGGAGGCTTTGTAACTAGTGCAAAGTAGGAGAAATGGGAAGCTCTAGAATGACTTGAAATTTGAGAGGATAAAGAGTTATACCATATTTAGACACAATGAAGCCCAAGAGACGATTGGTAGGAACACAAAAGACACATTTTAGCGGGTTGAGGAAAATATTATATGTGCGACATCAGAGAAAGAAGGTACACAAATCATGCAAGTGTTGCACCCGATGCCTAGAATGAGCAATGAGGTCGTCAAGGTAGGCAAGGATAATATGAGCCAGGTCATGGAAATATTATGACATGGCCCACCGAAAGGTGGCTCATTCTTTAGGCTGAACGACATGACCCTATAAGAGAAAGTTTCCCATGGACTAATGAACACAATTTTCAATTGATCAACATGATGAATAAAAATCTGATTGTACCCAGAGAAACCATCCATAAAGGAAAGCACCTCATGCCTTGCACACTCATTGATAATATCATTGATGAATGGTGTGGGGAAGTTGTCTTTGGGACAATATTTCTTCAGGTTGCGAAAGTCTATGTAGACACGGATGGTGCCTTGTTTCTTGAGAACGAGAACCAGGTTGGAGACCCAAGTGGTGTATTCAATGGGATAGATAAAACTATCCTGTTTGAGCTTATCGATTTTGGCTTTGATAGCCTCTCATCTAGAAGGATTAATGGGTCTCAAATTTTGACAAACAAGATTGGCATCGGGCCATGTATCGATATGGTGTTCAATAATGGCGGGATCAAGTCTGAGAATTTGTGAATAGGACTAGGTGAAAACATCATGGGATTCCTTGAATAGCTTGGTGTAAGCCTCAATTTCTTCCGATGTACAATGTGCCCCCAAGGTAATGTTTTCTTCTACCCTTGGTTTATCATAAATGTTAATTTTAATGGTCGGAGAGATATTGGCCATATTTCCTTCTTCGAAAGCATCTGGTGTAGGGATAGGATTTCTAAACCAATTGACCTCATCATGGATGAATTATTTAGACTCCACAACATACTGGTCATGAGACTGCTGTGGAAGGAAGTACACATGGTGGTGCATATCATCCCAGGGAAAGTCAGGGGTGGTCATGGCTTCCATAATGTCTTCATTAGATTGAAAGATGGGGGGACTGGTGGAAGAAAGATCAAATGATGCGGCGGGGCTACCTGATGCATCATCATGGGAGATATGGTTCACATACACATCACTATGGAGGGTAGACAAAGATATAGTAGATGAAACATCTACCGATGTTGAGTCCAAGGTGATCGCCGAAGGAGGTTCAGTCGAAATAGAAGGGGATGCCCTGAAGGGGTCTTCCACCATGAATCTCATGGATGATGACATATATAGGATGGTGGCCGAAGGTTCTGTCATCTCGACATCGGGGGGAGGTATCACAATGGGTGTATAAATGTCCTCCGGCTCTGTTGAAGTAAAAGTCGTGAGTAGAGGAGTAGATGATACACTACGATCGACCTTGATTCAAATAACGACCTCAAGGGTGTCACGAAATTCGTTGAGATGGGGACAATGGTAAGAATAATGGCCATAAAGATCACACAAAGGAAAAGGGTGGTTTGTGTGCAGATATTTGAGTTTCTTAGCTGAATCAGGTAAGGTAACATGGACCTCTGGGATATCAGATTCAAGAAACATCTTGTTGACCACATGTTTGAGATGAGGAAGCTCAGGACAAATATGGGTGGCATGCCCAAAAACATCACAAAGTGCACATAGGTGACTGCTTTAGAGGCTTAGTAGGAGAAGGAGTTGTTTTGGGGGCCTTGTCTTTAGGTTCCCTGCTTTTGGCTTTGTCCCCCTCACTAGATGCTTTCGCAAAAGGAATAGATTCCTGTTGAGGTGGTTGAGGTACTGAAGCGAAGGGAGGGGTTATAACGACCGGTTGGACTGTGGTCAAAGCAATATAATGTTTGAGTTGAACAGGCGAGGTAATGGATGGGGGATTGATGTACCAAACTGGGATTCCCAAGGTCAAATTGGGAAAGGCTCAATGTAGCCATAAGAGGCATCGAAAACGCTCTGGAAGGGGGAGCTAGAAACAATATCTGACTGGGAGGGTAATGGCTTGGCAGAATGTCTCCCAAATGGTTAAGTCTAGGGGGAACTGTTCTTGGTTGAAAATGGGTGGAGGATACACCAGTTTAGGAAGAAGGTCTTGAAGTCTGTGTCGAGTGATTGCTAGCAGGTCGCAGAGGCATAGGTTGCTGGCTAGTCGAACTGGACCGCTTATGTCTATCCTGAGACGATTGCATCATACAAACATTCGACAAGCTGAGGTTAGTGATAAGGGGGGGGGGATAGGGAATGCACCAAGTAAGGTGGAATATTTATAGAATCCTAGAGAAAAAATGGTGGGAGGTGCGACTGATTGTTTATCGACCACTGAAGAGATAATGGACTCAGGGGAGGTCTGAGACTTTGGTTCATAATATGTCAACTAATCGATGGTAATGATATTTCCATTGTGAGGAAATAACATCTTACAGTGAACTGAAGATGCGACAATAGACATCGCATAGGTATAGATACAACCCAAGAGGATATTGAAATCTAAGAGGGCATCAATGACTTCATTGTCAACACAAACAGTCTTGCCCGCAAGAGTAACAGGAAAATTGTGGTACATTCCAAGGGGCTAAGAAGGGTGACCATCCTAAGCATGCAAAGTGATGGTGGATGGGGCTAAGTCGGGTGATACAAGTTTAGTCCAAATAGAGGCAGACATCACGTAGGTGGATGTGCCCTCATCAATGATACATCGCGAGACATTGGCATTACGAATCTTGACTGGTATTTGGAAGGCAACAGATGAAGGTAGTGGGGATGTTCTAACTTATCACCATCAAATAAGATCAAAAGATCATTTGAAGGATCCACAATGCCCAGAGCAGATAATAGAGATTTATGTTGTGAAGGGCACGACTGGAGGACTTACAACGTTGACATGGCATCAGGATATTATGCCAAGTCATCTACTATTTTGTAGGTGTGGGTGGCTTTGGTAGAAGAAACATTTCAGCGTAATGGCCCTTTGGGGATCTTGGGAATGACCTCTTCCTGAGGTTGAGGGATCTGTAAGGGAGCATTAGGTGTCGAAATGGACTCTGTGGAGACTTTGGTTTGGGAATAGGTTGCAAACTTAACAGGTGGATTGTCATATTAGCGCGACCGAGTCTAAAGGTTGACATCAATGATATTGACCTCTTCAAAATTCATCATGAGAATGTGGTATTCAGGGGTACTAGATTGTGAAGATTGAGGGGCGACCTGACCTTGAAGGGGTTTGGTAGCCACATATTTTTGTTGAGGGAAAGGATTAGTGAAAACATCTGGTTGAACTGGTGCAATATTTGGAGGAGCTGAAGTAGTGGCTTGTTTCCCTCTAGATGTTGCTTGTGCTTCTAAAAACATCCACAACTAGGGTAAAAGGGGACAATCATGAGCATAATGGCCACAAAAACCACAAAAAGAACAAGGCTTTTCGTACGAAGAGGCCTATTCTACTTGGGATGATTTCCTTGTTGCTGGTGTTGGTCTCCCGTGTTTTGACAGTTTGGAAAATCAAAAGACAAGGAAACATCAAAACCAATCTTTAGAGTTCCAGGATCTAGTCCTCCTGTTCTCAGAGAGGGATCTCTCAAATATTTGTTTGCAAAGGTTTATCTTGTTTGCTTTGATTATGGATTTTAGACTAGTTATTAAGTGCAGATGTTTGTTTGGTTGGGTTGAGTTGATACAGCAGAATATGAAAGTTCTAGGAAAGATAGACAGAAAGAGGAAATATTTGGTTCATTGGGAAATGGAGTCAAAATAAGGTCATGACAAACTCTTCAAGGGATATGGGATATCAAAGGGCAAATCTAACTTGGCCACAGGATCCTTAGTTTTGGAATGAGATGGACATTAATGTTTTGGAAAGAGAAACTTAATTCTCAACAAAGGGAACTTGAAAACATAACTTAACAATAAAGAGATATTTGATAGACAGGGCTAACCATAAATTCCACAGACATTCTTTAAGCAAATAATGACTTCAAGACAACTTTTAAAATGAAATCTAAGATTCGGGGAACTCCCTATTTCCTCAAAGATTTTATTTTAAAGGACTTGGAAAACATAAAAGATTCACTAATCGCTGCATTCATAGAAGAGGGAACACCTAAATAACATCTATGCTTGCAACTACAAAGACCTTCAAAACAACTGTTCAAGCAGGGGCAAAGGGTAAGATCAAAACCGACCTCTTTGATTAACTTAAGACAATGGTACTTCAAAGGGAGACTTCAATAACAACTTTCAAGTGATGGCAGACAAGCAGGGAGAACCATAAATCATGCTGAAACCAACTATTTGAGCTATCAAGGAAATAAACAAGCATGAAGACTAAAGAGAAGGTTTAAAGCCTCTAAAATACTTCAGCAAAACAAAACATAAAACAGTGAAGGATGAACAGGTCTAAGGTGCTTCCAGGAGTCATTTCTTAGCCTAAAACTTTCAACCTACTGTAGTAAGGGATTATGAAACATAATGAAAACAGGAGAAAACATTAAACAGTTAGAATACTTCACCAACAACCAAGCTCATGAATCCAATGATAGAGCCTTCTCAGGAATGGGCATGCAACAACATCATCAAGACATCCAAGACTTCAATTTGTTTTTCAACTTCAACAGACTTGTATATTTATTTCCGAGAGTTTCAATGTTACAACTTGTGATCAAACAACAACCAACAACCAACCAACACTTCACTCATCTCTGCTGTGGTATATAAAGAAAGATGAGGAGGTGAGATCTGAAAAAGATCTCAATTACAATTAATACAGGATTTAAATGGCCCATTGGCCCTTGGGATGCTCAATGAAGAAACAGAAGAGGTGTTCATCGTATTAATTGATTTGCACTCATGATTTTAAGCTGGGTAGGAGTATTTGTTGACCTTTGAGGCACAGGTAGTCCGAAGTAACTCTGCAGATATTCTTTGCATTGAAGGCCCTGGCGGAAGTGACTTCTTTGGCTGTGTCGAGGCAAAAATCTGATCTTGATCAATAAATCCAGCTCCTGATTGAATCCTTTGAGGCACAGGTGGCGCTGTGGTGGTTGAGGAATCAATTTGCCTCCATTTGTGGTGGTGGAAGATTAAACACTTTAGGTTTTCCTTTAAGCTGTGTTTTAGATTGGGGATTAGGTTTATAATGATCCATTGGGCCATAATCCTTGTAAATAATCCATTAATCCTCTGCTCTGATAATTTCCTGGTCTTCAGTACTGATACTCTTTCTCTGTGCCTGTTTCATGGTTTTCTTGTTGTCATGCAGGGCTGCGCAGGGTTCATAAGGCATCTGTGCCTGAGAAAACATCGATGAAACGTGCATTTTAACTCTGCGGGTGATTTTCTTTGATGAATCGAAACAGGAGGATCGTCACCCTCCTTCCCTGGATCTTCTTCGAAAACCACGAAAATGATTTAAAACCCCGCACAATACAAACGAAATGTTAAAAAATCATGCTTTTATAGGTTTTGACTGCTTTGGATGGCATGGAGGAAGCAAGGCCGTTGGATGGCATCATCCAACGACCGGGGTTAATCGGAGAAGGCAGAAGAGAGATTAAATATGAACCGTCGATCGCGCGTGATCAACAGACGGGGGTGGAGGTTTGAAAGTCAAACGGAGGAATTGAGCGATGGATTTTGGACCGTCGATCTGCAGATCAGATCGACGATGGAGATGCGATTTCCATTGCACGGAAACTGGTTTATCGCGCGGGCACCTTGGTTATACATCAGACAACATTGGCGAGTGCTCACCGTTGGATCAGTGGGCCCAGATCGGATGGCGGATATTCATTTCGCTGGGCATCCATGGTCCGGACTATAACGCGCGGGGGACGATGGTTATGTGGCGGTTTTCAAATAGTGCATGGGATGCGTGTCAGGCGGTGTATGGAATCGCTGGCCGTTGGGAGAAAACCGCCTTTGCCCGAAGGCGGTGCGAAATATACCGCGCGGGTTTGGAAAACAGCGCAGGGTCGGGGGGGGGGGGGGGGTCCACAGGAAAGGCGCGCTCCGCTTCGTTGATTTGCGGAGCAGATCAACGGTGGTGATTAAAGATTTGAATGGCGGGGACCACACGGTAGGGCGGAGTCTGCACCGTCCGATCTACGGAGCAGATCGACGGTGGAGATCGCTCCACAATTCCACGGGCGGGTTTTTAATAAAAATAATAAAATGAAGGGTTTTTACAAAAAACAAAGGTTTTATATGTTCCTGCGGGGAAATATAATTTCAAAGGGATAAGCGCTCGAGAGGTTTAGCAGTCGATTCATGAGCTCGGGCGCATGGACGACAAGGGTTAAAAACTTAAGCCCGAGGGGGCTTAAGCCCAATACATAAAAACTATGTATTTTCATGATTTTTAATGCTTTTTTAATGGAAATAGAGGGTTCCGATAAGGCTAAGAAGGGGTCTTAGACCTTATGAAATGGATTTTTATGAAAGGGGAAGGGAAGAAAACATAAAATTATGGGATTTTCATGGGGAATGGGCAAATAGAAAATGAGGTTAGTGTGGGAAGGAAAAAAAGGGAAAAATGGGATTGCAGCAGTGTTTTGGCTTTGGAAATCAGCAGGATCTCTGAGTCTTGAAGGGAAACAGTAGTGAATATTATCCAAGGATAGGATATTATCAAAAGTCTTCAAGTATCAGCAATTTTAGTAATGAAATTGTTTCTTGAAGGCTATCCAACATCATTTAGCCACCATCTGATATAACAAAATTTTATGGGTGGCTAACAGTGGCTCCACTTGGGGATGGTGCCTTTTTGAAGGCATCAAGAACTGCATATTTGTATTCTCTGGGAGGTTGATAGTTGCCTCATCCATTGGGCTGTTTTATTCTGCTTGAATGATCTTCTTTTGCCTATGGAAACAAGTTATCAGCCATTGAAAAACAATGGAACTCTAAAAAACAAACCTTCTACCTACCCAATCCTACTGGTCTAACATTTTTTCTTCATCAGAGTGCACTTGGATTGGAAAAATCTCTTACAACATTTTATTATTTTTGAAAAATAAAAATCTAATCTACTTCTACTTCTTATCTCTTCATGGATCCAGATTAAACAGTTGGATCCATATGATTCTCTACCTAATCTACTGTCTATTGGGATTAAACTGTCCAATAGACTTTCATTCTCTAAATTCTATAACATAAATTTAAAAAACAGTCAAGTCAAGGTTAAGCTGTTTGACTTTCTGTGATCTATGGCATAAAAATAGGTTGCACATAGATTATTGTTTGTAGAAAATTTAAATCTAAAAAAAGAAGGCTTAAGGTCTGAAAACTCAAAGTGCTGCCTTCTCTTTTTACAGCTCTTTTTAAACTTGTTTTGAGTTGTCTTTGCTTCTCTTCTGGTTCAGGTTTTAGGCAAAGTAGAACCAGATCTTTACATCTTTTTGAATCAGAATTTAACATAGATTTGAGTCATCCCCTTTTGGAAACTTTGGTTCAGATTTTGAGTTTGTTTGAACCTTCAATTTCTATCCTAATCTATCTACTGATAAGCCAAGATTGAACAGTATGGCTAATCTAATTCACTATCTGTTACACAGTAATTTGTCACCGTCCTTACCATTCCCCGTCCCGCACAATGGAGGACCTCTATAGAAAGGTGTCGCAATACCGACACTTAAACTAGTGTCGCAATTACGACGTTTAAAGGAAGACGTCGCAATTGCGACACCATGGCCCAAAGCGTCGCTATTGAGACGACTCTAAACGTCGCAACTGCGACACAATATCTAGGTGTCGCCATTGCGATGTTTGGAGGCACCGTCCTAATAGCGACGCCTTTTCCGCCGTCGGTATAGCGACAGTTATTTTCGCGCTACATAAAAATACCAAACTTATATGGGCCCTACATAAAAATTCGAAACGTATATGCGCGCTACATAAAAATGTTTCGTATTTGTCGCAATAGCTACGTTTGATATCACGCGCGCATTCGCTCTCTGCTCTTGCAGAACAGCATTTGCCCTCAGCATTCGCGCTCAGCTCTTGCAGAACAGCATTTGCCCTCAGCATTCGCCCTCAGCGTTCGCCCTCAGCTCTTGCAGAACAACATTCACCCTCAGCTCTTGAAAAATGGTAAGTTCTTACTGCAGGCCCTTCCTCCTATAGTAGGGTTGACTCTATTTGGGTTTTTTGGTCAATTCCATTGGATTGTGTTAGGCTGTAGGGTTCTCTCTAGATGTCAAGAATCAAGATTCAATACCCTCTATTATCTTCATCACCCAATACAAGATTTAAATTTTTCCCAAAGAAACGCTTATTAATTTGGCAGCCATTATTTCTCCCCGCTTTAAAAACCCTACATTTAAATGAAAACAAGCATTGCATTTCAACTACAAAAATCTATTAGTGTTCAAATGTACATGTGTGCTACATTAACGTCCGATATCACGCGCGCATTCGCCCTCCGCTCTTGCAGAACACCATTCGCCCTCAGCATTCGCCCTCAACTCTTGCAGAACAGCATTCGCCTTCGGGCCCGCCCTCCGAGTCCCTGCACGCATTCCGCGCCCGCATTCGCCCGAGCCTTCCGTGCACGCACTCGCCCGGATTCGCCCCCGCCCTTCGAACATCATTCGCCCGCATTCGCCCTCGCCCTCTGCAAAATACCTTTGCCCTCAGCATTCGCCCGCCGCCTCGCCCCGTGCAACAACACTTCCCCCCGCCGTTCGCCCCCGCCCCGTGGTAACATTCGCCCCCGCCCTCTTGCAAAATGGTAAGTTCTTACTGCAAGCCCTTCCTCCTATAGTAGGGTTGACTCTATTTGGGTTTTTTTGGTCAATTCCATTGGATTGTGTTAGGCTGTAGGGTTCTCTCTAGATGTCAAGAATCAAGATTCAATACCCTATATTATCTTCATCACCCAATACAAGATTTAAATTTTTCCCAAAGAAACGCTTATTAATTTGGCAGCCATTATTTCTCCCTGCTTAAAAAACCCTACATTTAAATGAAAACAAGCATTGCATTTCAACTACAAAAATCTATTAGTGTTCAAATGTACATGTGTGCATCACTTGTGTAGGGTACTCCTTTTCCACTTTCACATTATCCAAGAATGTGTGCAGTATAGTTCATATTTTTTGTGATTTAGATTATCTTGAAAAAGGAAAGGTAAATTATTTCCCATGGAAAAAGAAGGTTTTCCATTTTTATAGGTTGTTTTGACTTACGTGGAAAAATTTAAGGTATGCCTTTCATATTATGTAGTTTAAATTTGAATTAACAGATTATTCTACATGAAAATATAATTACCTATGTGATGTCCTTCATCACTAATTAAAATTATAGGCTTTCAATTTCCTAGACTCTAACTCATTTGATGCTAAATTCTAGGTTCTCATTGGTGGATCACTCTTCCATTGATTTCCTTTCCCTCTGGATCTTGTCATACTTTAAAAGTCATCAATGATACATGTATTATTTCAGGTATCCCAAAAGGCTTTATAGTAGAACATATTGTGAAGTTTTTTTGACACTTGAGGATTCTTTTTAGAACTGCAACGTGGTCTATGCTATCGAGTTATATATCAAGCAACTTGTCCTTAATAACCACACTATGAGGTAGGTTCAACCAATTTGAACTTGTTGGGACATAGCATATGAAGTTGTGTGATGAGTCCATATCACAGGTCTATTATGGTGAAAAAAGTGAAGACATGTAATGATAGTTATTATGTTAACATTACTAGAAACATTTTCGAAATTATCCATGCTATCAAGATGTCAAAATTCCAGGCATTAGGTGTCAATACTCGTAGCTAATAGATAATAATAATAATATAAAAAAAATCACATATTTATTCTTGAAATATGATTGTTACACATTGGTAACCTAGTTCATGAGTTACTATCACCCAAAGATTGCAAAACAAACTTAAAATATAAATTAAACCAACATGAGAATCCAACTAAGGGTTTCTCGACAAAATCATGCCATAACCTGGCATTTTGAAACCCAAATTTGAATCCATCATAAGTAATACAATGCAGACTCAGATGGATTTTCAATGCATGTTTGCATGCTACACTTATTCTCTGTCTAGATATCATTTTTTAAATGGAACCATTAGTCAAGCCCACAGTCCTTTTTATGTGAAAAATTTCAGCTCTGTTTGAGCTCTTTTTTGCTCCACCACCTCCATAAACCAGTGTTACACGGGGTCTCGCCCCCCCACCTAGGGGTCTAGATTCCTCGCCCCCTCGCGCTCCGGGGTCTTGGGGACTTCTAGGGGATATTTCCCTCACGCCCCCTCACGTCCCCTCACCGCCCCTTTTAGTTTATGGTTTCGTGTTAAAATTTGATGTGCCACTTAGCATATTTGAGAATCCAAGTGATTCTGATTCCGATGGTGACATGGTTGATCTTGATATATTCGTGCAGAAGTTGGATGCAGAGACTAGTGGGGCATTAACTTGAGCATTTATGCTCATTTATCAGTATGATGATATCATTTGATATTCATATGTTATGTTTTATGTTTTATGTTTCAGACATAACTTATTTGCGTTTAAGTTTTATGTTTCATACTTGAGTTGTAAACTTCAGTTTAAACTCTATTTTGAATCTTGATATAATATGTCATATGATATATTAAACTTTATTTTCATTGTACATTGTTAGTAGTTACATTAATGATTATATAGTTACAAACTTACAAACTTACATGCATGATTGTATGATGTATGTTTTAACTTTTAACTTTTAAATTTGTTTCAATTATATGATTCATCATTCATCGATTTGTAATTTATCATTTATGATTTATCTTTCATGATGCAAGTGTATGATGACTGTATATACATTCCTTGCAAAAATATAGTTACATTTTAAATATTAAATTTTATAATTTTTATGACCCCGACGTCCCCCCACGTTTCCCGAAAATTGGTAGGGAGCTTTTGCATAGGCCGCTCCCGCGCTCCCTCGTCCCCTCGCTCCCACCTCCAGGGGACTTGGTGGAACATTGCCATAAACATATGCAAACATATATCATGATCTTGGAATTCCATTACATATGTATGTGCCAATGTTCCATAATCTTGCCCCATCATCAATTTAAGAAATTTCCATTGACTATCAAATTATGGAGGGGGGAACTTTTTGCTGCAACATTTGGCTCAAAATCAGGGACCATCTTCGTATGAGGTGAATGAGAACTATAGATATTTGAAGAAGTAGATTAGTGCCTTTTCCTCTGGCCATGGAGTCATATACAGTCATCCATCACAAAAAATTTGTCTTTGTTCATTCTCACCTTGAAAGTTGCAAAAATTCATGCCCTAATTGAAACGACACTAAATTTGAAAGATATAATAAAAATGCAAGATAGAAGTGCCCTATTAATACAAAGGGAAAACCTTCCTACCTACCCTAACTGAGATAAATTTTGATTGAATAGGAAACATGATATTGCCAATGGAGTTGATCCAACAACTTGTTAAATGTATGGGACTAAATCATGCATTTGATTTCCAGGGAAACATGCGCATGAAGAGAAAAAGGGCAGAATTAATGGAAAATCCATACATGGCACTTATAAAAACTACACCGAAAGGTCAAAAAATACTTAAGGCCTTAACTTAATTTGAATCCAAAAATGACAAAACAGGATTAGTGAAAACACGAGAGTGGTGTGGGTGAACAACATAAATAAAAAGTGAAGATACCTTTCCCCAAGATGCCTTTGTCACTGTTGTATGAAAACATGTTTTCCTTTCCATTTATACATGCAAGTGAATGCATTATAGGTATGGTGTTTTCCCAGAATAGGAGAAGCCTACTTAAATATATCATTTGTGGATTGAATGTTTGGGTGCCTTAATGTGCAATGACATGTTTCCAGGACTGAATTCAATGCAAGGCATATTTGAAACTCTAACTCCGTCTTCCGGTGTCTTATTAGAAATTATTTCAGTTTTCATTTTGTGTTTTCAAGTTAGATATTGTTTTCAAGTTTTTACATTTATAATTTTATTGCAATGTGGCAGACTGATCAGAGCAGTGTAGGAACAACCCCGAGACAAGATGATCGCGGAAAGAGGCCAGCGGAAGAACATGTAAAGTGCCAGCATTGCTCTATCTTTAGGTATTTTA
Source organism: Pinus albicaulis (assembly GCA_034641835.2). Taxonomy (NCBI): domain Eukaryota; kingdom Viridiplantae; phylum Streptophyta; class Pinopsida; order Pinales; family Pinaceae; genus Pinus; species Pinus albicaulis. The sequence goes on from CM076584.1 coordinate 1,450,692,660, forward strand.
GTTATTTACATAATTGAAATAATATTAATTTTGTTCAAATATGCAGACACCTAGCCATGGTACGCCCGATGATTCCCTCTTTGAGGAAGAGCTTTTTTCATCCCTATCTCCAGTGTTGTTGTTGCAAAAAAAGGCACGAGATGCAACGTCGGAATTTAATGCTTTGATAGATGCGCCTCAAACACCTGAAACAGAAGATAGGATACAACATCTTATGAGGCAGCTAAATAGATATCAGGTAATAATAAAAAGTCAAAAGGATATTTTTTTTGTTCTGCATGAGATGAATTGTGATAGTTTGATTTTTAATTTTTACATTGACTAAACTAACAAAAGTTCTTTTGTATGTAGCGTCTTCTGGCATTTGCTGAACCCGGTGTTGGTGGTAGTGGGACACAAGGGCAAGAGATTTCCCAACAACCCTCTCGTACACCTTCTACTCCTTTAGGTGCTAGCCAAGAAACACACCCTACCCAAGTAGACACCCAGCCAACCGATGAACGTGTTGGCAATGATGAGGCTGATATGGCCAACTACATTATTGCGTTTCCTGGAGCTACACGTGTCAGCTCCACAGGGACCATTAATGGCACGTTGTTGGTGAATGATGAAGGTGTCCCTATAAAGCATGTACAACTCCTCGGTAAATTTTAATATTTTAACTATTTCATGTACTTTATCTAAAACATATTTATCATGATTTTTATTTTTAAATTAATGATAATATCTTCTTTTTCTTTTGGTTTTATTCTGTGTAGGAAACAATGAGTTCTACATGATTCTGGAGAGCCATGCGTTGGTAATTTTTGGCCCAACCATACGTACAGGGTGGAATTCCCAGAATTCCAACCTGAAAAAAGAACTTTTAGATTATCTAGAAGCCCTTTTTGGGGTCGGCACATTTGACAGAAAAGCGGTGGCTCAAGTAGCCGGCAAATATTTGAAATATACCAGGGACACCTATAGGACGCAATTGCAATTTAACCCTAGATATGAGCGTCCTCTCGCAGTTTCAGAGAGTGAGTGGAGAGCACTCATCCATGACGGAAAGGAGAAAAGGGCAAAGAAAGAAGGAAAAATGCCAACTGGACCCGCAAGGTAAATTACAACTTTAATTCAATAGCTTTAATTTTCTTTATGTCTAAAATAAAAGTGTGCTACGTCATCTCTGACTTCAATCTTTTGATGCTAGGTTGCCTCACACCTCAAAGGCAACCAAAGCTAGGATAGAGAAAAGGGCCATCACAAGCTCGGCCAGGGTGGCTACTTGAAATTAGCTGCAAGAATTGTAATTAAGTAGCTAAACATCTTATAATTAATTGTATCGCCTTCCAACGTTTTTTGTAATCCTATCAGATATGATTAAAAATACACAATCATATATAATGTAGGGTGATGACTTTGGAACAATAACTACAGAGGAAGATAAAAATATTGCTTTCCGTTTTGGCTATCAAGCTGTAGTTGAACGTCGCAGAAGCTTGGGGCAGGTCCCAAGATCTACAATGCCCGATAAGGTAAAACATTAACCTTTCAATATTTTTGTTTTCGTCCATAAATTTAATGTCTAACAACTTTGTTTAAATCAGGGGAGCAACACTACCGACGAGGTAAATAACTCAGTTTTAGAGCCAGATGTAGATGATCCTCTCGTGCAACCTGATCATTGTAGTGGGGACCAGGCCGACAATGCTGCTATCAGTGAGGGCCGTGACGGTAATTAATTTCCACTTATAATTTTTTCTAATTATACCTTGATGGTTGTCCTTATAACGTTTTTTGTTTAAATGACAGAGAATGTTTCCCTCGAGGATCTTACCACCAGAGAGGAAGACAGGGCAACAGTCCCAACGGCGACAACTGGTGCACCAGGTAAATAATCTCATTGCAATTTTTTTTATTAATATTACCGAACCAGTTCAATGATATTTAAAAACTGATAATTAAAATTTAATTATTATCTGTTTTTGGAGGCGATGCCCCGTCACTGGATGAGACCAGACATCGTGACAATGCACCTAGGTCAGCGGCGACAACTGGTGCACCAGGTAAATAATCTCATTGCAATTTTTTTTATTAATATTACCGAACTAGTTCAATGATATTTAAAAACTGACAATTAAAATTTAATATTATCTGTTTTTGTAGGCGATGCCCCGTCACCGGATGAGCCCAGACATCGTGAATACGCAACTAGGTCAGCAGTGCGGGTTGAAAGGCACGAAACAGGAGCAGAGCACGATGATATTGATGATGTAATTAGGAGCTTTAAAAATAGGAAGAAGAAAAAGAAAATTTGACAATGTAAAATATTGTATTAGTATAAGACAAACGTTACCATACTTGGAACATTTTTTTGCGTTATATAAAAAACTCATTTATCATACTATTTTTATGTCAAGCATTAATTGCAATGTTTCTTTGCGTACTTTTTGTTGAATTGTTTTTTTACTAGTTATTGAATATTTTTTTTTATGCTCATGAAAGTAAAAATTGAAATATAGATTGGGTATTGGGGAATTGAGAGTGATGTGAGGGGGGGGGAGGGGCCATAAGAGCTTCCACCTTCACGTGGTTGGCCCCGTTTAGTAGAGAATAATTTATTGGAGCGATTTAATCTTGGAGCAAACCTCCCTTGATCCAGCGTAGCAACAAAAAAGTCATTGTTGACTTAGTTGCTACTCTTTGAGATCGTGGGAGGCTTGTTCCAAGTTCATGCGACTCCAATAAATTGTTCTTGAAACGAAGAGGAGCTTATTCAGGTATGTTTTGACATTTTCAACATATGTTCTAAAATTATCATAAGAATGCATCTTAGAGTAAAAAATACTACATCAATTACTTGTATTTATTGTATAGATAATGATGAATTTTGATTGACTTGGCAGTGCAAGTACAAATCCTCTTGCATCATGAGCAATACAACTTGTCAACCAGGGTCATGTCCAGGATATTTTTGCTTGTGCGCTTGACCAGGTTCGTAATGTCACATTTTGTAAGTTCCTTTACAGTTCATAATTCAATATTAAGCTTGTGCACGATTATTATCTAGGTTTTTTGTATGTGTTTTTTCATCTATTTGATTGTAAGCAACTATGCATGTTTCCCGTTGTTCACTATGATTTCTCCCATTACCACTCCCAGGATGAATCCGACTTTATTGTTACATAGGTTACTTTATTGTTACTATGATTTCTCCATTTACGATTTCATAGGTTACATCATGTAAAGTTGTCAATCTCAGGTTGGTGATGAGCTTTAGTTCTCCAGATTTGGGGCTTTTCCGATATTTTCTCCCTCATGTCATTCCTGCATCACCTCGTTGTTTGAGCATGCCAATTGTCTACCACTTGTACCAATTGGCACATGTCAATCTCCGAGTGGTGCCACATTTCACCTATTTTCAGTGAGAGTTTAGGGTTTCTCTAACATAACTTCAGAAATCCGATTTAGTGCCTGCTTGAATATTGTCACATAATACTTATGGTTTGGATTGATGAGCATGTTCTGAATGGTTGGTTGATTCATAAGAACCACCCATAAATCTCCTTTCCTCTAACACACAGAAAATAAAAATTTCTTTGACAGGAGACAGAGTTTCAATACTTTGAAAACAAACTTCTATTCCCTTCAATAACTCAAAAAAAAACTATTACACTACTTCCTCACCGAGAGGGATTACAAAATTATGACTGCTACAAAACGCAGTGCATAAAACCAACTCACTGTCTGTTCAAAACAAACATACTCTGTCTCTAAGACACTCTGCCGTGTTTTTCCCTTTCGCACTGCTGTGCATACACACTTAAAAAGTTACACTCAGTTTTTCACTTTTTACACACTGCTATGTAATAAAAAATTTACGTACCGTCTATAAAAAAAACTACCAAGCTTTTTCGACCTTTTTATTTTTATATGCCGGAACATATAAAACATATTATAATAAACCCTCTTTTAAAAAAAATAAAATTTAAACTAAATTCTATGGCCCACCTTTCATTTCGCATATGATATATATATAACATATGTATATATTAAACTATCAAAACATTAAAGAACCCTTTCCGTCGGACTTCAAAAGTCTAAATAGATTGAATTTCAAACCAAATTCGCGTTCCAAAATGTGATGCTGACGTCTGCCTAATTTTAACTCGAATTCTCAATCCAATGTGCCCTATAAAAAATTCGGGTCCGGTTTTCAGGTTTTCATATTCCCTTCAATTTCATGCGATCCAATATTAATGCTCCACGTGTCCTCCTTTTGAATTTACAAAACTGTCGGGTAAATTTCTGTTTGTTTAATTTCTGGTTGGTGAATTGCGTTAATGCTGGCCGTTGTGTTTAAATACAATCCTGTACAGAAATATGGCTGTGGCCGTCTACAAAAAAAACTTGCAGGAATTTTAAATGCTGAATTAAATTTCTGGATGGCGTGTAAGCAACCTCCAAAAAAAATGTTGCTGCTGCATCCATCCTTCTGCTGCAGCAGTTGAAGTTAAAATTCAACAGCACAGGGTTTAATAAGTGAGGGTGTAAAGGTAACTTTTTTTCGATAGTACTGGATTAAGATCATCTATTCATTTTTGTAGGGTCTTATGGTGTTTGGTTTTTTAGTTTTGGGTTGGGCTTATTGAGTCTAAGATAGTTTTTGAGTGAAAAAATTGCTATCAGGTATTAAAAATTTTGGTTCTTTTGTCAAAATTTATGAGCTTGTTAGGAAATACAAAACTGACAATGGTTGTATCTTAAATTTGTGGAAAATAATTTGAAATGAAACCTTTTGTTTAGGTTGTTGCAGCAGGTGCAAACCCCATTCAAATTACTAGGGGCATTGACAAGACAATAAAGGCCCTTGTTTCGGAACTCAAAATTTTGTCAAAGGAGGTAAACGCTTGCCTTTTGAGTAGGCTGGTTTTCCTTTTTGCCGATGGTTTGGTGTATCTAATTGAATTAGTTGCCTAAGGTATTTTTGGTTGCAAACTCCTTTTCATTTTTCATACAGTATTGGCCTTGTGGAATACATTTTATTGTGTGGTCTTGTTAGATCTACAACATTTGTAGTTGCTTAGTCTTATGGCCGAGGTGCACTTTTATTATGGAAATAGTTGATGCAATATTGTCATTTAATCCTTACTGCAGGGTAGCATGTTGAGAAGTTTTTTGTGAAACATTTGGTATTCAAATTGACACTTGATCCTATACAGCATCATGCACTTGACTTCAAAATTTATATTCAAAGTGTGCCAGACAATTCTTGCAAAATTTCAAATATTTAGGTTGTTTTAAACCATTATCTTTTTCATGTATTGGATGCTGAAAATGTAAAAAAGACTTTGGTATGAAACCAACTGGTGAATAATTTCCAGCAAAACAACCACTTCCAAGACATGATTTAGAAGTAGAACATATGTACTTATGAAGCATAGAAAGATATCCTTGATGCATTGTCAATGTTTGGCTAGGGCTATTTTTGGAGAAAATAACTCCTTATTCCTAGAATAGTGATCTTCAATACAAGTAAATGCCAGAGAAGAGAGATCATCGTGTGACGCAACAAAACTGAAATTGGACCCCCAAGGAGAGCCGGTGTGTCTACAATCGCTCTGTCAGCATTTTCCCTTGGTGTACCCCGTTCTTTTCCTCCAGCCTGAGTCTTAATTGACTTCTTCTTTCTTCGGGTTTATTTATCAAATTCGTAGAATTTGATAAATAAATACTATCCACAATGGTTGGACTTCAATTTATATTCCCGACTTTATATTATCTCCAATCCTTATAACCAATGTTTAACTTTCAACACTTTGTATTTATACTCCACGTTTCTTTTTAAATAAATAACTTGTAGTGAACTTTCGGCTCTATATTTCACCACCCAGCCTTACAACAATCACGCTCCAGACTTATGCTAATTATCCGCCAATCGTTTAATTAAACAATTTCATTATACTCCGGCCCCACCTATACATATCAATAACCAATCAAACACTCGTATCGTACCTGGCTATCCTCCGCACACCTTAGTTAACCTCCGGGAAAGTTCAACGTGCGACCACCGTCCGATGGCCCTTCTCCAAATCAACGACTCTTGGAAATTTCGCTCGGCTTCCAACGTTGGGCTTTAACGTGCGATGGCGTGGGTTAAACGGTTGTTTGCCGGGGTCACTTCGCCACGTGTCGCATTCCCTATGGAATCGCTCGCGAATAGGAAATACCGCCTACTCCACAAAAGCGGTGCGATATGGGCAACCCGCTTTTGTGATTCCGCTCGTGGTTTTGGTAGAGGGCTTGACCACGGGTGCATGTCTGGTTCCGCTATCCCTTTGTTTGTTAACTCATGTCCAATCCTCGGGTCAGGTTCCGAAAGCACAACAATTTTGTCTCTTTATTAAGCGGGATTTTAATATGTGTATTATCAAAGAAAACCAACACAAATTTTATAAGAAAATTGTTCAAAAGTCGAGCTCGCCGGACTTCAAACGGCGATAAACCATAATTCAAACCAAATTCGCGTTCCAAAATGGCCTGCTGACGTCGGCCAATTTTGTGACGCGAATTTCTTATCAAATTCGCCCTAATATTTTATGGGTCCGGATTTCCACTGCGCGAGCGGCCCAAACAAATATCCGCTCCAGTCAATTTTTTCCACGTGTCCTCAATAAAAACTTGCCCTGCTCCCGGCTGCGGGTGCATTGGATGGCGTTTAAGGTGATGGGACATGGATATGGCGATTTCATATCATTCGCATTAACATTTAACGCTGTTCAATTAAGTTTTCACATCAAATCTACATTAATTAATTTTTAACACAGTTCAAGATCGGACCTCCACTCCTATGAGCGATTCCGCACGCTCCAATTTGATCCGGCCTTCGGCTCTCATTATTAATGATCAGAGATTCATTATGACGGCCGTCCTTTGATTGCATTGCAGATGGGTCGACATAAAAAATGGCGTTTAGCCATGGTTTTTCAGACAAGCCGGTTGCTGGATTACACTGTCTGGTAACTGCGACGATAAGGAGAAGTGGCCAGTGGAACTTCTGCCTAGACTTTGCTGCATATTTCCATTTCTCTCGGTTCTGTCGCTGTCTGTCTTCCTCTGTTAATTGGAATTCTGCTTCTTCGTCTCTTGTGTCCACTGCGCCTGAGATTGCACCCATGCCTCGCGTGCGTCATAGGATGCGTTGCCGCAGGGGGAGCACTAGAGGTCAATCCCGGCGCGCTCCCTCCAGCACCTCAATAGAGATGACCTCCGGCCAGTCCAGTGATTATTACTTAGGTAGATATCCAAATACTAGGAGTGGGCGGGGTCGGCTTGTAGCATCTGGCCACCGTATGGATTCCCCTGCTCCTGGCTTCCCCACCGCTAGTTCACCTTCTCCCACGACGCGCACTGCGCAATTTTCCTTTGATTGCACCCTCAACCGCCCGCGAATCACAGCTGTAGTCACTGTGGTCTTCCGCGAGGAGGCCCAAACGGAGGAAGAATGCACCCGTCCGGCGGGTCTGAGCTCGGAAAAAGCCGGCCAGCATTCGGGCCTTCAGGAGGGGAGCCGTGGCATGCATGTGGAGGTAGCACCTAGCGATCCTGGACCTTCCGAATTAGGATGGTGCCGAATCGTGGAGGAACCAGCGGAGGATTAGTTTGGTTAATTTGTTTTTCTTGCTTAGCAGGCCCAGTTAATTGGGCTGCTTTTAGTTTATTTTACTGTGCCGGACCTTTAAGTAATATTTTTGAATTCTGTAAATTAAACGTTCAAGACTGGTTTCCCCGTATGAGGGTAGTCTTCTTAATTTTTTGATTTTTTGATGACAAATTTTCCATGAGTATGGCCAGGCAATGTTTTTGACTTCGGTGTAATTTTATTCGCAATGTTAATAGATTAAATTTACTTAGAATTCTCACATGATTAGCGTTTTTCTTGATCCGTTCAAGGATTTTGGGTACTTTAATTTGTATTTGGAACAATGGACGTCGGTACTCTATCTGTTTCTTTACTTTTCTACATACTACTATTTCACTTTCTTATAGATGCCTCGGGCATATTTGAATGCTTTCTCAGATTGTCGATAATCTCCATGTGGACCGTTACCGGATTTTATATCATGTCCCTGTATGTGACATGGGGTATTTTTCTATCATTGTCTGGGGTGGGACTTCCACTTTTCTGGATGGATATTTGGGTTCCAATCTTCAGATGTGAAAATGTAATGACTTCATGGACTGCTTTACTTCATATAATATATTCAAAACAACATTTTTTCTCTTGTGAAAAAAAAAATGATTAATGTTTATCACTCTGCCTTCAAAACTAGCGATGCTGGTCTATGTTGCTGGTTTATTGATATGGTCTGATGGTCTTTTTATATTTTTGACATATCACACTCCTCACATGATTAGCGTTTTTCTCTGTTGCAGGATTTTGGGTACTTTATTTTGTATTTGGAACAATGGACGTCGGTACTCTATCTGTTGCTTTACTATTCTACATACTGCTATTTCACTTTCTTATAGATGCCTTGGGCATATTTGGATGCTTTCTCAGATTGTCGATAATCTCCATGTGGACCGTTACTGGGTTTTATATCAAGTCGCCGTATGTGACATGGGGTATTTTTCTATCATTGTCTGGGGTGGGACTTCCACTTTTCTGGATGGATATTTGGGTTCCAATCTTAAGATGTGAAAATGTAATGACTTCATGGACTGTTTTACTTCATACAATATATTGAAAACATCGTTTTTTCTCTTGTGAAAAAAAAAATGATTAATGTTTATCACTCTGCCTTCAAAACTAGCGATGCTGGTCTATGTTGCCGGTTTATTGATATGGTCCGATAGTCTTTTTATATTTTGGACATATAACACTCCTCACATGATTAGCGTTTTTCTCTGTTGCAGGATTTTGGGTACTTTAATTTGTATTTGGAACAATGGACATCGGTACTCTATCTGTTGCTTTACTATTCTACATACTGCTATTTCACTTTCTTATAGATGCCTCGGGCATATTTGGATGCTTTCTCAGATTGTCGATAATCTCCATGTGGACCGTTACTGGGTTTTATATCAAGTCCCTGTATGTGACATGGGGCATTTTTCTATCACTGTCTGGGGTGGGACTTCCACTTTTCTGGATGGATATTTGGGTTCCAATCTTAAGATGTGAAAATGTAATGACTTCATGGACTGTTTTACTTCATACAATATATTCAAAACATCGTTTTTTTTCTTGTGAAAAAAAAAATGATTAATGTTTATCACTCTGCCTTCAAAACTAGCGATGCTGGTCTATGTTGCTGGTTTATTGATATGGTCTGATGGTCTTTTTATATTTTGGACATACCACACTCCTCACATGATTAGCGTTTTTCTCTGTTGCAGGGTTTTGGGTACTTTAATTTGTATTTGGAACAATGGACGTCGGTACTCTATCTGTTGCTTTACTATTCTACATACTGCTATTTCTCTTTCATGGACTGTTTTACTTCATATAATATCTTCACTTTCATGGACTTTTTTACTTCACTGTTGTAGGGTCTTGGGTACTTTAATTTGTATTTGGAACAATGGACGTCGGTACTCTATCTGTTGCTTTACTATTCTACATACTGCTATTTCACTTTCATGGATTGTTTTACTTCACTGTTGTAGGGTTTTGGGTACTTTAATTTGTATTTGGAACAATGGACGTCGGTACTCTATCTGTTGCTTTACTATTCTACATACTGCTATTTCACTTTCATGAACTGTTTTACTTCATATAATATCTTCACTTTCATGGACGGTTTTACTTCATATAATATCTTCACTTTCATGGACTGTTTTACTTCATATAATATCTTCACTTTCATGGACTGTTTTACTTCACTGTTGTAGGTTTTTGGGTACTTTAATTTGTATTTGGAACAATGGACGTCGGTACTCTATCTGTTGCTTTACTATTCTACATACTGCTATTTCACTTTCATGGACTGTTTTACTTCACTGTTGTAGGGTTTTGGGTACTTTAATTTGTATTTGGAACAATGGACGTTGGTACTCTATCTGTTGCTTTACTATTCTACATACTGCTATTTCACTTTCATGGACTGTTTTACTTCATATAATATCTTCACTTTCATGGACCATTTTACTTCATATAATATCTTCACTTTCATGGACTGTTTTACTTCATATAATATCTTCACTTTCATGGACTGTTTTACTTCACTATTGCAGGGTTTTGGGTACTTTAATTTGTATTTGGAACAATGGACGTCGGTACTCTATTTGTTGCTTTACTATTCTACATACTGCTATTTCACTTTCATGGACTGTTTTACTTCATATAATATCTTCAAAACAACGTTTCTCGTCTTTTAAAATTTTAAATTTTTTTTTTAAAATTGAACCCTCCGTCGGTCTACCGACGCCTTGTAGACGTCGGAACTGCGACAACCCAGAAACGTCGGAAGAGAGACAGTATGAAAACGTCGGAAGAGCGACGTTCCAAACGTCGGACCACATATCGTCGGAATTACGACATATTCCAGACGTCGGAAGAGTGACGTCCGAAACGTCGGACCACGTTTAGTCGGAATTGCGACAGTTTATAGGCGTCGGAAGAGCGACGCCAAAACGTCGGACCACGTTTAGTCGGAACTGCGACGGTTTATGAGCGTCGGAAGAACGACGTCAAAAACTTCGAACCACATTTCACTGGAAGTGCGACAGTTTACAAACGTCGGAGGCGCGACGGTTTGTGAGACGTCGGAAGAGTGACGCCGGTTCGGAACGTCGGAAGAAGTGTCGATAGTGCGACACTTTTTGCTTGCGTCGGAACGGCGACGGCAGGACAAACCAC